>CM038404.1:33297447-33335121 GCA_021498475.1 Saguinus midas | reverse complement strand
ATGGGTGGCTATATGAAATAGACTCCTGACAGTCAAGCAGATGTGTATCATTCAGGAGGTGCTTAATTTGTGGCTATCTTAAATAGGGTCCTGACTACTCCATAGAAGTTCATTATTCACTGAGCCTCTGAATGAGTGGCCATATAAAATAACCTCCTGACTCTTCCACAAGTGTGTATTATTCAGTGAGGCTCTGAATGAGTGGCCATATGAAATAGACCTTATTTTACTTCCCAGGTGTGTGTTATTCAAAGAGGTTCTTTATGAATGACCATATTAAATAGACTCCTGACTATTCCCCAGGTGTGTATTATTCAATGAGGCTCTGAATGAGTGGCAGTATGGAATAGAATCCTGAAACTTTACCAGGTGTGTATTATTCAATGAGGCTCTGAATGAGTAGCCATAGGAAAGGGACTTCTGACTATTACACTGGTGTGCATTATTCACTGAGGCTCTGAATGAGTGGCCATATGAAATAGAATTCTGACTTTCCCCCAGGTCTTCATTATTCAGTGAATCTCTGAATGACAAGCAATGTGTAATAGTGTCCTGAGTATTCCCTGGTATGTATTAGTCAGTGAGACTCTGAATGTTTGGCCATATAAAATAACCTCCTGACTCTTCCACAAGTGTGTATTATTTAAAGAGGCTTTGAGTTAGTGATTAGATGAAATAGATCCATTACTATTCCTAAGGTGTGTATTATTGACTGAGAAACTCATTAAGTGGGCATATGAAATAGACTCCTCATTATTCCAAAGTTGTGCATTACTAACTCAGGCTTTGATTTTGTGGCCATACAAAATAGACCAGTGTCTGTTCCACAGGTGTGCATTATTTACTGAGGCTCTAATTGATTGGCAATATGAAGAAGACTTTTAACTTTTTTCAGGTGTGTATTACTGAATGAAACTAAATAAGCAAGTCTAAGAAACAGACTCCTGTCTATTCCCCAGGTGTGCATTTTATAAAGAGACACCCAATGTGTGGCCACTTGAAGTAGACACTAGACAATTTCCCAGGGGTGTATTATTCACTAAGGCCCTGAACGAGTGGCCATATGAAAAAGATTCCTGGATATTCCTGATATATTTATTATTCACTGAAGCACTGAAATGGTGGCTATATGAAATAGACCTTATTTTACTTCCCAGGTGTGTGTTATTCAATGATTCTCTAAAGGAATCACCACCTGAAATAGACTAGTGATTACTGTTCACATGTGCTTTATTCAAAGAGGTTCTTTATGAATGACCATATTAAATAGACTCCTGACAGTCAAGCAGATGTGTATCATTCAGGGAGGTGCTTAATTTGTGGCTATCTTAAATAGGGTCCTGACTACTCCACAGGAGTTTATTATTAACTTAATTTCTGAATGAGGGGCCATATGAGATAGACTCCTGATTTTTGCTTCATTGTGCATTTTTTAGTAAGGCTCAGAATGAATGTTCCTATGGAATAGAATCTTGAAGATTTCCTGGTGTGTATCATTCAGAAAGATACTGAATCAGTGGTCACATGAAACAGGATCCTGACTGTTACCCTGGTATGAAATATTCACTGCGGCTCTGAGTTGAAATATAAAATAAACTTTAAATATTCACAGAGTATTTCTGATGTGTGCATTATTCACTGATTCTCTGAGTGGCAACATGAAATCGACTCCAGACTATATCAAAAGTGTATAACATTCGGTGAGGCTGTGAAAGAGTGGCCACATGAAAGAGACTTATTTTTACTCCACATGTGTGCATTATTCACTGATTGTTTGAATAAGTATCCATAAAATATGGACTCCTAATTATTCTTCATCTGTGCATTATTCAAACAGGTTCTGCAAAAGTGGGCATACCAAATAGAATCCTGAAACTTTACCAGGTGTGTATTCTTCAGTTATTTCCAGAATGAGAATTCATATACAATAAACTCCTGACTATCACCCAGGTGTGAATTATTCAGGGAGGCACTTAGTTCGTGGCTACCATAAACAGCCTCCTGACTACTCCATAGAAGTTCATTATTCACTGAATCTCTAAATGAGAGGCCATATAAAATAGTCACCACACTGTTGCCCCGTTGTGAATGATTCAATAAAACTCTGAATAAGTGGCAGTATGGAATAGAATCCTGATGATTCTCCTGGTGTGTATTATTCAGTGAGGCACTGAATGAGTGGCTATATGAGAGAGGGTCTAGACTATTACACTGGTGTGCATTATACACTGAGGATATAAATGGGTGGCTATAAGAAGTAGACTCTAACTCTTCTGCAGGTGTGTATTATTGAATGAGACTCTGAATAAGTGGGCATAAAAAAGACATTCCTGTCTACTCTCCAGGTGTGCATTAATTACAGAGACTCTGAATGTGTAGCTGTTTTAAGTAGACTCCTGAATGTAACACAGGTGTGTATCATTCAGGAGGTGCTTAATTTGTGCCTATCTTAAATAGCATCCTGACTACTCCACAGGTGTTCACTATTCACTGAAGCTCCAAAGGAAAGGCCATAGGAAATAGACTCCTGACTATTGACCCCTTGAGCATTATTCAGTAAGGCTCTGAATGAATGGTCCTATGGAAAAGAATCCTGAAGATTTGCCAGTGTGTCATTCAGAGAGATACTGAATCAGTGGTCATATGAAAGAGGATCCTGATTATTACCATGCTGTGCATTATTCACTGAGGCTCTGTTTGGTTATATGAAATAGACTCCTAATATTCACTGAGTATTTTTCATGTGTGCATTATTCACTGATCCTCTGAGTGGCCATATAAAATAGACTCCTGACTATTCCCCAGTACTATATTATTTCTAGGGTTCCTAATAACTCACCATATAAAATAGACTTTTGATTATTTCACAAGTGTGTAATATTCATGGAATCTATGAATTGGGGTGAAAATAAATTAGTACCATCAGTATAATAAAGACATGTTTGATTCACTGAGGCTCATAATGAGCATTTATGTTAAATAGAATAATGACTATTCCCAAGCTGTGTATCGATCAGTGAGGCTAAAAATGATTCGCCATATGAGAAAGTCTCCTGAGTACTCAACAGCTGTGAATTATTCACTGAGCCTCTGAATGAGTGGCCAGTGAAATACACCCCTGACGTTTTCTCAGTTATGTACAATTCAGTGAGGCTCGAAATGAGTATCCATATGAATCAGACCACTCAGTACTCGACAGATGTGCATTATTCACTGAGGGGCTGAACGAGAGGGCATAAGCAATAGACTTCTGATTATTTCCTTGGTGTGCATAATTCACTGAGACTTCGAATATGTGGCCATTTGGAATAGATTCCTCACAAATCCCTAGGAGTGTGTTATTCAAAGAGTCTCTGAATGCATTGCCATTCCAAATAGACTCTTGAGAATTCTCCAGGTGTGCACTATTCCCTGATGCTCTGAATGAGTGGCCACATGAAACACACTCCCTAAAGTTTTCTAGGTGTGTACTCTTCACTGAGGCTCTGAAAGGTGACAAAATAAAATAGATACTTGACTATTCCAAAGATGTGCATTATTCAGTGAGACACTCATTGAGTGTCCATATGAAACTGTCCTGACTATTCCCCAGGTGTGTACCACTCAGTAAGGTACTGAGAAGTGGCCATATGAAATAGACTCCTGACTATTTTACAGGTGAATATTATCCACTGAGGCTAAGAATGAGTGTCCAAATGAAATTGACTACTGGCTACTCCACAGGTGTGCATTATTGACCGAGGCTCTGAATGAATGTCCATCGAAATAGACTCCAAATTATTCTCCAGGTGTGTATTATTCAGTGATGCTCTGAATATGTGGCCATATTAATTAGATTCCTGACTATCACACATGTGTATATTATTCACTGAGGCTCTGAATATGTGTCTACAGGAAATAGACTCCTGAATACTCCACATTATTCAGTGACACTCCGAATGTGAGATCACATAAAAAAGACACCTGACTATTCCACAGGTGTGCATTATTCAGTGAGACTCTGAATGAGGGGAAAAAAGAGAATTCTGACTATTTCCCCAGGTTTGTACATTAAGTGGGGCTCTCAATTAGTAGCCATAGGAAAGGGACTTCTGACTATTACACAGGTGTGCATTATTCAGTAATTCTCTGAATGAGTGGCCATAAGAAATAGACTCAGATTACATCACAAGTGTGTAATATGCGTTGAGGCTGTGAAAGAGTGGCCATATGAAACAGACTTTTTATTACTCCACAGGTGAGCGTTATTCACTGATTGTGTGAATCAGTAGACATATGACATAGACTCCTAATTATTCTCCATGTTCGCATTATTCAAACAGGTTCTTTATGAGTGAGCATACCAAATATCCTTCTGACATTCTGTCATGTGTGTATTATTAAGTGATTCCCAGAATGAGCGGTAATATGAAATATATTCCTGACTTTCAACCAGGTGTGTATCATTCAGAAAGGCACTTAATTCGTGGCTCTCTTAAAGAGTGACTCGACCACTCCATAGAGGTTCAATATTTAAATGAAGCACTGAATGAGAGGCCATTTAAAATAGACACCTGACTATTGCCTGTTGTGAATTATTCTATAAGTCTCTGACTGAGTGGTAGTATGGAATAGAATCCTGATGATTCTCCAGGTGTGTATCATTTAGTGAGGCACTGAATGAGCAGCTATATGAGAGAGGGTCCAGACTATTACACTGGTGTGCATTATTCACTGAGGATATAAATGGGTGGCTATATGAAGTAGACTCTTAACTCTTCTGCAGGTGTGTATTATTGAATGAGACTCTGAATAAGTGGGCATAAGAAAACAGACTCCTGTCTACTGTCCAGGTGTGCATTAATTACAGAGACTCTGAATGTGTAGCTGTTTTAAGTAGATTCCTGACTGTCACCCAGGTGTGTATCATTCAGGGAGGTGCTTAATTTGTGCCTATCTTAAATAGCATTCTGACTACTCCACAGATGTTCGTTATTCACTGAAGCTCCGAAGGAGAGGCCATATGAAATAGAATCCTGACTATTGCTCCGTTGTGCATTATTCAGGAAGGCTCTGAATGATTGGTCCTATGCAAAAGAATCCTGACGATTCTCCGGTGTGTCATTCAGAGAGATACTGAATCAGTGGTCATATGAAAGAGGATCCTGATTATTACCATGCTGTGCATTATTCACTGAGGCTCTGTTTGGTTATATGAAATAGACTCCTAATATTCACTGAGTATTTTTCATGTGTGCATTATTCACTGATCCTCTGAGTGGCCATATAAAATAGACTCCTGACTATTCCCCAGTACTATATTATTTCTAGGGTTCCTAATAACTCACCATATAAAATAGACTTTTGATTATTTCACAAGTGTGTAATATTCATGGAATCTATGAATTGGGGTGAAAATAAATTAGTACCATCAGTATAATAAAGACATGTTTGATTCACTGAGGCTCATAATGAGCATTTATGTTAAATAGAATAATGACTATTCCCAAGCTGTGTATCATTCAGTGAGGCTCGAAATGAGTATCCATATGAATCAGACCACTCAGTACTCGACAGATGTGCATTATTCAGTGATGCTCTGAATGAGTGGCCAGTGAAATACACCCCTGACGTTTTCTCAGTTATGTACAATTCAGTGAGGCTCGAAATGAGTATCCATATGAATCAGACCACTCAGTACTCGACAGATGTGCATTATTCACTGAGGGGCTGAACGAGAGGGCATAAGCAATAGACTCCTGATTATTTCCTTGGTGTGCATAATTCACTGAGGCTCCGAATATGTGGCCATTTGGAATAGATTCCTCACAAATCCCTAGGAGTGTGTTATTCAAAGAGTCTCTGAATGCATTGCCATTCCAAATAGACTCTTGAGAATTCTCCAGGTGTGCACTACTCCCTGATGCTCTGAATGAGTGGCCACATGAAACACACTCCTAAAGTTTTCTAGGTGTGTATTATTCACTGAGGCTCTGAATGAGTGGCCATATAAAATAGACACCTGACTATTCCACAGGTGTGCATTATTCAGTGAGACACTCATTGAGTGTCCATATGAAACTGTCCTGACTATTCCCCAGGTGTGTATCATTCAGTGAGGCACTGAATGAGTGGCCATATGAAATAGACTCCTGACTATTTTACAGGTGAATATTATCCACTGAGGCTAAGAATGAGTGTCCAAATGAAATTGACTACTGGCTACTCCACAGGTGTGCATTATTGACCGAGGCTCTGAATGAATGTCCATCGGAAATAGACTCCAAATTATTCTCCAGGTGTGTATTATTCAGTGATGCTCTGAATATGTGGCCATATTAATTAGATTCCTGACTATCACACATGTGTATATTATTCACTGAGGCTCTGAATATGTGTCTACAGGAAATAGACTCCTGAATACTCCACATTATTCAGTGACACTCCGAATGTGAGATCACATAAAAAAGACACCTGACTATTCCACAGGTGTGCATTATTCAGTGAGACTCTGAATGAGGGGAAAAAAGAGAATTCTGACTATTTCCCCAGGTTTGTACATTAAGTGGGGCTCTCAATTAGTAGCCATAGGAAAGGGACTTCTGACTATTACACAGGTGTGCATTATTCAGTAATTCTCTGAATGAGTGGCCATAAGAAATAGACTCCAGATTACATCACAAGTGTGTAATATGCGTTGAGGCTGTGAAAGAGTGGCCATATGAAACAGACTTTTTATTACTCCACAGGTGAGCGTTATTCACTGATTGTGTGAATCAGTAGCCATATGACATAGACTCCTAATTATTCTCCATGTTCGCATTATTCAAACAGGTTCTTTATGAGTGAGCATACCAAATATCCTTCTGACATTCTGTCATGTGTGTATTATTCAGTGATTCCCAGAATGAGAGGTAATATGAAATATATTCCTGACTTTCACCCAGGTGTGTATCATTCAGAAAGGCACTTAATTCGTGGCTCTCTTAAAGAGTGACTCGACCACTCCATAGAGGTTCAATATTTAAATGAAGCACTGAATGAGAGGCCATTTAAAATAGACACCTGACTATTGCCTGTTGTGAATTATTCTATAAGTCTCTGACTGAGTGGTAGTATGGAATAGAATCCTGATGATTCTCCAGGTGTGTATCATTTAGTGAGGCACTGAATGAGCAGCTATATGAGAGAGGGTCCAGACTATTACACTGGTGTGCATTATTCACTGAGGATATAAATGGGTGGCTATATGAAGTAGACTCTTAACTCTTCTGCAGGTGTGTATTATTGAATGAGACTCTGAATAAGTGGGCATAAGAAAACAGACTCCTGTCTACTGCCCAGGTGTGCATTCATTACAGACACTCTGAATATGCAGCCGTTTGAAGTAGACTCCTGACTTTCACCAAGGTGTGTATTATTCAGGGAGGTGCTTAGTTTGTGCCTGTCTTAAATAGCGTCCTGACTACTCCACAGATGTTCATTATTCACTGAAGGTCCGAAGCAGAGGCCATATATAATAGACTCCTGACTATTGCCCCCTTGTGCATTATTCAGTAAGACTCTGAATGAATGGACCTATGGAAAAGAATCCTGATGATTCTCCAGTGTCTCATTCAGAGAGGTACTGAATCTGTGGTCATATAAAAAAGATCCTGACTATTACCGTGTTGTGCATTATTCACTGAGGCTCTGTGTGGTTATATGAAATAGACTCCTAATATTCACTGAGTATTTTTCATGTGTGCATTATTCACTGATTCTCTCAGTGGCCATATGAAAGACTCCTGACTATTCCCCATTACTGTATTATTTTGGGGGTTCCTAATTACTCACCATATGAAATAGACTTTTGATTATTTCACAAGTGTGTAATATTCAGGGAATCTATGAATTGGAGTGAAAATGAATTAGTATCCTCTGTAAAACATAGACATGTGTGATTCACTGAGGCTCATAATGAGCATTTATGTTAAATAGAATCATGACTATTCCCAAGCTGTGTATCATTCAGTGATGCTTAAAATAATTCACCATATGAGAAAGTCTCCTGAGTACTCAACAGCTGTGAATTATTCACGGAGCCTCTGAATGAGTGGCCATGTGAAATACAACCATGACGTTTTTTTTCAGTTGTGTACTATTCAGTGAGGCTAGAAATGAGTGGCCATATAAAACAGACCCCTCAGTACTCGACAGACGTGCATTATTCACTGAGGGGCTGAATGAGAGGGCATAAGCAATAGAGTCCTGATTATTTCTTGGTGTGCATAATTCACTGAGGCTCCGAATATGTGGCCATTTGGAATGGATTCCTCACAATTCCCTAGGAGTGTGTTATTCACAGAGTTTCTGAATGCATTGTCATTCCAAATAGACTCTTGAGAATTCTCCAGGTGTGCACTATTCCCTGAGGCTCTGAATGAGTGGCCACATAAAACACACTCCCTGATGTATCCTAGGTGTGTACTATTCACTGAGACTCTGAATGAATGGACCTATGGAAAAGAATCCTGACTATTACCGTGTTGTGCATTATTCAGTGAGACATTAATTGAGTGTCCATATGAAAGTGTCCTGACTATTCTCCAGGTGTGTACCACTCAGTAAAGTACTGAGAGGGTGGCCATATGAAATAGACTCCCGACAATTTCACAGGTGCATATTATCCACTGAGGCTAAGAATGAGTGTCCAAATGAAATTGGCACCTGGCTACTTCAGAGGTGTGCATTATTGACCGAGGCTCTGAATGAATGTCCATCGGAAATAGACTCCAAATTATTCTCCAGGTGTGTATTATACAGGGAGGCTCTGAATATGTGGCCATAATAATTAGATTCCTATCACACGGGTGTGTATTATTCACTGAGGCTCTGAATATGTGTCTACAGGAAAGACTCCTGAATACTCCACATTATTCAGTGAGGCACTGAATGAGCGCCTATATGAGAGAGGTCCAGACTATTACACTGGTGTGCATTATTCAGTGAGACTCTGAATAAGTGGACATAAAAAGAGACTCTTGTCTACTGCCCAGGTGTGCATTATTCAGTGAGGCTCTCGATTAGTAGCCATAGAAAAGGGACTTCTGACTGTTATGCAGGTGTCCATTATTCAGTAATTCTCTGAATGAGTGGCCATAAGAAATAGACTCCAGATTACATCACAAGTGTGTAATATGCGGTGAGGCTGTGAAAGAGTGGCCATATGAAACAGACTTTTAATACTCCACAGGTGAACGTTATTCACTGATTGTGTGAATCAGTAACCATATGACATAGACTTCTAATTATTCTCCATGTTCGCATTATTCAAACAGGTTCTTTATGAGTGTGCATGCCAAATATCCTTCTGACATTCTGTCATGTGTGTATTATTCAGTGATTCCAGAATGAGAGGTAATATGAAATATATTCCTGACTTTCACCAAGGTGTGTATCATTCAGAGAGGCATTTAATTCTTGGCTCTCTTAAAGAGTGACTTGACTACACCTTAGAATTTCAATATTTAAATGAGGCACTGAATGAGAGGCCATTAAACATAGACACCAGATTATTGCCTGTTGTGAATTATTCTATAAGTCTCTGACTGAGTGGTAGTATAAAATAGAATCCTGATGATTCTCCAGGTGTGTATCATTCAGTGAGGCACTGAATGAGCGCCTATATGAGAGAGGGTCCAGACTATTACACTGGTGTGCATTATTCACTGAGGATATAAATGGGTGGCTATATGAAGTAGACTCTTAACTCTTCTGCAGTTGTGTATTATTGAATGAGACTCTGAATAAGTGGACATAAAAAAGAGACTCTTGTCTACTGCCCAGGTGTGCATTAATTACAGAGACTCTGAATGTGTAGCCATTTTAACTAGACTCCTGACTGTCACGCATGTGTGTATCATTCAGGGAGGTGCTTAATTTGTGCCTATCTTAAATAGCGTATTGACTACTCCACAGATGTTAATTATTCACTGAAGCTCCGAATGAGAGGCCATATGAATTAGACTCCTGATTATTGCCCCCTTGTGCATTATTCAGTAAGGCTTTGAATGAATGCTCCTATGGAAAAGAATCCTGATGATTCTCTGGTGTGTCATTCAGAGAGATACTGAATCCATGGTCATATGAAACAGGATCCTGACTATTACCGTGTTGTGCATTATTCACTGAGGCTCTGTGTGGTTATATGAAATAGACTCCTAATATTCACTGAGTATTTTTCATGTGTGCATTATTCACCGATTCTCTTAGTGGCCATATGAAATAGACGCCTGACTATTCCCCAGTACTGTATTATTTCTTGGGGTTTCTAATTACTCACCATATGAAATAGACTTTTGATTATTTCACAAGTGTGTAATATTCAGGGAATCTATGAATTGGGGTGAAAATGAATTAGTATCCTCCGTATAACACAGACATCTGTGATTCACTGAGGCTCATAATCAGCACTTATGTTAAATAGAATCATGACTATTCCCATGCTGTGTATCATTCAGAGAGGCTTTAAATGATTCACCATATGAGAAAGTCTCCTGAGTACCCCACAGCTGTGAATTATTCACTGATCCTCTGAATGAGTGGCCATGTGAAATACACCCATGAGGTTTTTTCAGTTGTGTACTATTCAGTGAGGCTCGAAATGAGGGCCCATATGAAACAGATGCCTCAGTACTCGACAGACATGCATTATTCACTGAGGGACTGAATGAGAGAGCATAAGCAATAGACTCCTGATTATTTCCTTGGTGGGCATAATTCACTGAGGCTCCGAATATGCAGTCATTTGGAATGGATTCCTCACAATTCCCTAGGAGTATGTTATTCACAGAGTCTCTGAATGCATTGCCATTCCAAATAGACTCTTGAGAATTCTCCAGGTGTGCACTATTCCGTGATGCTCTGAATAAGTGGCCACATGAAACACACTCCCTAAAGTTTTCTAGGTGTGTACCCTTCACTGAGGCTCTGAAAGTGTAACAAAATAAAATAGATTCCTGACTATTCCAAATTTGTGCATTATTCAGTGAGACACTCATTGAGTGTCCATATGAAACTGTCCTGACTATTCCCCAGGTGTGTACCACTCAGTTAGGTACTGAGAGCTTGGCCATATGAAATAGACTCCCGACAATTTCACAGGTGTATATTATCCACTGAGGCTAAGAATGAGTGTCCAAATGAAATTGACTACTGGCTACTACACAGTTGTGCATTATTGACCGAGGCTCTGAATGAATGTCCATCGAAATGGACTCCAAATTATTCTCCAGGTGTGTATTATTCAGTGATGCACTGAATATGTGGCCATATTAATTAGATTCCTGACTATCACATGGGTGTGTATTATTCACTGAGGCTCTGAATATGTGTCTACAGGAAATAGACTCTGACTTACTCCACATTATTCAGTGACACTCCGAATGAGAGGCCACATGAAAAAACACCTGAACTTTTCACAGGTGTGCATTATTCAGTGAGACTCTGAATGAGGGGATAAAATAGAATCCTGACTATTTCCCCAGATGTGTACCTTCAGTGAGGCTCTCAATGAGTAGCCATAGGAAAGGGACTTCTGACTATTACACAGGTGTGCATTATTCAGTAATTCTCTGAATGAGTGGCCATAAGAAATAGACTCCAGATTACATCACAAGTGTGTAATATGCATTGAGGCTGTGAAAGAGTGGCCATATGAAACAGACTTTTTATTACTCCACAGGTGAGCATTATTCACTGATTGTGATTCAGTAGCCATATGATATAGACTCCTAATTATTCTCCATGTTCGCATTATTCAAACAGGTTCTTTATGAGTGTGCATATCAAATATCCTTCTGACATTCTGTCATGTGTGTATTATTCAGTGATTCCAGAATGAGAGGTAATATGAAATATATTCCTGACTTTCACCCAGGTGTGTATCATTCAGAGAAGCACTTAATTCGTGGCTCTCTTAAAGAGTGACTCGACCACTCCATAGAAGTTCAATATTTAAATGAAGCACTGAATGAGAGGCCATTTAAAATAGACACCTGACTATTGCATGTTGTGAATTATTCTATAAGTCTCTGACTGAGTGGTAGTATGGAATAGAATCCTGATGATTCTCCAGGTGTGTATTATTCAGTGAGGCACTGAATGAGCCACTATATGAGAGAGGTTCAGACTATTACACTTGTGTGCATTATTCACTGAGGATATAAATGGGTGGCTATATGAAGTAGACTCTTAACTCTTCTACAGGTGTGTATTATTGAATGAGACTCTGAATAAGTGGACATAAAAAAGAGACTCCTGTCTACTGCCCAGGTGTGCATTAATTACAGAGACTCTAAATGTGCAGCTGTTTGAAGTAGACTCCTGACTTTCACCAAGGTGTGTATCATTCCTTGGTGCTTAATTTGTGCCTATCTTAAATAGCATCCTGACTACTCCACAGATGGTCATTATTCACTGAAGCTCCAAAGGAGAGGCCATATGAAATAGACTCCTGACTATTGCCCCCTTGTGCATTATTCAGTAAGGCTCTGAATGAATCGTCCTATGAAAAAGTATTCTGACGTTTCTCCTGTGTGTCAATCAGAGAGATACTGAATCAGTGGTCATAAGAAATAGGATCCTGACTATTATCGTGTTGTGCATTATTCACTGAGGCCCTGTGTGCTTATATGAAATAGACTCCTAATATTCACTGAGTATTTTTCATGTGTGCATTATTCATGATTCTCTGAGTGGCCATATGAAAGACTCCTGACTATTCCCTAGTACTGTATTATTTTGGGGGTTTCCTAATTACTCACCATATGAAATAGACTTTGGATTATTTCACAAGTGTGGAATATTCAGGGAATCTATGAATTGGCGTGAAAATAAATTAGTATCCTCAGTATAACACAGACATGTGTGATTCACTGAGGCTCATAATGAGCATTCATGTTAAATAGAATCATGACTATTCCCAGGCTGTGTATCCTTCAGTGTGGCTTTGTATGATTCGCAATATGAAAAAGTCTCCTGAGTACTCAACCGCTGTGAATTATTCACTGAGCCTCTGAATGAGTGGCCATGTAAAATACACTCGTGAGGTTTTTTCAGTTGTGTACTATTCAGTGAGGCTTGAAATGAGTGGCCATATGAAACAGACCACTCAGTACTCGACAGACGTTCATTATTCACTGAGGGTCTGAATGAGTGGCCATATGAAATAGGATCCTGACTATTATCGTGTTGTGCATTATTCACTGAGGCTCTGAATATGTGGCCATTTGGAATGGATTCCTCACAATTTTCTAGGAGTGTGTTTTTAAAAGAATCTCTGAATGCATTGCCATTCCAAATAGACTCGAGAATTCTTCAGGTGTGCAGTATTCTGTGAGGCTCTAAATGAGTGGACACATAAACCACACTCCCTAAAGTTTTCTAGGTGTGTACCCTTCACTGAGGCTCTGAAAGTGTGACAAAATGAAATAGATTCCTGACTATTCCAAAGGTGTGCGCTTTTCAGTGAGACACTCATTGAGTGTCCATATGAAACTGTCCTGACTATTCCCCAGGTGTGTACCACTCAGTTAGGTACTGAGAAAGTGGCCATATGAAATAGACTCCCGACAATTTCACAGGTGCATATTATCCACTGAGGCTAAGAATGAGTGTCCAAATGAAATTGACTCCTTGCTACTCCACAGTTGTGCATTATTGACCGAGGCTCTGAATGAATGTCCATCGGAAATAGACTCCAAATTATTCTCCAAGTGTGTATTATTCAGTGAGGCTCTGAATATGTGGCCATATTTATTAGATTCCTGACTATCACATGGGTGTGTATTATTCACTGAGTCTCTGAATATGTGTCTACAGGAAATAGACTCCTGACTACTCCACATTATTCAGTGATACTCCGAATGAGAGGCCACATGAAAAAGACACCTGACTATTCCACAGGTTTGCAATATTCAGTGAGATTCTGAATGAGGGGAAAAAAGAGAATCCTATTTTCCCAGGTGTGTACGTTAAGTGAGGCTCTCAATTAGTAGCCATAAAAAAGGGACTTCTGACTATTACACAGGTGTGCATTATTCAGTAATTCTCTGAATGAGTGGCCATAAGAAATAGACTCCAGATTACATCACAAGTGTGTAATATGCATTGAGGCTGTGAAAGAGTGGCCATATGAAACAGATTTTTATTACTCCACAGGTGAGCGTTATTCACTGATTGTGTGAATCAGTAGCCATATGACATAGACTCCTTATTATTTTTATGTTCACATTATTTAAACAGGTTCTGTATGAGTGTGCATACCAAATATACTGCTGACACTTCCTCATGTGTGTATTCTTTAGTGATTCCCAAAATGAGAGGTCATATGAAATAGACTGCTAACTATCACCCAGGTGTGTACCATTCAGGGAGGCACTTAATTCATGGCTCTTTTAAACAGTGACATGACTACTCCATAGAAGTTCATAATTTAACTGAAGCACTGAATGAGAGCCATATAAAATAGACACCTGACTCTTGCCTGTTGTGAATTATTTTATAAGGCTCTGAATGAGTGGTAGTAAGGAATAGAATTCTTTTGATTCAACAGCTTTGTATCATTCCATGAGGCACGTAATGAGTGGCCATATAAAAAAGGATCTAGACTATAACCCTCATGTGCATTATTCACTGAGGCTCTAAATGAGTGGACACATAAAACACACTCTCTAAAGTTTTCTAGGTGTGTACCCTTCACTGAGGCTCTGAAAGTGTGACAAAATGAAATAGATTCCTAACTATTCCAAAGGTGTGCGCTTTTCAGTGAGACACTCATTGAGTGTCCATATGAAACTGTCCTGACTATTCCCCAGGTGTGTACCACTCAGTTAGGTACTGAGAAAGTGGCCATATGAAATAGACTCCCGACAATTTCACAGGCGCATATTATCCACTGAGGCTAAGAATGAATGTCTAAATGAAATTGACTCCTTGCTACTCCACAGTTGTGCATTATTGACCGAGGCTCTGAATGAATGTCCATGGGAAATAGACTCCAAATTATTCTCCAAGTGTGTATTATTCAGTGAGGCTCTGAATATGTGGCCATATTTATTAGATTCCTGACTATCACATGGGTGTGTATTATTCAATGAGTCTCTGAATATGTGTCTACAGGAAATAGACTTCTGACTACTCCACATTATTCAGTGATACTCCGAATGAGAGGCCACATGAAAAAAGACACCTGACTATTCCACAGGTTTGCAATATTCAGTGAGATTCTGAATGAGGGGAAAAAAGAGAATCCTATTTTCCCAGGTGTGTATTATTCAGTGAGGCTCTCAATTAGTAGCCATAAAAAAGGGACTTCTGACTATTACACAGGTGTGCATTATTCAGTAATTCTCTGAATGAGTGGCCATAAGAAATAGACTCCAGATTACATCACAAGTGTGTAATATGTATTGAGGCTGTGAAAGAGTGGCCATATGAAACAGATTTTTATTACTCCACAGGTGAGCGTTATTCACTGATTGTGTGAATCAGTAGCCATATGACATAGACTCCTTATTATTTTTATGTTCACATTATTTAAACAGGTTCTGTATGAGTGTGCATACCAAATATACTGCTGAAACTTCCTCATGTGTGTATTCTATAGTGATTCCCAAAAATAAGAGGTCATATGAAATAGACTGCTAACTATCACCCAGGTGTGTACCATTCAGGGAGGCACTTAATTCATGGCTCTTTAAACAGTGACATGACTACTCCATAGAAGTTCATAATTTAACTGAAGCACTGAATGAGAGCCATATAAAATAGACACCTGACTCTTGCCTGTTGTGAATTATTTTATAAGGCTCTGAATGAGTGGTAGTAAGGAATAGTATTCTTTTGATTCAACAGCTTTGTATCATTCCGTGAGGCACGTAATGAGTGGCCATATAAAAAAGGATCTAGACTATAACCCTCATGTGCATTATTCACTGAGGCTCTAAATGAGTGGCTCTATAAACTAGACTCTTAACTTTTATTAAGTGTGTATTATTGAATGAGACTTTGAATAAGTGGGCATAAAAAAGGGACTCCTGTCTACTGCCCAGGTGTGCATTATTTACAGAGACCCTGAGTGTGTAGACAATTGAAGTAGACTCTTGACTGTTTCCAAGGGGTGTATTATTCACTGAGGCCCTGAACATCTGGCCATATTAAAGAGATTCCTGACTATTCAGATATACATATTATTCCGTGAAACACTGAAAGAGTGGCCATATGAAATAGACCCCATTTTACTCCACAGTTGTGCGTTATTCTTTGATATTCCAAACGAATCACCATATAAAATAGACTACTGTTTTTTTAAAAAAATTTTTATTGCATTATAGGTTTTGGGGTACATGTGCAGAACGTGCAAGATAGTTGCATAGGTACACACATGGTAGTGTGTTTTGCTGCCTTTCTCCCCTTCACCCACACTTGGCATTCATCCCCAGGATATCCCTCTCCAGCCCCCCCCCGCTGTCCCTCCCCCATTCCCCTCAATAGACCCCAGTGAATAGTAGACCGACTCTCTGTGTCCATGTGTTCTCATTTTTCTCACCCGCCTATGAGTGAGTATATGCGGTATTTCTTTTTCTGTTATTGTGTCAGTTTGCTGACAATGATGTTCTCCAGATTGATCCATGTCCTTACAAAGAACACAAACTCATCATTTTTGATTGCTGCATAATATTCTATGGTGTATATGTGCCACATTTTCCCAGTCCAGTCTATCATCGTTGGGCATTTGGGTTGGTTCCAGGTCTTTGCTATTGTAAACAGTGCTGCAATAAACATTCGTGTGCATATGTCCTTATAGTAGAACGATTTATAGTACTTTGGATATACACCCAGTAATGGGATTGCTGGGTCAAATGGAATTTCTATTTCTAGGTCCCTGAGGAATCACCACACTGTCTTCCACAATGGTTGAACTAATTTACACTCTCACCAACAGTGTAAGAGTGTTCCTATTTCTCCACATCCTCTCCAGCATCTGCGGTCTCCAAATTTTTTCATGATCGCCATTCTAACTGGTGTCAGATGGTATCTCAATGTGGTTTTGATTTGCATCTCTCTAATGACCAGTGATGATGAGCATTTATTCCTGTGTTTGTTGGCCTCATATATGTCTTCTTTTGTAAAGTGTCTGTTCATATCCTTTGCCCATTTTTGAATGGGCTTGTTTTTTTCCTGTAAATCTGTTTGAGTTCTTTTTAAATTCTGGATATCAGCCCTTTGTCTGATGTGTAAACTGCAAAGGTCTTTTCCCATTCTGATGGTTGCCGATTCACTCTAGTGACTGTTTCTTTTGCCGTGCAGAAGCTGTGGAGTTTGATTAGGTCCCATTTGTCTATTTTGGCTTTTGTTGCCAATGCTTTTGGTGTTTTATTCATGAAGTCCTTGCCTACTCCTATGTCCTGAATGGTTTTGCCTAGATTTTCTTCTAGGGTTTTTATGGTGTCAGGTCTTACGTTCAAGTCTTTAATCCATCTGGAGTTAATTTTAGTGTAAGGTGTCAGGAAGGGGTCCAGTTTCTGCTTTCTGCACATGGCTAGCCAGTTTTCCCAACACCATTTATTAAATAGGGAATCCTTTCCCCATTGCTTGTTTTTGTCTGGTTTATCAAAGATAATATGGTTGTAGATATGTTGTGTTGCCTCCGATGCTTCTGTTCTGTTCCATTGGTCTATATCTCTGTTTTGGTACCAGTACCATGCTGTTTTGATTACTGTAGCCTTGTAGTATAGTTTGAAGTCTGGTAGTGTGATGCCTCCCGCTGTGTTCTTTTGCTTAGAATTGACTTGGCTATGTGGGCTCTTTTTGGTTCCATATGAAATTCATGGTGGTTTTTCCAGTTCTGTGAAGAAATTCAATGGTAGTTTGATGGGGATAGCATTGATTGTGTAAATTACTTTGGGCAGTATAGCCATTTTCACGATATTGATTCTTCCTAACCACGAACATGGAATGTTTCTCCATCTGTTTGTGTCCTCTTATTTCGTTGAGCAGTGGTTTGTAGTTTTCCTTAAAGAGGTCCCTTACATTCCTTGTGAGTTGTATTCCTAGGTATTTTATTTTCTTTGTAGCAATTGTGAATGGCAGTTCGTTCTTGATTTGGTTCTCTTTAAGTCTGTTATTGGTGTATAGGAATGCTTGTGATTTTTGAACATTGATTTTATATCCTGAGACTTTGCTGAAGTTGCTTATCAGTTGCAGGAGCTTTTGGGCTGAGGTGATGGGGTCTTCTAGGTATACTATCATGTCGTCTGCAAATAGAGACAATTTGGCTTCCACCTTTCCTATTTGAATACCCTTTATTTCTTTTTCTTGCCTGATTGCTCTGGCTAGAACTTCCAGTACTATGTTGAATAGGAGTGGTGAGAGAGGGCATCCTTGTCTAGTGCCGGATTTCAAAGGAATGCTTCCAGTTTTTGCCCATTAAGTATGATATTGGCTGTTGGTTTGTCATAAATAGCTTTTATTACTTTGAGATATGTTCCATCAATACCAAGTTTATTGAGGGTTTTAGCATAAAGGGCTGTTGAATTTTGTCAAATGCCTTCTCTGCATCAATTGAGATAATCATGTGGTTTTTGTTTTTGCTTCTGTTTATGTGGTGAATTACATTTATAGACTTGCGTATGTTGAACCAGCCTTGCATCCCAGGATGAATCCTACTTGATCATGATGGATAAGTTTTTAATGTGCTGTTGCAATCGGTTTGCCAGTATTTTATTGAAGATTTTTGCATCTATGTTCATCATGGATATTGGCCTGAAGTTTTCTTTTCTTGTTGAGTCTCTGCCAGGTTTTGGTATCAGGATGATGTTGGTCTCATAAAATGATTTGGGAAGGGTTCCCTCTTTTGGATTATTTGGAATAGTTTCAGAAGGAATGGTACCAGATCCTCTTTGTGTGTCTGGTAGAATTCAGCTGTGAACCCATCTGGACCTGGGCTTTTTTTGTGTGGTAGGCTCTTAATTGCTGCCTCAACTTCAGACCTTGTTATTGGTCTATTCATAGTTTCGGCTTCCTCCTGGTTTAGGCTTGGGAGGACACAGGCATCCAGGAATTTATCCATTTCTTCCTGGTTTACTAGTTTATGTGCATAGAGTTGTTTGTAGTATTCTCTGATGATGGTTTGAATTTCTGTGGAATCTGTGGTGATTTTCCCATTATCGTTTTTTATTGCATCTATTTGGTTGTTCTCTCTTTTCTTTTTTATCAGTCTGGCTAGTGGTCTATTTTGTTGATCTTTTCAGAAAACCAGCTCTTGGATTTATTGATTTTTTGAAGGGTTTTTCTTGTCTCTATCTCCTTCAGTTCTGCTCTTTTCTTAGTTATTTCTTGTCCTCGGCTCGGTTTTGAGCTTTTGATCTTGCTCCTCTAGCTCTTTCAATTTTGACGATAGGGTGTCAATTTTGGATCTCTCCACTCTTCTCATGTTGGCACTTATTGCAATATATTTTCCTCTACAGACTGCTTTAAATGTGTCCCAGAAATTCTGGTATGTTGTGTCTTCATTCTCGTTGGATTCAAAGAACTTCTTTATTTCTGCCTTCATTTCTTTGTTTATCCAATCAACATTCAAGAGCCAGTTGTTCAGTTTCCATGAAGCTGTGGGGTTCTAAGTTATTTTCTTAATTCTTAGTTCCAACTTGATTGCACTATGTTCTGAGAGACTGTTTGTTATGATTTCAGTTGTTATGCATTTGCTGAGGAGTGCTTTACTTCCAATGATGTTTTCAATTTTGGAGTAGGTGTGATGTGGTGCTGAGAAGAATGTATATTCTGTGGATTTGGGGTGGAGAGTTCTGTAAATGTGTATCAGGTTTGCTTGTTCCAGGTCTGAGTTCAAGTCCTGGATATCCTTTTTAATTTTCTGTCTGGTTGATCTGTCTGCCATTGACAGTGGAGTGTTAAAGTCTCCCACTATTATTTTGTGGGAGTCTTAGTCTCTTTGTACGTCATTAAGAACTTGCCTTATATATCTGGGTGCTTCTGCATTTGGTCCATATATATTTAGAATCGTTATCTCTTCTTGTTGTATCGATCTATTTACCATTATGTAATGACCTCCTTTGTCCCTTTTGATCTTTGTTGCTTTAAAGTCTATTTTATCAGAGACGAGAATTGCAACTCCTGCTTTTTTTTGCTCTCCATTTGCTTGACCACTCTTCCTCCATCCTTTTATTTTGAGCCTTTGTATATCCTTGTGTGTGAGTTGGGTTTCCTGGATACAGCACACTGATCGGTTTTGTTTTTTTATCCAATTTTTCAGTCTGTGTCTTTTGATTGGTGCATTTAGCCCATTTACATTAAGGGTTAATATTTTTATGTGTGAATTTGATACTGCCATTTTGATGGTAACTGGCTGTTTTGCTCGTTGGTTCATGTACATTATTCATTTTGTTGATGGTCTTTAGCATTTGGTATGCTTTTAGGATGGCTGTTACTGGTTGTTTCTTTCTTTGTGTAGTGCCTCTTTCAGGAGCTCTTGTAAAGCAGGCCTGGTGGTGACAAAATCTCTGAGTACTTGCTTGTTCCTGAAGGATTGTATTTTTCCTTCACTTATGAAGCTCAGTTTGGCTAGATATGAAATTCTGGGTTGAAAGTTCTTTTCTTTAAGGATGTTGAATATTGGCCCCCACTATCTTCTGGCTTGTAGAGTCTCTGCTGAGAGATCTGCTGTGAGTGTGATCGTCTTCCCTTCGTGGGTGACCCGACCTTTCTCTCTGGCTACACTTAGTATTTTCTCCTTCATTTCAACCCTGGTCAATCTGACGATTATGTGCCTTGGGGTTGCTCTTCTTGCGGAGTATCTTTGTGGTGTTCTCTGTATTTCCTGGAGTTGAGTATTGACCTGTCTTGCTAGGTTGGGAAAATTTTCCTGGATAATATCCTGAAGAGTGTTTTCCAGCTTGGATTCATTCTCTTCATCACATTCTGGTACACCTATCAAACGTAGGTTGGGTCTCTTCACATATTCCCACATTTCTTGGAGATTTTGTTTATTTTGTTCATTCCACAAATGCTTTTTTCTTTAATCTTGGTTTCCCGTTTTATTTCATTGAGCTTATCTTCATCTTCTGATATTCTTTCCTCTGCTTGTTCAATTCGGCTGTTGAAACTTGTGCATGCTTCGCAAATTTCTCGTGTTTTGTTTTTCAGCTCCTTCAATTCATTCATATTCCTCTCTAAGTTGTCCATTCTTGCTATCAATTTCTCAAATCTGTTTTCATATCTTTGTTCAAGGCTCTTAATTTCTTTGCACTGATTTAGAAAATGTTGTTTTAGCTGACTGAAGTTTCTTATTATCCACTTTCTGAAGTCTGATTCCGTCATTTCGTCACACTCATTCTTTGTCCAGCTTTGTTCCCTTGCTGGTGAGGAGTTTTGGTCCTTTTTTGGAGGTGAGGTGTTTTGGTATCGGGTGTTTTACTCCTTTTTCCTCTGGTTGCTTCCCATAGTTATGGATTTATCCACCTGTCATCTTAGTAGTTGCTGATTTTTCAATTGGGTCTCTGTGTGGATGCTGAGATTGTTGATGATAAAGTATTTCTGTTACTTAGTTTTCCTTCTAATGGTCTAGCCCCTCTGCTGTATGAGTGCTGAGGTATACTCCAGGCCCTGCTTGTCTGGGGTATACCTGTAGCAGCTGTGGAACAGTGAGGGATGATACCAGTTTCGTCTTCTGCTGTCTTTGTTCCATGATGCCCGCCAAATATCAGTCTGATTAGAACTTTTTTGGGGTAACTCTGGATATACAGGGGTCAGGGAGCTGCTTGAGGAGACGGTCTGTGCTTTACAGGAGCTCCAGTGCTGAGCTGTGAGCTCCGTTGTTCATTCAGGGTTGTTGGGAGGTTGTTTATGTC
Source organism: Saguinus midas (assembly GCA_021498475.1). Classification (NCBI taxonomy): domain Eukaryota; kingdom Metazoa; phylum Chordata; class Mammalia; order Primates; family Cebidae; genus Saguinus; species Saguinus midas. Next base: position 33,313,234 of record CM038404.1, on the reverse strand, counting down.
TGCTGTAACAGAACTCATAAAACACCACCCTTACTTTTCTTTTAATTTTTATTGCATTATAGGTTTTGGGGTACATGTGCAGAACATGCAAGATAGTTGCATAGGTACACACATGGCAGTGTGTTTTGCTGTCTTCCTCCCCTTCACTCACACTTGGCATTTCTCCCCAGGCTATCCCTCCCCAGCACCCCCACCACTGTTTCTACCCCATTCCCCCAATAGACCCCAGTGTGTAGTAGACCCCCTTTCTGTGTCAATGTGTCCTCATTTTTCTCACCCACCTATGAGTGAGTATATGCGGTATTTCTTTTTCTGTTCTTGTGTCAGTTTGCTGAGAATGGTGTTCTCCAGATTCATCCATGTCCTTACAAAGGACACAAACTTATCATTTTTGAATGTTGCATAATATTCCATGGCGTATATGTGCCACATTTTCACAGTCCAGTCTAACATCGATGGGCATTTGGGTTGGTTCCAGTTCTTTGCTATTGTAAACAGTGCTGCAATGAACATTCGTGTGCATGTGTCCTTATAGTAGAATGATTTACAGTCCTTTGGATAGATACCCAGTAATGGGATTGCTGGGTCAAATGGAATTTCTAATTCTAGGTCCTTGAGGAATCACCACACTGTCTTCCACAATGGTTGAACTAATTTACACTCCCACCAACAGTGTAAGAGTGTTTCTATTTGTCCACATCCTCTCCACAATCTGCTGTTTCCAGATTTTTAAATTATCGCCATTCTAACTGGCATGAGATGGTATCTCAATGTGGTTTTGATTTTTTTTCCCTCTTAGATGCTCTGTTTCAGGGAGTTGGGGCTTTCTTTATGAGTATCTGTTGCACTGTCCTGCCTCACTAGGAGGCAGTCTATTCACTATTTACCCGCCAGGGATCTGCCCTGCTACCGTGGGTCTGCCCTGTTGCTGCTGGGCTCCTTTTTTCTGTGGAGCACTCCCCCATCCTGGCAGAGTCTCTCTGTTATGGCAGGTTGCCTAGGCAATGGAAGGCTGCGTCAGCTTTGGGCGGTAATTCAGTAGGATCGGATTGCGTCCATAGTGGCGGATGCCACTCCCTCACCGGGCTGCACCGTCCTAGATGCCGGGAGCAAAACTCTCAGCCCCGAGCCCCTCCAATGGCTGCCCTGCTTGTCCCCATGAAGTTGGGACATGCCACGCCCGATCACCCAGCTCCCTGCCACGGAGTCCATCCTCCCACTCTCTCTCTTCCTCTCACCAAGCTTAAGTGTTGACCCTCTCACTGGTGAACCAGTAGCCTCGGATAGGGCACTGGGATCCCTGCCATCTCCCACACCGCTGCCCACTTCACCGGCTCAGATAACGCTTCCCAGAAAACCCCTGGTCTGGCTCATTGTGCAAGTCCAGTTCAATCAGATGGACATGCCAATATTCCCTTCCAAATCTCAGATTGCCGGTTTAACAGGGCACACAGACCAGTGAGTTCCATGCCGGGTCCCACTGTGGTGCCAGCTGCACTAGCCGGCTGTATTAGCGTCCCGTGTCTCTCCCACACCTGGGACTTTCAAGGCTCTGTGGGCAAAAACGTCCATCGTAGAATGCGACTAGGACTCACCCTCTGCAACTTCACTGAGAGCTGCAATCCTGAGTCGCTTCTACGATGCCGTCTTGCGAGCCCCAAGGATACTAATTCTTATTACCCCCAAATTCATAGATTCCCTGAATATTACCCACTCCTGAAATAACCAGAAGTCTATTTAATATTGTGAGTCATTAGAAAGCCCAAGAAATAATACACTACTGGGGAATAGTCAGGAGTCTATTTCATTTGGCAACTCAGAGAATCAGTGAACAATGGACACAACAGTAATACTCAGAATCATGTTTTATATGACCTCTGATTCAGTATCACCCTGAATGACACACAAGGGAATCATCAGGATTCTGTTCCATAGGAACATTCATTCAGAGCCTAACTGAATAATGCACAAGGGGACAATAGTCAGGAGTCTATTTCATATGGCCTCTTTTTCTGAGCTTCAGGGAATAAGGAACACCTGTGGACTAGTCGTGACGCTATTTAAGATAGCCACAAATCGAGCACCTCCCTGAATGATGCACACCTGTGTGACAGTCAGAAGTCTACATAAAACGGCTACAAATTAAGAGTCTCTGTAAATAATGCACAATGGGCAATGGACAGGAGTCCTTTTTTTATTCCCACTTATTCAGTGTATCATTCAATAATACACACCTGTAGAATAGTTAAGAGCTTAATTTGTTTCACATCTGGAGAATGGTCATGATAGTTCTTTATAAACACTCAATGTGTAACACACTGAAAGATTCACACCTGTGCAATAGTCAGGAATGCATTTTATTTGGTTCCTTTTCAGAGCATCAGTGAATAACACACACATAGATAATATTGGGGAGTGTGTTTCATGTGGCCACTCATTGAGAGACTCACAGAATAGTGCACCTGTGGAGAATTCTCAAGAGTCTGTTTGGAATGGCAATGCATTCAGACTGTTTGAATAAAAAAAACCTATGGAATTGTGAGGAATCCATTCCAAATGGCCAAATATTCGGAGCCTCAGTGAATCATGAAAAATAAGGTAATAATCAGGAGTCTATTTCATATGGCCACTCATTCAGAGCCTCATTGAAGAATACACGTCTTTCGAGTACTGATGGGTCTGTTTATATGGCTACTCATTTGGAACCTCACTAAATAGTACACAACTGACAACAAGTCAGGGGTGTATTTCAAATGGCCACTCATTCAGAAGCTCAGTGAATAATGCAAATATGTTTAATACTAAGGATCCTTTCTCATACTGCGAATCATTCAGAGTTTCACTGATTGATACAAAGCTTGGAAATTGTCAGGATTCTATATAATACAAACACTCATTATGAGCCTCAGTGAATCACACATGTCTGTGAGATACTTAGAATACTAATTCTTATTACCCCCAAATTCATAGATTCCCTGAATATTACCCACTCCTGAAATAACCAGAAGTCTATTTATTATTGTGAGTCATTAGAAAGCCCAAGAAATAATACACTACTGGGGAATAGTCAGGAGTATATTTCATATGGCTCCTCAGAGAATCAGTGAATAATGGACATCACGGTAATACTCAGAATCATGTTTTATATGACCTCTGATTCAGTGTCACACTGAATGACACACAAGGGAATCATCAGGATTCTGTTCCATAGGAACATTCATTCAGAGCCTTACTGAATAATGCACAAGGGGACAATAGTCAGGAGTCTACTTCATATGGCATCTTTTTCTGAGCTTCAGTGAATAACGAACACCAGTGGACTAGTAGTGATGCTATTTAAGATAGCCACAAATAAAGCACCTCCCTGAATGATGCACACCTGGGTGACAGTCAGGAGTCTACATAAAATGGCTACACATTCAGAGACTCTGTCAATAATGCACTCCTGGGCAATCGACAGGAGTTCATATATTATTCCAACCTATTCAGGGACTCATTCAATAATACACACCTGTAGAAGAGTTAAGAGCCTACTTCATATAGCCACCCATTAAGATCCTCAATTAATCATGCTCACGAGGATAATAATCGCAACCCTCGCTCATATAGCTGCTCATTCAGTTCCTCACTGAATGATGCACACCTGGGGTATAATCCGGATTCTAATCCATACTTCCAATCATTCAGAACCTTACTGAATAATTCACAAAGGTGCAATAGTCAGGTGACTATTTTATATGGACTCCCATTAAGAGTTTCAGTGAATAATGAACTTTTATGAAGTAGTCAGGATGCTGTTTATGGTAGCCACGAATTAAGTGCCTTTCTGAATAATACACACCTGGGTGATAGTCAGGAGTCTATTTCATATGATCTCTGATTCGGGGCCTAACTGAAGAATGCACACCTGTGAAAGTGTCAAGAGTCTATTTGGTATGCACACTCATACAGAACCTGTTTAAAAGATGCAAACATGTAGAATAATTAGGAGTCTATGTCATATGCCTACTGATTCACACAATCACTGAAAAACGCACACCTGTAGAGTAATAACAAGTCTATTTCATATGGCCACTCTTTCACAGCATCACTGCATATTACATGCTTGTGATATAATCTGTAGTCCATTTTCAATGGCCACTCATTCAGAGACTTTCTGGATAATGCTCACCTGTGGAACAGTAAGAAGTCCCTTTTTTATGGCTACTCATTGAGAGCCTAACTGAAGGTACACACCAGGGGAAATGCTCAGGATTCTGTTTTAACCTTTAATTCAGAGTCTCACTGAATAAGGCACACCTGTGAAAGAGTCAGGTGTCTTTTTCATGTGGCCTCTCATTCGGAGTTTTACTGGATAATGTGGAGTAGTTCGGAGTCTATTTCATGTAGACACATATTCAGAGCCCCAGTGTATAATACACACCTGTGTGATAGTAAGGAATCTAATTAATATCACCAGATATTTAGAGCCTCACTGAATAATACACAGCTGGAGAACAATTTGGCATCTAATTTCGATGGATATTCATTCAGAGCCTCGGTGAGTAGTTCACACCTTTGGAGTAGACAGGAGTCTATTTCATTTGGACGCTCATTTTTAGCCTCAGTAGATAATATGCACCTTTGATATAGTCAGGAGTTTATTTCATATGGCCACTCATTCAGAGCCTCATTGAATAATACACACTTAGGGAATAGTCAAGAGTCTATTTGATGTGGCCACTCTCTGAGTACCTTACTGAGTGATTCACACCTGGAGAATGGTCATAATAGTTTTATATAAACACACAATGTGTACCTCACTGAAAAATTCACACCTGTGGAATAGTCAGGAATGTATTTTATTTGGTCCCTTTTCAGAGCACCAGTGAATAACACACACATAGAAAACATTGGGGAGTGTGTTTCACGTGGCCACTCATTGAGAGACTCACGGAATAGTGCACATCTGGAGATTTCTCAAGAGTCTACTTGGAATGGCAATGCATTCACACTCTTTGAATAACAAAAAACCTATGGAATTGTGAGGAATCCATTTCAAATGGCCAAATATTCAGAGTCTCAGTGAATCATGAACAATAAGGTAATAATCAGGAGTCTATTGATTATGCACTCTCATTCATCCATGCAGTGAATAATACACTTCTTTCGAGTAATGATGGGTCTGTTTATATGGCCACTCATTTGGAGCCTCACTAAATAGTACACAACTGAAAACAAGTCAGGGGTGTATTTCAAATGGCCACTCATTCAGAAGCTCAGGGAATAATTCAAAGTAGTTGTGTACTCAGGATCCTTTCTCATATGGGGAATCATTCAGTGTTTCACTGAGGGATACAAAGCTTGGAAATTGTCAGGATTCTATTTAATATAAACACTCATTATGAGCCTCAGTGAATCACTCATGTCTGTGAGATACTTAGGATACTAATTCTTCTTACCCCCAAAATTCCAAGATTCCGTGAATATTACCCACTCGTGAAATAACCAGAAGTCTATTTAATATTGTGAGTCATTAGAGAGCTTAAGAAATAATACACTACTGTGGAATAGTCAGGAGTCTATTTCATACGGCCTCTCAGAGAATCAACGAATACTGGACACCACGGTAATACTCAGGATCGTGTTTTATATGACCTCTGATTCAGTATTGCACTGAATGTCACACCAGGGAATCGTCATGATTCTGTTTTATAGAAACATTCATTCAGAGCCTTACTGAATAATGCGTGAGAAAACAATAGACAGGAGTCAATTGCATATGGCCTCTTTTTCTGAGCTTCAGTGAATAACGAACACCAGTCGACTAGTCGTGATGCTGTTTAAGATAGCCACAAATAAAGCACCTCCCTGAATGATGCACACCTGGGTTACAGTCAGGAGTCTACATAAAATGGCTACACATTTAGAGTCTCTGTAAATAATTTACACCTGGGCAATGGACAGGGGTTCTTTTCTTATTCCCACTTATTCAGGGTCTCATTCAATAATACACACTTGTAGAAGAGTTAAGAGTCTTCTTCATATAGCCACCCATTTAGATCCTCAATGAATAATGCTCACCAGGAAATATTCGCAACCCTCTCTCGTATAGCAGCTCATTCAGTGCCTCACTGAATGATACACAACAGGCGTGTCATCGGGATTCTAATCCAAACTGCCAATCATTCAGAACCTTAATGAATAATTCACATAGGAGCAATAGTCAGGTGACTATTTTATATGGCCTCCCATTAAGAGCCTCAGTGAATAATGAACTTTTATGGAGTAGTCAGCATGCTGTTTATGGTAGCCACGAATTAAGTGCCTTTCTGAATAATACACACCTGGGTGATAGTCAGGAATCTATTGCATATGATCTCTCATTTTGGGCCTTTCTGAAGAATCCACACCAGGGAAAGTGTCAGGAGTCTATTTGGCATGCACAATCATACAGAACCTGTTTAAATGATGTGAACATGTAGAATAATTAGGAGTCTATATCATATGGAGACTGATTCACACAATCACTGAGTAACGCACAGTTGTGGAGTTATAAGAAGTCTGTTTCATATGGCCACTGTTTCACAGCCTCACCGCATATTACACGCTTGTGATATAATCTGTAGTCCATTTCTAATGGCCACTCATTCAGAGAATTACTGAATAATGCTCACCTGTGTAACAGTAAGAAATCTCTTTTTCATGGCTACTCATTGCGAGCCTCACTGAGGGTGCACACCAGGGATAATGCTCAGGATTCTGTTTTAACCACTAATTCAGAGTCTCACTGAATAAGGCACACCTGTGGAAGAGTCAGGTGTCTTTTTCATGTGGCCTCTCTTTCGGAGTGTCATTGAATAATGTGGAGTAGTGTGGAGTCTATTTCATGTAGACACATATTCAGAGCCTCAGTGTTTAATACACACCTGTGTGATAGTAATGGATCTAATGAATATCGCCAGATATTTAGAGACTCACTGAATAATACACAGCTGGAGAATAATGTGGATTCTATTTTCGATGGATATTCATTCAGAGCCTCGGTTAATAGTGCACACCTGTGGAGTAAGCAAAAGTCTATTTAATTTGGACCCTCATTTTTAGCCTCAGTAGATAATATGCCCCTGTGATATAGTCAGGAGTATATTTCTTTTTAATTATTATTGCATTATAGATTTTGGGGTACATGGGCAGAAGGTGCAAGATAGTTGCATAGGTACACACATGGCAGTGTGTTTTGCTGCCTTCCTCCCCTTCACCCACACTTGGTATTCATCCACAGGCTATCCCCCCCAGCCCCCCCACTGTCCCTCCCCCATTTCCCCCAACAGTCCCCAGTGTATAATAGACCGCCTCTCTGTGTCCATGTGTTCTCATTTTTTTCACCCACCTATGAGTGAGTATATGCAGTATTTCTTTTTCTGTTCTTGTGTCAGTTTGCTGAGAATGATGTTCTCCAGATTCATCCATGTCCTTACAAAGAACACAAACTCATCATTTTTGATTGCTGCATAATATTCCATGGTGTATATGTGCCACGTTTTCCCAGTCCAGTCTATCATGGATGGGCATTTGTGTTGGTTCCAGGTCTTTGCTATTGTAAACAGTGCTGCAATGAACATTCATGTGCATGTGTCCTTATAGTAGAACGATTTATAGTCTTTTGGATAGATACCCAGTAATGGGATTGCTGGGTCAAATGGAATTTCTATTTCTAGGTCCCTGAGGAATCGCCACACTGTCTTCCACAATGGTTGAACTAATTTACACTCCCACCAACAGTGTAAGAGTGTTCCTATTTCTCCACATCCTCTCCAGCATCTGCTGTCTCCAGATTTTTTAATGATCGCCATTCTAACTGGTGTGAGATGATATCTCAATGTGGTTTTGATTTGCATCTCTCTAATGACCAATGATGATGAGCACTTTTTCATATGTTTGTTGGCCTCATGTATGTCTTCTTTTGTAAAGTTTCTGTTCATATCCTTTGCCCATTTTTGAACGGGCTTGTTTGTTTTTTTCCTGTAAATCTGTTTGAGTTCTTTGTAAATTCTGGATATCAGCCCTTTGTCAGATGTGTAAACTGCAAAGATTTTTTCCCATTCTGATGGTTGCTGATTCACTCTAGTGACTGTTTCTTTTGCTGTGAAGAAGCTGTGGAGTTTGATTAGGTCCCATTTGTCTGTTTTGGCTTTTGTTGCCAATGCTTTTGGTGTTTTGTTCATGAAGTCCTTGCCTACTTCTATGTCCTGAATGGTTTTGCCTAGATTTTCTTTTAGGGTTTTTATGGTGTCAGGTCTTACGTTTAAGTCTTTAATCCATCTGGAGTTAATTTTAGTGTAAGGTGTCAGGAAGGGGTCCAGTTTCTGCTTTCTGCACATGTCTAGACAGTTTTCCCAACACCATTTATTAAATAGGAATTTTTTCTCATTGATTGTTTATGTCTGGTTTATCAAAGATAATATGGTTGTATATATGTTGTGTTGCCTTCGATGCTTCTGTTCTGTTCCATTGGTCTATATCTCTGTTTTGGTACCAGTACCATGCTGTTTTGATTACGGTAGCCTTGTAGTATAGTTTGATGTCTGGTAGCGTGATGCCTCCCGCTTTGTTCTTTTTGCTTAGAATTGACTTGGCTATACGGGCTCTTTTTTTGAAATTTATGGTGGTTTTTTCCAGTTCTGTTAAGAAATTCAATGGTAGTTTGATAGGGATAGCATTGGTTTTGTAAATTACTTTGGGCAATATAGCCATTTTCACGATGTTGAATCTTCTGAACCACGAAAATGGAATATTTCTCCATCTGTTTGTGTCCTCTCTTATTTCGTTGAGCAGTGATTTGTAGTTTTCCTTAACGAGGTCCCGTACATTCCTTGTGAGTTGTATTCCTAGGTATTTTATTTTCTTTGTAGCAATTGTGAATGGCAGTTCATTCTTGATTTGGTTCTCTTTAAGTCTGTTATTGGTGTATAGGAATGCTTGTGATTTTTGAACGTTGAATTTATATCCTGAGACTTTGCTGAAGTTGCTTATCAGTTGCAGGAGCTTATGGGCTGAGGTGATGGGGTCTTCTAGGTATACTATTATGTCGTCTGCAAATAGAGACAATTTGGCTTCCACCTTTCCTATTTGAATACCCTTTATTTCTTTTTCTTGCCTGATTGCTATGGCTAGAACTTCCAGTACTATGTTGAATAGGAGTGGTGAGGGAGGGCAACCTTGTCTAGTGCTGGATTTCAAAGAGAATGCTTCCAGTTTTTGCCCATTCAGTATGATATTGGCTGTTGGTTTGTCGTAAATAGCTTTTATTACTTTGAGATATGTTCCATCAATATCTAGTTTATTGAGGGTTTTTAGCATAAAGGGCTGTTGAATTTTGTTAAATGCTTTCTCTGCGTCAATTGAGATAATCATGTGGTTTTTGTTTTTGCTTCTGTTTATGTGGTGAATTACATTTATAGACTTGAATACGTTGAACCAGCCTTGCATTCCCGGGGTGAATCCTACTTGATCATGATGGATAAGTTTTTTAATGTGCTATTGCAATCTGTTTGCCATTATTTTATTGAAGATATTTGCATCTATGTTCATCATGGATATTGGCCTGAAGTTTTCTTTTCTTGTTGAGTCTTTGTCAGCTTTTGGTATCAGGATGATGTTGGTCTCATAAAATAATTTGGGAAGGGTTCCCTCTTTTTGGATTATTTGGAATAGTTTCAGAAGGAATGGTTCTGGATCCTCTTTGTGTGTCTTGGAGAATTCAGCTGTGAACCCATCTGGACCTGGGCTTTTTGTATGGGGTAGGCTCTAATTGCTGCCTGAACTTCAGACCTTGTTATTGTTCTATTCATAGTTTCAGCTTCCTCCTGGTTTAGGCTTGGGAGAACACAGGCTTCCAGGAATTTATCCATTTATTCCTGATTTACTAGTTTATGTGCATAGAGTTTTTGTAGTATTCTCTGATGATGGTTTGAATTTTTTTTTTTAATTTTTATTGCATTATAGGTTTGGGGGTACATGTGCAGAACGAGCAAGATAGTTGCATAGGCACACACATGGCAGTGTGCTTTGCTGCTGTCCTCCCCCTCACCCACACTTGGTATTCATCTCCAGGCTATCCCCCAGACCCCCCCGCTGTCCCTCCCCCATTCCCCCCAACAGTCCCCAGTGTATAGTAGACCGCCTCTCTGTGTCCATGTGTTCCTATTTTTCTCACCCACCTATGAGTGAGTATATGCGGTATTTCTTTTTCTGTTTTTGTGTCAGTTTGCTGAGAATGATGTTCTCCAGATTTATCCATGTCCCTACAAAGGACACAAACTCATCATTTTTGATTGCTGCATAATATTCCATGGTGTATATGTGCCACATTTTCTCAGTCCAGTCTATCATCGTTGGGCATTTGGGTTGGTTCCAGGTCTTTGCTATTGTAAACAGTGATGGTTTGAATTTTTGTGGAATCTGTGGTGATTTTCCCATTATCGTTTTTTATTGCATCTATTTGGTTGTTCCCTCTTTTCTTTTTTATCAGTCTGGCTAGTGGTCTGTCTATTTTGTTGATCTTTTCGAAAGACCAGCTCTTAGATTTATTGATTTTTTGAAGGGTATTTTCTTGTCTCTATCTCTTCAAGTCTGCTCTGATCTTAGTTATTTCTTGTCTTCGGCTAGGTTTTGAGCTTTCTTGATGTTGCTCCTCTAGCTCTTTCAGTTTTGATGATAGCGTGTGAATTTTGGATCTCTCCACTCTTCTCATGTGGACACTTATTGCTATATATTTTCCTCTACAGACTGCTTTAAATGTGTCCCAGAGATTCTGGTACATTGTGTCTTCATTCTCGTTGGTTTCAAAGAACTTCTTTATTTCTGCCTTCATTTCTTTGTATATCCAATCAACATTCAAGAGCCAGTTGTTCAGTTTCCATGAAGCTGTGTGGTTGTGAGTTTTTTTCTTAATTCTGAGTTCCAACTTGATTGCACTATGGTTTGAGAGACTGTTTGTTATGATTTCAGTTGTATTGCATTTGCTGAGTACTAATTTACTTCCAATTATGTGGTCAATTTTGGAGTAGGTGTGATGTGATGCTGAGAATAATGTATATTCTGTGGATTTGTGGTGGAGAGTTCTGTAAATGTCTATTAGGTTTGCTTTTTCCAGGTCTGAGTTCAAGTCCTGGATATCCTTGTTAATTTTCTGTCTGGTTGATCTATCTGCCATTGACAGTGGAGTGTTAAAGTCTCCCACTATTATTGTGTGGGAGTTTATGTCTCTTTGTAAGTCATTAATAACTTGCCTTATATATCTGGGTGCTCCTACATTGGGTCCATACATATTTAGAATCATTAGCTATTCTTGTTGTTTCGATCCTTTTACCATAATGTAATGAACTTCTTTGTCCCTATTGATCTTTGTTGCTTTAAAGTCTATTTTATCAGAGATAAGAATTGCAACTCCTGCTTTTTTTTTGCTCTCCATTTGCTTGGTAAATCTTCCTCCATCCTTTTATTTTGAGCCTTTGTGTATCTTTGCGTGTGAGGTGGGTTTCCTGGATACAGCACACCGATGGGTTTTGGTATTTTATCCAATTTGCCAGTCTGTGTCTTTTGATTGGTGCATTTAGCACATTTACATTTAGGTTTAATATTTTTATGTGTGAATTTGACACTGTAATTTTGATTCTAGCTGGCTGTTTTGCCCGTTGGTTCAGGTACATTCTTCATTTTGTTGATTGCCTTTAGCATTTGGTATGCTTTTAGGATGGCTGGAACTGGTTGTTTCTTTCTTTCTTTTTTTTTAAAAAAATTTTTTTATTGCATTATAGGTTTGGGGGTACATGTGCAGAACGAGTAAGATAGTTGCATAGGTACACACATGGCAGTGTGCTTTGCTGCTTTCCTCCCCCTCACCCACACTTGGTATTCATCCCCAGGCTATCCCCCCCAGCCCCCCCCGCTGTCCCTCCCCCGTTCCTCCCAACAGTCCCCAGTGCATAGTAGACCGCCTCTCTGTGTCCATGTGTTTCTATTTTTCTCACCCACCTATGAGTGAGTATATGCGGTATTTCTTTTTCTGTTCTTGTGTCAGTTTGCTGAGAATGATGTTCTCCAGATTCATCCATGTCCCTACAAAGGACACAAACTCATCATTTTTGATTGTTGCATAATATTCCATGGTGTATATGTGCCACATTTTCCCAGTCCAGTCTATCATCGTTGGGCATTTGGGTTGGTTCCAGGTCTTTGCTATTGTAAACAGTGCTGCAATGAACATTCGTGTGCATGTGTCCTTATAGTAGAACGATTTATAGTCCTTTGGATAGATACCCAGTAATGGGATTGCTGGGTCAAATGGAATTTCTATTTCTAGGTCCCTGAGGAATCGCCACACTGTCTTCCACAATGGTTGAACTAATTTACACTCCCACCAACAGTGTAAGAGTGTTCCTATTTCTCCACATCCTCTCCAGCATCTGCTGTCTCCAGATTTTTTAATGATCGCCATTCTAACTGGCGTGAGATGGTATCTCAATGTGGTTTTGATTTGCATCTCTCTAATGACCAATGACGATGAGCACTTTTTCATATGTTTGTTGGCCTCATGTATGTCTTCTTTTGTAAAGTTTCTGTTCATATCCTTTGCCCATTTTCGAATGGGCTTGTTTGTTTTTTTCATGTAAATCTGTTTGAGTTCTTTGTAAATTCTGGATATCAACCCTTTGTCAGATGTGTAAACTGCAAAGATTTTTTCCCATTCTGATGGTTGCCGATTCACTTCAGTGACTGTTTCTTTTGTCGTGCAGAAGCTGTGGAGTTTGATTAGGTCCCATTTGTCTGTTTTAGCTTTTGTTGCCAATGCTTTTGGTGTTTTGTTCATGAAGTCCTTGCCTACTCCTATGTCCTGAATGGTTTTGCCTAGATTTTCTTCTAGGGTTTTTATGGTGTCAGGTCTTACGTTTAAGTCTTTAATCCATCTGGAGTTAATTTTAGTGTAAGGTGTCAGGAAGGGGTCCATTTTCTGCTTTCTGCACATGGCTAGCCAGTTTTCCCAACACCATTTATTAAATAGGGAATCCTTTCCCCGTTGCCTGTTTTTGTCTGGTTTATCAAAGATAATATGGTTGTAGATGTGTTGTGTTGCCTCCGATGCCTCTGTTCTGTTCCATTGGTCTATATCTCTGTTTTGGTACCAGTACCATGCTGTTTTGATTACTGTAGCCTTGTAGTATAGTTTGAAGTCTGGTAGCGTGATGCCTCCCGCTGTGTTCTTTTGCTTAGAATTGACTTGGCTATGCGGGCTCTTTTTTGGTTCCATATGAAATTCATGGTGGTTTTTTCCAGTTCTGTGAAGAAATTCAATGGTAGTTTGATGGGGATAGCATTGATTGTGTAAATTACTTTGGGCAGTATAGCCATTTTCACGATATTGATTCTTCCTAACCACGAACATGGAATGTTTCTCCATCTGTTTGTGTCCTCTCTTATTTCGTTGAGCAGTTTTTTGTAGTTTTCCTTAAAGAGGTCCCTTACATTCCTAGTGAGTTGTATTCCTAGGTATTTTATTTTCTTTGTAGCAATTGTGAATGGCAGTTCTTTCTTGATTTGGTTCTCTTTAAGTCTGTTATTGGTGTATAGGAATGCTTGTGATTTTTGAACATTGATTTTATATCCTGAGACTTTGCTGAAGTTGCTTATCAGTTGCAGGAGCTTTTGGGCTGAGGTGATGGGGTCTTCTAGGTATACTATCATGTCGTCTGCAAATAGAGACAATTTGGCTTCCACCTTCCTATTTGAATACCCTTTATTTCTTTTCTTGCCTGATTGCTCTGGCTAGAACTTCCAGTACTATGTTGAATAGAAGTGGTGAGAGAGGGCATCCTTGTCTAGTGCCGGATTTCAAAGGAATGCTTCCAGTTTTTGCCCATTAAGTATGATATTGGCTGTTGGTTTGTCATAAATAGCTTTTATTACTTTGAGATATGTTCCATCAATACCAAGTTTATTGAGGGTTTTAGCATAAAGGGCTGTTGAATTTTGTCAAATGCCTTCTCTGCATCAATTGAGATAATCATGTGATTTTTGTTTTTGCTTCTGTTTATGTGGTGAATTACATTTATAGACTTGTATGTTGAACCAGCCTTGCATCCCCGGGATGAATCCTACTTGATCATGATGGATAAGTTTTTAATGTGCTGTTGCAATCGGTTTGCCAGTATTTTATTGAAGATTTTGCATCTATGTTCATCATGGATATTGGCCTGAAGTTTTCTTTTCTTGTTGAGTCTCTGCCAGGTTTTGGTATCAGGATGATGTTGGTCTCATAAAATGATTTGGGAAGGGTTCCTCTTTTTGGATTATTTGGAATAGTTTCAGAAGGAATGGTACCAGATCCTCTTTGTGTGTCTGGTAGAATTCAGCTGTGAACCCATCTGGACCTGGGCTTTTTGTGGTAGGCTTAATTGCTGCCTCAACTTCAGACCTTGTTATTGGTCTATTCATAGTTTCAGCTTCCTCCTGGTTTAGGCTTGGGAGGACACAGGCGTCCAGGAATTTATCCATTTCTTCCTGATTTACTAGTTTATGTGCATAGAGTTGTTTGTAGTATTCTCTGATGGTTTGAATTTCTGTGGAATCTGTGGTGATTTCATTATCGTTTTTTATTGCATCTATTTGGTTGTTCTCTCTTTTTTATCAGTCTGGCTAGTGGTCTATTTTGTTGATCTTTTGAAAACCAGCTCTTAGATTTATTGATTTTTGAAGGGTTTTCTTGTCTATCTCCTTCAGTTCTGCTCTGATCTTAGTTATTTCTTGTCTTGGCTAGGTTTTGAGCTTTTTGATCTTGCTCCTCTAGCTCTTTCAATTTTGACGATAGGGTGTCAATTTTGGATCTCTCCATTCTTCATGTGGCACTTATTGCATATATTTTCCTCTACAGACTGCTTTAAATGTGTCCCAGAGATTCTGGTACGTTGTGTCCATTCTCGTTGGTTTCAAAGAACTTCTATTTCTGCCTTCATTTCATTGTTTATCCAATCAACATTCAAGAGCCAGTTGTTCAGTTTCCATGAAGCTGTGCGGTTCTGAGTTATTTTCTTAATTCTGAGTTCCAACTTGATTGCACTATGGTCTGAGAGACTGTTTGTTATGATTTCCGTTGTTTTGCATTTGCTGAGGAGTGCTTTACTTCCAATTATGTGGTCAATTTGGAGTAGGTGTGATGGTGCTGAGAAGAATGTATATTCTGTGGATTTGGGGTGGAGAGTTCTGTAAATGTCTCAGGTTTGCTTGTTCCAGGTCTGAGTTCAAGTCCTGGATATCCTTGTTAATTTTCTCTGGTTGATCTGTCTGCTATTGACAGTGGAGTGTTAAAGTCTCCCACTATTTTGTGGGAGTCTAAGTCCCTTTGTAAGTCATTAAGAACTTGCCTTATATATCTGGGTGCTACATTGGGTCCATATATTTAGAATCGTTAGCTCTTCTTGTTGTATCGATCCTTTTACCATTATGTAATGACCTTCTTTGTCCCTTTTGATCTTTGTTGCTTTAAAGTCTATTTTATCAGAGATGAGAATTGCAACTCCTGCTTTTTTTGCTCTCCATTTGCTTGGTAAATCTTCCTCCATCCTTTATTTTGACCTTTGTATCTTTGCTGTGAGTGGGTTTCCTGGATACAGCACACCGATGGGTTTTGGTTTTTATCCAATTTGCCAGTCTGTGTCTTTTGATTGGTGCATTTAGCCCATTTACATTCAGGGTTAATATTTTATGTGTGAATTTGATACTGCCATTTTGATGCTAGCTGGCTGTTTTG
>CM038404.1:32948600-33297347 GCA_021498475.1 Saguinus midas | reverse complement strand
CTCAATCAGAGCATTACTGTTTGATGCACACCTGGTAATTAGTCAGGATTCTATTTCTTTTATTTTTGAAATTTTTTAATTAAAAGTTTATTTTCCTTATATAATTTTTTTTAAATTTTTATTGCATTTTAGGTTTTGGGGTACATGTGCAGAACGTGCAATATAGTTGCATAGGTACACACGTGGCAGTGTGTTTTGCTGCCTTCCTCCCCTTCACCCACACTTGGCATTCATCCCCAGGCTATCCCTCCCCAGCCCACCCTGCTGTCCCTCCCCATTCCCCCCAATAGACCCCAGTGTATAGTAGACCACCTCTCTGTGTCCATGTGTTCTCATTTTTCTCACCCGCCTATGAGTGAGTATATGCAGTATTTCTTGTTCTGTTCTTGTGTCAGTTTGCTGAGAATGATGTTCTCCAGATTTATCCATGTCCTTACTAGGGACACAAACTCATCATTTTTTATTGCTGCATAATATTCCATGGTGTATATGTGCCACATTTTCCCAGTCAAGTCTATCATCGTTGGGCATTTGGGTTGGTTCCAGGTCTTTGCTATTGTAAACAGTGCTGCAATGAACATTCGTGTGCATGTGTCCTTATCGTAGAACAAGTTATATTCCTTTGGATATATACCCAGTAATGGGATTGCTGGGTCAAATGGAATTTCTATTTCTAGGTCCCTGAGGAATCGCCACACTGTCTTCCACAATGGTTGAACTAATTAACACTCCCAACAACAGTGTAAGAGTGTTCCTATTTCTCCTCATCCTCTCCAGCATCTGCTGTCTCCAGATTTTTTAATGATTGCCATTCTAACTGGCGTGAGATGGTATCTAAATGTGGTTTTGATTTGCATATCTAATGACCAGTGATGATGAGCATTTTTTCATATGTTTGTTGGCCTCATGTATGTCTTCTTTTGTAAAGTGTCTGTTCATATCCTTTGCCCATTTTTGAATGGGCTTGTTTGTTTTTTTCCTGTAAATCTGTTTGAGTTCTTTTTAAATTCTGGATATCAGCCGATGAGCATTTTATGTGTTTATTGACCTCATGTATGTCTTCTTTTGTAAACTGTCTGTTCATGTCCTTGGCCCATTTTTGAATGGGCTAGTTTGTTTTTTTTCTGTAAATCTGTTTGAGTTCTTCATAAATTCTGCATATCAGCCCTTTGTCAGTTGGGTAAACTGCAAAGATTTTTTCCTAATCTGTTGGCTGCTGATTAACTCTAGTGACTGTTTCTTTTGCCATGCAAAAGCTGTGGAGTTTGATTAGGACCCATTTGTCTATTTTGGCTTTTGTTCCCAATGCTTTTGGTGTTTTGGTCATGAAGTCCTTGCCTACTCCTATGTCCTGAATGGTTTTGCCTAGATTTTCTTTTAGGGTTTTTATGGTGCCAGGTCTTATGTTTTAGTCTTTAATCCATATTGAGTTAATTTTAGTGTAAGGTGTCAGGAAAAGGTCTAGTTTCTGCTTTCTGTACATGACTAATCAGTTTTCCCAACATCATTTGTTACACAGGGAATCCCTTCCCCATTGCTTGTTTTTGTCTGGTTTATCAAAGATTATATGGTTGTAGATATGTTGATTTGCCTCTGATGCCTCTGTTCTGTTCCATTGGTCTATATCTCTGTTTTCGTACCAGTACCATGCTATTTTGATTACTGTGGCTTTGTAGTATAGTTTGAAGTCTGGTAATGGGATGTCTCCCGCTGTGTTCCTTTTGCTTAGAATTGACGTGGCTGGCGAGAGGAGGCAAGATGGCGTCGTAGAGGCGACTCAGAATTGCAGCTCTCAGTGAAGGTGCAGAGGGTGAGTCCTAGCCACATTCTCGGATGTTCCTTTTATGCCCACAGAGCATTGAAAGTCCCAGGTGAGGGAGAGACACGGCTCGCTAGCGCAGCTGGCTAACGCCATCTCCTGCCACCTCTTCGGCTGGCGCCACAGTAGGACCTGGCGTGGAACTCACTGGTCTGGGTGCCCTGTTAAACCGGCAATCTGAGATTTGGAAAAGCAGATTGGAATGTTCATCTGATTGAACGGGACTTGGACAATGAGCCAGACCAGGAGTTTCCTTGGAAGCGTGATCTGAGCTGGGGTAGTGGGCAGCGGCACTGGAGATTGTACGAATCCCAGTGCCCTATCGGCAGGCTACTGGGGTGCCAGTGAGAGAGACAACTTTCAGCTTGAAGAGAGGAAGAGAGAAAGAGAAAGGACGGACTCTGAGGCAGGGAGCTGAGTGATCAGGCTCGGCGGGTCCCACGCTCACGGGGACAAGCAGGGCAGCGACTGGAGATGCTTGGGGTTCAGGGTTTTGCTGCCGGCATCTAGGACGGTGCAGCCCGGTGAGGGAGGGGTCCATCATTGCTGATGCAGTCCACCCCCACTGAAGTACCGCCCAGGACTGACGCAGCCTGCCATTGCCAAGGCAACCTGCCATAACAGAGAGACTCCGGCTCCACAGCAGAAGGGAGCCCAGCAGCAACAGGGCAGACCCGTGCTAGCAGGTCAGAGTCCCGGCAGGCAAATAGTGAATAGACTGCCGCCTAGTGGGGCAGGACAGTGCAACAGATACTCATAAAGAAAGCCCCAACTCCCTGAGACAGGGGAAAAAAGGGGGGGAAAGGGTGGGGTTTTATGAGTTCTATAGCAGCAGACATAAACAACCTTTCAACAATGCTGAATGAACAACGGAGCTCACAGCTCAGCACTGGAGCTCCTATAAAGCACAGACTGTCTCCTCAAGCAGCTCCCTGACCCCTGTATATCCAAGGAGTCACCCCAGAAAAGGACTAATCAGACTGACATTTGGCTGGCATTATTCTGGAACAAGGACAGCAGAAGAAGAAACTGGTATCATCCCTCACTGATCCACAGCTGCTGCAGGTATACCCCAGAGAAGCAGGGCCTGGAGTGGACCTCAGCACTCATACAGCAGAGGGGATAGATCATTCGAGGGAAAACTAAGTAACAGAAATACTTCATCATCAAAAATCTCAGCGTCCACACAGAGAACCAGTTGAAAAATCAGCAACTACTAAGACGACAGGCGGATAAATCCATAAACATGGGAAGAAACCAGCGCAAAAAGGAGGAAAGCACCCAAAACCAAAACACCTCACCTCCAAAAAAGGACCAAAACTCCTCACCAGCAAGGGAACAAACCTGGACGGAGAATGAATGTGATGAAATGACGGAATCAGACTTCAGAAAGTGGATAATGAGAAACTTCAGTGAGCTAAAGGAACATGTCCTAAACCAGTGCAAAGAAACTAAGAACCTTGAAAAAAGATTTGAAAAAAGATTCGAGGGTTGGTTCCAGGTCCTTGCTATTGTAAACAGTGCTGCAATGAACATTCGTGTGCATGTGTCTTTATAGTAGAACGATTTATAGTCCTTTGGATAGATACCCAGTAATGGGATTGCTGGGTCAAATAGAATTTATATTTCTAGGTCCCTGAGGAATCGCCACACTGTCTTCCACAATGGTTGAACTAATTTACACTCCCACCAACAGTGTAAGAGTGTTCTTATTTCTCCACATCCTCTCCAGCATCTGCTGTCTCCAGATATTTTAATCATCGCCATTCTAACTGGTGTGAGATGGTATCTATACGCCATGGAATATTATGCAGCAATCAAAAATGATGAGTTCGTTTCCTTTGTAGGGACATGGATGAATCTGGAGAACATCATTCTCAGCAAACTGACACAAGAACAGAAAAAGAAATACCGCATATACTCACTCATAGGTGGGTGAGAAAAATGAGAACACATGGACACAGAGAGGAGGTCTACTATACACTGGGGACTGTTGGGGGGAATGGGGGATGGACAGCAGGGGCGGTCTGGGGGGGATGACCTGGGGATAAATACCAAGTGTGGGTGAAGAGGAGGAAGGCAGCAAAGCACACTGCCATATGTGTACCTATGCAACTATCTTGCACGTTCTGCACATGTACCCCCAAACCTATAATGCAATAAAAATTAAAAAATAAAAGATTCGAGGAATTGATAATAAGAATGGACAACTTAGAGAGGAATATGAATGAATTGAAGGAGCTGAAAAACACAACACGAGAACTTTGCGAAGCATGCACAAGTTTCAACAGCCGAATTGACCAAGCAGAAGAAAGAATATCAGAAGTTGAAGATCAAATCAATGAAATAAAACGAGAAACAAGATTAAAGAAAAAAGTACAAAACGGAATGAACAAAATCTCCAAGAAATGGGACTATGTGAAGAGACCCAACCTACGTTTGATAGGTGTACCAGAATGTGACAAAGAGAATGAATCCAAGCTGGAAAGCACTCTTCAGGATATTATCCAGGAAAATTTCTCCAACCTAGCAAGACAGGTCAATACTCAATTCCAGGAAATACAGAGAACACCACAAAGATACTCCGCAAGAAGAGCAACCCCAAGGCACATAATCATCAGATTCACCAGGGTTGAAACGAAGGAGAAAATACTAAGGGCAGCCAGAGAGAAAGGTCGGGTCACCCACAAAGGGAAGCCCATCAGACTCACAGCAGATCTCTCGGTAGAGACTCTACAAGCCAGAAGAAAGTGGGGGCCAATATTCAACATCCTTAAAAAAAAGAGCTTTCAACCCAGAATTTCATATCCAGCCAAACTGAGCTTCATAAGTGAAGGAAAAATAAAATCCTTCACAAACAAGCAAGTACTCAGAGATTTTGTCACCACTAGGCCTGCTTTACAAGAGCTCCTGAAAGAGGCACTACACATAGAAAGAAACAACCAGTTCCAGCCATCCTAAAAGCATACCAAATGCTAAAGACCATCAACAAAATGAAGAATGTACATGAACCAATGGTCAAGACAGCCAGCAAGCATCAAAATGGCAGTATCAAAGTCACACATAACAATATTAACCCTGAATGTAAATGGGCTAAATGCACCAGTCAAAAGACACAGACTGGAAAATTGGATAAAAAAACAAAACCCATCAATGTGCTGTATCCAGGAAACCCACCTCACATGCAAAGATACACAAAGGCTCAAAATAAAAGATGGAGGAAGATTTACCAAGCAAATGGAGAGCAAAAAAAAGCAAGAGTTGTTATTCTCATCTCTGATAAAATAGACTTTAAAGCAACAAAGATCAAAAGGGACAAAGAAGGTCATTACATAATGGTAAAAGGATCCATACAACAAGAAGAGCTAAGGATTTTAAATATATATGGACCCAATGTAGGAGCACCCAGATATATAAGGCAAGTTCTTAATGACTTACAAAGAGACTTAGACTCCCACACAATAATAGTGGGAGACTTTAACACTCCACTGTCAATAGCAGACAGATCAACCAGACAGAAAATTAACAAGGACATCCAGGACTTGAACTCAGACCTGGAACAAGCAAACCTCATAGACATTTACAGAAATCTCCACCCCAAATCCACAGAATATACATTATTCTCAGCACCACATCACACCTACTTCAAAACTGACCACATAATTGAAAGTAAAGCACTCCTCAGCAAATGCAAAACAACGGAAATCATAACAAACAGTCTCTCAGACCATAGTGCAATCAAGTTGAAACTCAGAATTCAGAAAATAACTCAGAACCGCACAGCTTTATGGAAACTGAACAACTGGCTCTTGAATGCTGATTGGATAAACAATGAAATGAAGGCAGAAATAAAGAAGTTCTTTGAAACCAATGAAAATGAAGACAAAACGTATCAGAATCTCTGGGACACATTTAAAGCAGTCTGTCGAGGAAAATATATAGAAATAAGTGCCCACATGAGAAGAGTGGAGAGATCCAAAATTGACACCCTATCGTCAAAATTGAAAGAGCTAAAGGAGCAAGATCAAAAAAGCTCAAAACCTAGCCGAAGACAAGAAATAACTAAGATCAGAGCAGAACTGAAGGAGATAGAGACAAGAAAACCCTTCAAAAAATCAATAAATCTAAGAGCTGGTTTTTCGAAAAGATCAACAAAATAGACAGACCACTAGCCAGACTGATAAAAAAGAAAAGAGAGAACAACCAAATAGATGCAATAAAATACGATAAAGGGAAATCACCACAGATTCCACAGAAATTCAAACCATCATCAGAGAATACTACAAACAATTCTATGCACACAAACTAGTAAATCAGGAAGAAATGGATAAATTCCTGGACGCCTGTGTCCTCCCAAGCCTAAACCAGGAGGAAGCCGAAACTATGAATAGACCAATAACAAGGTCAGAAGTTGAGGCAGCAATTAAGAGCCTACCACACAAAAAAAGCCCAGGTCCAGATGGGTTCATAGCTGAATTCTACCAGAAACACAAGGAGGATATGGTACCATTCCTCCTGAAACTATTCCAAATAATCCAAAAAAAAGGGAACCCTTCCCAAATAATTTTATGAGACCAACAACATCCTGATAGCAAAACCTGGCAGAGACTCAACAAGAAAAGGAAACTTTGGAATGTGAGTACAGGGAAGCAGCAGCCTCCATTTCAGGGAGCTTGCCGACGCTGTCGCAGGGGTGGATTCTGAGCTGCCCAAGCCGCCGTCCTGCTTTCCCGCGTGGGCTTCTCTAATTCCATTGTTTTTTTTAGATTCGCTTGGGCCTAGCCGTCCTCGGAGCCCAATATTCGGGCTGGGCAGTCCCGAGGCCTGGGCCTAGGGGCTTAACAGTAGCAACAGCGGCGGCGGCAGCAGCAGCAGCAGCAGTCGTCTCTTCACGAGCACGAGCACCACAGGCGCCCAAAAGCCGGCACAGGCGTTTAGAGAAAATGGCAGACGATATTGATATTGAAGCAATGCTTGAGGCTCCTTACAAGAAGGATGAGAACAAGTTGAGCAGTGCCAACGGCCATGAAGAACGTAGCAAAAAGAGGAAAAAAAGCAAGAGCAGAAGTCGTAGTCATGAACGAAAGAGAAGCAAAAGTAAGGAACGGAAGTGAAGTAGAGATAGAGAAAGGAAAAAGAGCAAAAGCCGTGAAAGGAAACAAAGTAGAAGCAAAGAAAGACGACGGAGCCGCTCAAGAAGTCGAGATTGGAGATTTAGAGGCCGCTACAGAAGTCCTTACTCCGGACCAAAATTTAACAGTGCCATCCGAGGAAAGATTGGGTTGCCTCATAGCATCAAATTAAGCAGACGACGTTCCCGAAGCAAAAGTCCATTCAGAAAAGACAAGAGCCCTGTGAGGGAACCTATTGATAATCTGACTCCTGAGGAAAGAGATGCAAGGACAGTCTTCTGTATGCAGCTGGCAGCAAGATTTCGACCAAGGGATTTGGAAGAGATTTTCTCTACAGTAGGAAAGGTTCGAGATGTGAGGATGATTTCTGACAGAAATTCAAGACGTTCCAAAGGAATTGCTTATGTGGAATTTGTTGATGTTAGCTCGGTGCCTCTAGCAATAGGATTAACAGGCCAATGAGTTTTAGGAGTGCCAATCATAGTACAGGCATCACAGGCAGAAAAAAATAGAGCTGCAGCAATGGCAAACAATTTACAAAAGGGAAGTGCTGGACCTATGAGGCTTTATGTGGGTTCATTACACTTTAATATAACTGAAGATATGCTTCGTGGGATCTTTGAGCCTTTTGGAAGGATTGAAAGTATCCAGCTGATGATGGATAGTGAAACTGGTCGGTCCAAGGGATATGGATTTATTACGTTTTCTGATTCAGAATGTGCCAAGAAGGCTTTGGAACAACTTAATGGATTTGAACTAGCAGGAAGGCCAATGAAAGTTGGTCATGTTACTGAACGTACTGATGCTTCGAGTGCTAGTTCATTTTTGGGCAGTGATGAAATGGAAAGGACTGGAATTGATTTGGCAACAACTGGTCGTCTTCAGTTAATGGCAAGACTTGCCGAGGGTACAGGTTTGCAGATTCCACCAGCAGCACAGCAGGCTCTACAAATGAGTGGCTCTATGGCATTTGGTGCTGTGGCAGATTTGCAAACAAGACTTTCCCAGCAGACTGAAGCTTCAGCTTTAGCTGCAGCTGCCTCTGTTCAGCCACTGGCAACACAGTGTTTTCAACTCTCTAACATGTTTAACCCTCAAACAGAAGAAGAAGTTGGATGGGATACAGAGATTAAAAATGATGTGATTGAAGAATGCAATAAACACGGAGGAGTTATTCATATTTATGTTGACAAAAATTCAGCTCAGGGCAATGTGTATGTGAAGTGCCCGTCAATTGCGGCAGCTATTGCTGCTGTCAATGCATTGCATGGCAGGTGGTTTGCTGGTAAAATGATAACGGCAGCATATGTACCTCTTCCAACTTACCACAACCTGTTTCCCGATTCTATGACAGCAACACAACTACTGGTTCCAAGTAGACGATGAAGGAAGATTAAGTCTCTTATGTATATAGCTTTTTTCTTTCTTGAGAATTCATCTTGAGTTATCTTTTATTTAGATAAAAATAAAGAGGCAAGGATCTACTGTCATTTGTATACAATCCTGTTACCTTGAAAAAATAAAAATGTTAACAGGAAAAAAAAAAGAAAAGAAAACTTCATGCCAATATCCATGATGAACATAGATGCAAAAATCTTCAATAAAATACTGGGAAATTGATTGCAACAGCACATTAAAAAACGTATCCATCATGATCAAGTGGGATTCATCCCGGGGAAGCAAGGCTGGTTCAACATACGCAAGTCTATAAATGTAATTCACCCCATATACAGAAGCAAAAACAAAAACCACATGATTATCTCAATTGACGCAGAGATGGCATTTGACAAAATTCAACAGCTTTTAATGCTAAAAACCCTCAATAAACTTGGTATTGATGGAACATATCTCAAAGTAATAAAAGCTATTTATGACAAACCAACAGCCAATATAATACTTAATGGGCAAAAACTGGAAGCATTCCCTTTGAAATCCGGCACTAGACAAGGATGCCCTCTCTCACCACTCCTATTCAACATAGTACTGGAAGTTCTAGCCAGAGCAATCAGGCATGAAAAAGAAATAAAGGGTATTCAAATAGAATAGGTGGAAGCCAAATTGTCTCTATTTGCAGACGACATGATAGTATACCTAGAAGACCCCATCACCTCAGCCCAAAAGCTCCTGCAACTGATAAGCAACTTCAGCAAAGTCTCAGGATATAAAATCAATGTTCAAAAATCACAAGCATTCCTATACACCAATAACAGACTTAAAGAGAACCAAATTAAGAATGAACTGCCATTCACAATTGCTACAAAGAAAATAAAATACCTAGGAATACAACTCACTAGGAATGTAAGGGACCTCTTTAAGGAAAACTACAAACAACTGCTCAACGAAATAAGAGAGGACACAAACAGATGGAGAAACATTCCATGTTCGTGGTTAGGAAGAATCAATATCGTGAAAATGGCTATACTGCCCAAAGTAATTTACACATTCAATGCTATCCCCATCAAACTACCATTGAATTTCTTCACAGAACTGAAAAACACCATGAATTTCATATGGAACCAAAAAAAAGCCCGCATAGCCTAGTCAATTCTAAGCAAAAGGAACACAGCGGGAGGCATCACGCTACCAGACTTCAAACTATACTACAAGGCTACAGTAACCAAAACAGCATGTTACTGGTACCAAAACAGAGATCTAGACCAATGGAACAGAACAGAAGCATCGGAGGCAAAACAACATATCTACAACCATATTATCTTTGATAAACCAGACAAAAACAGGCAATGGGAAAAGGATTCCCTATTTAATAAATGGTGTTGGGAAAACTGGCTAGCCATGTGCAGAAAGCAGAAACTGGACCCCTTTCTGACACCTTACACTAAAATTAACTCCAGATGGATTAAAGACTTAAACGTAAGACCTGACACCGTAAAAACCCTAGAAGAAAATCTAGGCAAAACCGTTCAGGACATAGGAGTAGGCAAGGACTTCATGAAAAAAACACCAAAAGCATTGGCAACAAAAGCCAAAATAGACAAATGGGACCTAATCAAACTGTACAGCTTCAGCACGGCAAAAGAAACAGTCACGAGAGTGAATCGGCAATCATCAGAATGGGAAAAAATCTTTGCAGTTTACACATCTGACAAAGGGCTGATATCCAGAATTTACAAAGAACTCAAACAGATTTACAGAAAAAAAACAAACAAGCCCATTCAAAAATGGGCAAAGGATATGAACAGAAGCTTTACAAAAGAAGACATACATGAGGCCAACAAACATATGAAAAAGTGCTCATCATCACTGGTCATTAGAGAGATGCAAATCAAAACCACATTGAGATATCATCTCACACCAGTTAGAATGGCAATCATTAAAAAATCTGGAGACAGCAGATGCTGGAGAGGATGTGGAGAAATAGGAACACTCTTACACTGTTGGTGGGAGTGTAAATTAGTTCAACCATTGTGGAAGACAGTGTGGCGATTCCTCAAAAACCTAGAAATAGAAATTCCATTTGACCCAGCAGTCCCATTACTGGGTATCTATCCAAAAGACTATAAATCATTCTACTATAAGGACACATGCACACGAATGTTCATTGCAGCACTGTTTACAATAGCAAAGACCTGGAACCAACCCAAATGGCCATCGATGATAGACTGCACTGGGAAAATGTGGCACATATACACCATGGAATATTATGCAGCAATCAAAAATGATGAGTTTGTGTCCTTTGTTGGGACATGGATGAATCTGGAGAACATCATTCTCAGCAAACTGACACAAGAACAGAAAAAGAAATACTGCATATACTCACTCATAGGTGGGTGAGAAAAATAAGAACACATGGACACAGAGAGGCGGTCTACTATACACTGGGGACTGTTGGGGGAAAGGGGGAGGGACAGCGGGGGGAGGCTGGGGGATAGCCTGGGGATGAATGCCAAGTGTGGGTGAAGGGGAGGAAGGCAGCAAAACACACTGCCATGTGTGTACCTATGCAACTATCTTACACGTTCTGCACATGTACCCCAAAACCTATAATGCAATAAAAATTAAAAAAAAAAATTTATGATACTAAAATAAAAAAAAAAGAATTGACGTGGCTATTCGGGCTCTTTTTTTCTTAAATATGAAGTTCATGGTGGGTTTTTTCAGTTCTGTGAAGAAATTCAATTGTAGTTTGATGAGGATAGCATTGATTGTGTGAATTACTTTGGTCAGTATAGCCATTTTCACAACATTGATTCTTCCTAACCATGAACATGGAATGTTTCTCCATCTGTTTGTGTCCTCTCTTATTTCGTTGAGCAGTGATTTGTAGTTTTTCTTGAAGAGGTCCCTTACGTTCCTTGTAAGTTGTATTCCTAGGTATTTTATTCTCTTTGTAGAAATTGTCAATGGCAGTTCATTCTTGATTTGGTTCTCTTTAAGTCTGTTATTGGTGTATAGAAATGCTTGTAATTTTTGCACATTGATTTTATATCCTGAGACTTTGCTGAAGTTGCTTATCAGTTTCAGGAGTTTTTGGGCTGAGGTGATGGGGTCTTCTAGGTATACTATCATGTCGTCTGCGAATAGAGGCAATTTGGCTTCCACCTTTCCTATTTGAATAAACTCTTTTCTTTTTCTTGCCTGATTGCTCTGGCTGAAATTTCCAGTACTATGTTGAATAGGAGAGGTGACAGAGGGCATCCTTCTCTAGTTCCGGATTTCTTTTTTTTTTTTTTTTTTATTTTATTTATTTTTATTTTTTTTATTTTTTTTAATTTTTATTGCATTATAGGTTTGGGGGTACATGTGCAGAACGAGCAAGATAGTTGCATAGGTACACACATGGCAGTGTGCTCTGCTGCTTTCCTCCCCCTCACCCACACTTGGCATTCATCCCCAGGCTATCCCCCCCAGCCCCCCCGCTGTCCCTCCCCATTCCCCACAACAGTCCCCAGTGTATAGTAGACCGCCTCTCTGTGTCCATGTGTTCTCATTTTTCTCACCCACCTATGAGTGAGTATATGCGGTATTTCTTTTTCTTGCCTGATTGCTCTGGCTGAAATTTCCAGTACTATGTTGAATAGGAGAGGTGACAGAGGGCATCCTTCTCTAGTTCCGGATTTCAAAGGGAATGCTTCCAATTTTTACCCGTTAAGTATGATATTTGGTGTTGGTTTGGCATAAATAGCTTTTATTACTTTGATATATTTTCCATCAATACCGAGTTTATTGAGAGTTTTTAGCATAAAGGGCTGTTGAATTTTGTCAAATGCCTTCTCTGTGTCAATTGAGATAATCATGTGGTTTTTGTTTTTGCTTCTGTTTATGTGGTGAATTACATTTATAGACTTGCATATGTTGAACCAGCCTTGCATGCCCGGGAAGAATTCTACTTGATCATGATGGATAAGTTTTTTAATGTGCTGTTGCAATCGGTTTGCCAGTATTTTATTGAAAATTTTTGCATCTATGTTCATCATGGATATTGGCCTGAAGTTTTCTTTTCTTGTTGAGTCTCTGCCAGGTTTTGGTATCAGGATGATGTTGGTCTCATAAAATGATTTGGGAAGTGTTCCCTCCTTTTGGATTATTTGGAATAGTTTCAAAGGAATGGTAACAGCTCCTCTTTGTGTGTCTGGTAAAATTCGGCTGTGAACCTGTCTGGACCTGGGCTTTTTCTGTGTGGTAGGCTCTTAATTGCTCCCTCGACTTCTGACCTTGTTATTGGTCTATTCATAGCTTTGGCTTCCCCCTGGTTTAGGCTTGGGAGGACACAAGTGTTTAGGAATTTACCCATTTCTTCCTGCTTTACTCGTTTATGTGCATAGAGTTCTTTGTAGTGTTCTCTGATGCTTGTTGAAATTTATGTGGAATCTGTGGTTATTTCCTCTTTATCATTTTTATTGCATCTATTTGGTTGTTCTCTTTTCTTTTTATCAGTCTGGCTAGTGGTCTGTCTATGTTGTTGATCTTTTACAAAAACCAGCTCTTGGATTTATTAATGTTTTTAAGGGTTTTCATGTCTCTATCTCCTTCAGTTCTGCTGTGATCTCAGCTATTGCTTGTCTTCAGCTAGGTTTTGAGTGTTTTTGATCTTGCTCTTCCAGCACTTTCAATTTTGATGATAGGGTGTCAATTTTGGATCTCTTCACTCTTCTCATGTGGGAACTTATTGCTATATATTTTTCTCTACAGACTGCTTTAAATGTGTCCCAGAGATTCTGGTACATTGTGTCTTCATTCACGTTGGTTTCGAGGAACTTCTTTATTTCTGCCTTCATTTTATTGTTTATCCAATCAACATTCAAGAACCCGTTGTTCAGTTTCCATGAAGCTTTGTGGTTCTGAGTTAGTTTCTGAATTCTGAGTTCCAATTGATTGCCCTATGGTCTGAGAGACTGTTTGTTATGATTTCAATTGTTTTGCATTTTCAGAGAAGTGCTTTACTTCTGATTATGTGGTCAATTTTGGAGTAGATGTGATGTGGTGCTGAGAATATTGTATAGTCTGTGGATTCGGGGTGGAGAGTTCTGTAAATGTCTATCAGGTTTGCTTGTTCCAGGTCTGAGTTCAAGCCTTGGATATTCTTGATAATTTTCTGTCTGGTTGATCTGTCTGCTATTGACAGTGGAGTGTTAAAGTCTCCCACTATTATTGTGTGGGAGTCTAAGTCTCTTTGCAAGTCGTTAAGAGCTTGCCTTATATATCTGGGTGCTCCTACATTGGGTCCATATATATTTAGAATCGTTATCTCTTCTTGTTGTATCGATCCTTTTACCATTATGTAATGACCTTCTTTGTCTCTTTTGATCTTTGTTGCTTTAAAATCTATTTTATCAGAGATGAGAATTGCAACTCCTGCTTTTTTTTTTTGCTCTCCATTTGCTTGGTAAATCTTCCTCCATCCCTTTATTTTGAGCCTTTGTGAATCTTTGCATGTGAGGTGGGTTTCCTGGATACAGCACACCGATGGGTTTTGGTTTTTATCCAATTTGCCAGTCTGTGTCTTTTGATTGGTGCATTTAGCCCATTTACATTCAGGGTTAATATTGTTATGTGTGAATTTGATACTGCCATTTTGATGCTAGCTGGCTGTTTTGCCCGTTGGTTCATGTACATTCTTCATTTTGTTGATGGTCTTTAGCATTTGGTATGCTTTTAGGATGGCTGGAACTGGTTGTTTCTTTCTATGTGTAGTGCCTCTTTCAGGAGCTCTTGTAAAGCAGGCCTAGTGGTGACAAAATCTCTGAGTACTTGCTTGTTCGTGAAGGATTTTATTTTTCCTTCAATTATGAAGCTCAGTTTGGCTGGATATGAAATTCTGGGTTGAAAGCTCTTTTCTTTAAGGATGTTGAATATTGGCCCCACTCTCTTCTGGCTTGTAGAGTCTCTGCCGAGAGATCTGCTGTGAGTCTGATGGGCTTCCCTTTGTGGGTGACCTGACCTTTCTCTCTGGCTGCCCTTAGTATTTTCTCCTTCGTTTCAACCCTAGTGAATCTGACGATTATGTGCCTTGGGGTTGCTCTTCTTGCAGAGTATCTTTGTGGTGTTCTCTGTATTTCCTGGAGTTGAGTATTGACCTGTCTTGCTAGGTTGGGGAAATTTTCCTGGATAATATCCTGAAGAGTGTTTTCCAGCTTGGATTCATTCTCTTCATCACATTCTGGTACACCTATCAAACGTAGGTTGGGTCTCTTCACATAGTCCCACATTTCTTGGAGATTTTGTTCATTCCTTTTGTGCTTTTTCTTTAATCTTGGTTTCTCGTTTTATTTCATTGAGTTGATCTTCAACTTCTGATATTCTTTCTTCTGCTTGGTCAATTCGGCTGTTGAAACTTGTGCATGCTTCATGAAGTTCTCGTGTTGTGTTTTTCAGCTCCTTCAATTCATTCATATTCCTCTCTAAGTTGTCCATTCTCGTTATCAATTCCTCGAATCTTTTTCAAATCTTTTTCTAGGTTCTTAGTTTCTTTGCACTGGTTTAGAACATGTTCCTTTAGCTCACTGAAGTTTCTCATTATCCACTTTCTGAAGTCTGATTCCGTCATTTCGTCACATTCATTCTCCGTCCAGCTTTGTTCCCTTGCTGGTGAGGAGTTTTGGTCCTTTTTTGGAGGTGAGGTGTTTTGGTTTCGGGTGTTTTCCTCTTTTTTGCGCTGGTTTCTTCCCATCTTTATGGATTTATCCGCCTGTCGTCTTAGTATTGGCTGATTTTTCAATTGGGTCTCTGTGTGGACACTGAGATTGTTGATGATGAAGTATTTCTGTTACTTAGTTTTCCTCTAATGATCTATCCTCTCTGCTGTATGAGTGCTGAGGTCCACCCAGGCCCTGCTTGTCTGGGGTATACCTGCAGCAGCTGCAGCACAATGAGGGATGATACCAGTTTCTTCTTCTGCTGCCCTTGTTCCAGAATGATGCCAGCCAAATGTCAGTCTGATTAGTCCTTTTCTGGGGTGACTCCTTGGATATACAGGGGTCAGGGAGCTGCTTGAGGAGACAGTCTGTACTTTATAGGAGCTCCAGTGCTGAGCTGTGAGCTCCGTTGTTCATTCAGGGTTGTTGGGAGGTTGTTTATGTCTGCTGCAATGGAACTCATAAAACACCACTCTTTTTTTTTTTTCACCCTTAGATGCTCTGTCTCAGGGAGTTGGGGCTTTCTTTATGAGTATCTGTTGCACTGTCCTGCCCCACTAGATGGCAGTCTATTCACTATTTGCCTGCCGGCGCTCTGACCTGCTGGCGCGGGTCCGCGCTTTTGCTGCTGGGCTCCCTTCTGCTGTGGAGCACGGAGTCTCTCTGTTATGGCAGGTTGCCTCAGCAACGGCAGGCAGTCCTGGGCGGTACTTAAGTGGGGGTGCACTTCGTCATCAATGGTGGACGCCCCTCCCTGACCGGGCTGCACCGTCCCAGATGCCGGCAACAAAACTCTCAGCCCCAAGCACCTCCAGTCGCCGCCCTGCTTGTCCCGTGAGCGTGGGACCCGCCGAGCCCGATCACCCAGCTCCCTGCCTCAGAGTCCGTCCTCTCTCTCTCTCTCTTCCTCTCCCCAAGCTGAAAGGTCGACTCTCTCACTGGCGCCCCAGGAGCCTGCCGATAGGGCACTGGGATCCGTGCGATCTCCCGTGCCGCTGCCCACTACCCCGGCTCAGATCACGCTTCCCAGGAAACTCCTGGTCTGGCTCACTGTCCAAGTCCCGTTCAATCAGATGGACATGCCAATCTGCCCTTCCAAATCTCAGACTGCCGGTTTAACAGGGCACCCAGACCAGTGAGTTCCGCGCCGGGTCCCGCTGCGGCGCAGTGCTGCGGCACAGGCCAAAGAGGCGGCGGGAGCCAGCTGCGTTAGCCGGCTGCTAGCGTTTGGTGTCTCTCCCACACCTGAAACCTTCAACGCTCTGTGGGCATAAAAGGAACATCCGAGGATGCGGCTAGGACTCACCCTCTGCGCCTTCACCGAGAGCTGCAATCCTGAGTCACCTCTCTGACGCCATCTTGCCTCCCTCCCCTCTAGTTCCGGATTTCAAAGGGAATGCTTCCAATTTTTACCCTTTAAGTATGATATTTGGTGTTGGTTTGGCATAAATAGCTTTTATTACTTTGATATATTTTCCATCAATACCGAGTTTATTGAGAGTTTTTAGCATAAAGAGCTGTTGAATTTTGTCAAATGCCTTCTCTGTGTCAATTGAGATAATCATGTGGTTTTTGTTTTTGCTTCTGTTTATGTGGTGAATTACATTTATAGACTTGCATATGTTGAACCAGCCTTGCATGCCCGGGAAGAATTCTACTTGATCATGATGGATAAGTTTTTTAATGTGCTGTTGCAATCGGTTTGCCAGTATTTTATTGAAAATTTTTGCATCTATGTTCATCATGGATATTGGCCTGAAGTTTTCTTTTCTTGTTGAGTCTCTGCCAGGTTTTGGTATCAGGATGATGTTGGTCTCATAAAATGATTTGGGAAGTGTTCCCTCCTTTTGGATTATTTGGAATAGTTTCAAAGGAATGGTAACAGCTCCTCTTTGTGTGTCTGGTAAAATTCGGCTGTGAACCTGTCTGGACCTGGGCTTTTTCTGTGTGGTAGGCTCTTAATTGCTCCTCGACTTCAGTCCTTGTTATTGGTCTATTCATAGTTTTGGGTTCCTCGTGGTTTAGGCTTGGGAGGACACAGGTGTCCAGGAATTTACCCATTTTTTTCTGGTTTACTCGTTTATGTGCATAGAGTTGTTTGTAGTATTCTCTGATGATGGTTGAAATTTCTGTGGAATCTGTGGTTATTTCTTCTTTATCATTTTTTATTGCATCTATTTGGTTGTTCTCTCTTTTCTTTTTTATCAGTCTGGCTAGTGGTCTGTCTATTTTGTTGATCTTTTAGAAAAACCAGCTCTTGGATTTATTAATGTTTTGAAGGGTTTTCATGTCTCTATCTCCTTCAGTTCTGCTCTGATCTCAGCTATTGCTTGTCTTCAGCTAGGTTTTGAGTGTTTTTCATTTTGCTCCTCCAGCACTTTCAATTTTGATGATAGGGTGTCAATTTTGGATCTCTCCACTCTTCTCATGTGGGCACTTATTGCTATATATTTTTCTCTACAGACTGCTTTAAATGTGTCCCAGAGATTCTGGTACATTGTGTCTTCATTCACGTTGGTTTTGAGGAACTTCTTTATTTCTGCCTTCATTTTATTGTTTATCCAGTCAACATTCAAGAGCCAGTTGTTCAGTTTCCTTGAAGCTGTGCGGTTCTGAGTTATTTTCTGAATTCTGAGTTCCAACTTGATTGCACTATGGTCTGAGAGACTGTTTGTTATGATTTCAGTTGTTTTGCATTTACAGAGAAGTGCTTCACTTCTGATTATGTGGTCAATTTTGGAGTAGGTGTGATGTGGTGCTGAGAAGAATATATATTCTGTGGATTTGGGATGGAGAGTTTTATATATTTCTATCAGGTTTGCTTGTTCCAGGTCTGAGTTCAAGCCTTGGATATTCTTGATAATTTTCTGTCTGGTTGATCTGTCTGCTATTGACAGTGGAGTGTTAAAGTCTCCCACTATTATTGTGTGGGAGTCTAAGTCTCTTTGCAAGTCGTTAAGAGCTT
The DNA here is from genome assembly GCA_021498475.1 of Saguinus midas. Lineage (NCBI taxonomy): Eukaryota > Metazoa > Chordata > Mammalia > Primates > Cebidae > Saguinus > Saguinus midas. The sequence goes on along the minus strand of CM038404.1, from coordinate 33,279,338 downwards.
GCCTTATATATCTGGGTGCTCCTGTATTGGGTCCATATATATTTAGGATCGTTAGCTTTTCTTGTTTTATCGATCCTTTTACCATTATGTAATGACCTTCTTTGTCTCTTTTGATCTTTGTTGCTTTAAAATCTATTTTATCAGAGATGAGAATTGCAACTCCTGCTTTTTTTTGTTTGCTCTCCATTTGCTTGGTAAATCTTCCTCCATCCCTTTATTTTGAGCCTTTGTGAATCTTTGCATGTGAGATGGTTTCCTGGATGCAGCACACCGATGGGTTTTGGTTTTTATCCAATTGTCCAGTCTGTGTCTTTTGATTGGTGCATTTATCCCATTTACATTTAGGGTTAATATTTTTATGTGTGAATTTGATACTGCCATTTTGATACTATCTGGGTGTTTTCTCCCTTGGTTGATGCAGATTCTTTATTTTGTTGATGCTCTTTAGCGTTTGGTATGTTTTTAGAATGGCTGGTACTGGTTGTTTCTTTCTGTGTGTAGTGCCTCTTTCAGGAGCTCTTGTAAAGCAGGCCTGGTGGAGACAAAATTTCTGAGTACTTGCTTCTTGGCAAAAGATTTTATTCTTTCTTAACTTATGAAGCTCAGTTTGGCTGGATATGAAATTCTGGGTTGAAAGTTCTTTTCTTTAAGAATTATGAATATTGTCCCCAACTCTCTTCTGGCTTGTAGTGTCTCTGCCGAGAGATCTGCTATGAGTCTGATGGGCTTCCCTTTGTGGTGACCCGACCCTTCTCTCTGGCTTCCCTTAGTATTTTCTCCTTCATTTTAACCCTGGTGATTCTGACGATTATGTGCCTTGGGTTTGCTCTTCTTGCAGAATACCTTTGTGGTGTTCTCTGTATTTCCTGGAGTTGAGTATTGGCCTGCCTTGCTAGGTTGGGGAAATTTTCCTGGATAATATTCTGAAGAGTGTTTTCCAGCTTGGATTTATTCTCTTCATCACATTCTGGTACACCTATCAAACATAGGTTGGGTCTCTTCACGTAGTCCCACATTTCTTGGAGATTTTGTTCATTTCTTTTTGCACTTTTCTCTCTAATCTTGGTTTCTCTTTTTTATTCATTGAGTAGATCTTCGACTTCTGATATTCTTTCTTCTGCCTGGTCAATTCGGCTGTTGAAAGTTGTGCATGCTTAGTGAAGTTCTTGTGTTGTGTTTTTCAGCTCCTTCAATTCATTCATATTCCTCTCTATGTTTTCCATTCTTGTTATCATTTCCTTGAATCTTTTATCAAATATTTTTTCAAGGTTCTTAGTTTCTTTGCATTGATTTAGAACATGTTCTTTTAGCTCACTGAGGTTTCTCATTATCCACTTTCCGAAGTCTGATTCCTTCATTTCATCAATCTCATTCTCCGTCCAGCTTTGTTTTCTTGCTGGTGAGGAGTTTTGGTCCTTTGTAGCAGGTGCTGTGTTTTGGTTTTGGGTGTTTTCCTCCTGTTTGCGTTGGTTTCTTCCCATCTTTGCGGATTTATCCACCTGTCGTTTGAGTAGTTGCTGACTTTTCGATTGGATCTCTGAGTGGACATGCAGATTGTTGATGATGAAGTGTTTCTGTTATTTAATTTTCCTTCTAACGGTTTAGCCTCTCTGCTGTATGAGTGCTGAGGTCCACTTCAGGCTCTGCTTTTCTGGGGTACACCTGTAGCAGGTGCATAATAGTGAGGGATGCTACCAGTTTCTTCTTCTGCTATCTTTGTCCCAGAATGATGCCCGCCAAATGTCAGTCTGATTAGTCCTTTTATTGAGGTGGCTCTTTGGATGTACAAGGGTCAAGGAGCTGCTTGAGGAGATGGTCTGTACTTTATGGAGCTCCAGTTCTGAGCTCTCAGCTCCATTCTTCATTCAGGGTTGCTGGGCGAATGTGTCTGCTGCAGCAGAACTTATAAAAGCCCCCCCTTTTTTCTCAGATGCTCTGTTTCAGGGAGCTGTGGCTTTCTTTATGAGTATCTTTTGCACTGTCCTGCCCAGCTAAGAGGCAGACTATTCACTATTTGCCTGCCAGGGCTCTGCCCTGCTAGCACGGTTCTGCCCTGGTGCCACAGTGCTCCATTCTACTGTGGTGCACTCTGCCCTGTTGGCGGCGTCTCTCTGTTATGGCTGGTTGCCTCAGCCATGGCAGGCTGTGTCAGCAGCTGGCGGTACCTCAGTAGGGATGGATTGCGTCCATAGTGGTGGACGCCCCTCCCCCACCGAGCTGCAGCGTTTGGATTCACCTGACCCCGCAGCAAAACTCTCAACCCCGAGTGCCTCAAATCAAAGTGCTGCTTGTCCCCATGATGGTGAAACCCGCTGATCCTGATCACCTGGCTCCCTCCTTTCTTTCTCTCTCTCTCTCTCTCTCCTTTTCTTTCCAAATTGAATGGTTGACTCTCTCACAGGTGCCCCAGTCACCTGCTGATTGGACACAGGGATCCGTGCGATCTCCCCTGCAGTGGCCCACTGCACTGGCACAAGTCGCTCTTCCCAGGAATCTCCTGGTCTGGCTTACCATCCAAGTCCCGTTCAATCAAATGTACATGTCAATCTGCCCTCCCAAAACTCATATTGTCGGTTTAACAGGGCACCCAGACCAGTGAGCTTTGTGTGGGCTGCTGCAGCACCTTGGCGTGGCGCCAGACAAAACAGCCATGCAAGCGGGCTGCCCTGCTCTCCTTTGTCTCTCCTACACCTGGGAATTTGCCAGTTCTGTGGGATACAAAAGTCCGTCTTAAAATGAAGCTAGGACTCAACCTCTGCATCTTCACTGAGAGCTGCAATCCTGAGTTGTTTCTATGGTGCCATCTTGGAACCTGAGCCCTAATATAATCAGGATTATATTTCATATCCCCATTGTTTAAGAGCCTCATTGAGTAATGCACATCTGGTCAGTAATCAGGAGACTATGTCATATGAACACTCATTCATAGCCTCAGTGAATAATGCACACCTGTGGAGTAGCCAGGTGTGAATTTCACAAAGTAACTTATTCAGAGCCTCAGTGAATAACACACACCTGTGGAACAGTCAGCATTTTATTTCATAAGACCACTGACTCATAGCCTCAGTAAGTAATGCACAAATGTACAGTACTCAGCAGTCTATTTCATAAAGCCACTCATTCAGAGATTCACTGAATAATAAAATATTTTGGATAGACATTCTGTTTCATATGATCACACAAGGTGGGCCACACTGAGTAATACAAACCTGGGGAAGAGTTAGGAGTCTACCTTATATGGCCGCTCATTTACAGCCTCAGTGAATAATGCACACGTGTGGAATAGACACTAGTCTATTTTATATGGCCATAAAATCAAAGCCTGAGTGAGTAATGCACAACTTTGGAATAGTCAGTCGTCTCTTACATGTGCTCATATATTTAGAGTCTGAGTCAATAATACACACCTGCGGAATAGTCAGAAGTCCCTTTCTTATGGGTACTTATTGAGAGACACACTAAATGTACACACCTGAAGAAATAGTCAGGATTCTTTTTTATCCCCTCATTCTGAGCCTAACTGAATAACGCACACCTGTGGAATAGTCAGGTGTCTTTTTCATGTGGCCTCTCATTTGGAGTGTCACTAAATAATGTGGAGTAGTCAGGAGTCTATTTCATGTAGACACATATTCTGAGCCTAAGTGAATAATACACACACGTGTGATAGTAAGGAATCTAATTAATATGGCCACATATTTAGAGCCTCATTGAATAATACACACCTGGAGAATAATTTGGAGTCTATTGCCGATGGACATTCATTCATAGCCTCGGTGAATAATGCACACCTGTGGAGTAGCCAGGAGTCTATTTCATTTGGACACTCATTCTTAGCCTCATTGGATAATATACACCTGTGACATAGTAAGGAGTCTATTTCATAAGGCCACTCACTCAGAGCCTCAGTGAATAATACACACTTTGGGAGTAGTCAAGAGTCTATTTTATATGGCCACTCTTTGAGTACATTACCAAGTGGTACACAACTGGGGAATAGTCAGGACAGTTTCATATGGACACTCAATGAGTGCCTCACTTAATAATGCACACCTGTGAAATAGTCAGGAATCTATTTCATTTGGTCACTCTTTCAGAGCCTCAGTGAATAATACACACCTAAAATACATTGGGGGCTGTGTTTCATGTGGCCACTCATTCAGAGCCTCATGGGATAGTGCACACCTGGAGAATTCTCAAGAGTCTATTTGGAATGAAAATGCATTCAGACTCTGTGAGTAACACCTACGTTGAAAATTGTGAGAAATCCACTCCAAATGGCCACATATTTGGAGCCTCAGTGAATCATGCACACCAAGGAAATAATCAGGAGTTAATTGCTTATGCCCTCTCATTCAGCCCCACAGTGAATAATGCATGTCTGTCGAGTACTGAGGGGTCTGTTTTATAGGGACACTCATTTCGAGCCTCACTGAATAGTACAAAACTGGAAACAAGTCAGGGGTGATTTTCACCTGGACACTCATTCAGAGGCTCAGTGAATTACTCACAGATGTTGAGTACTTAGGAGCCTGTCTTATATTGTGAATCATTCAGAGCCTCACTGACTGATACACAGCTTGGGAATAGTAAAAATTCCATTTAATATAAACACTCATTATTGGCCTCAGTGAATCACGCATGTGTGTGGACTACTGAGGATACTAATTCATATTACCCCCAATGCATAAATTCACTTAATATTACACACTTTTAAAATAATCAGATGTCTATTTCATATGGTAAGAAATTAGGAACCCCAAGAATTAATACACTACAGATAAATAGTCAGGAGTCTATTTCATATGGCAACTCAGAGAATCAGTGAATAATGCACACCTGAGGAATATTCAGCGTATATTAGGAGTGGGTTTCATATGGCCACACAGAGCCTCAGTGAATAATGCACACCATGGTAATCCTCAGGACCTTGTTTCATAAGACCACTGATTCAGTATCCCACTAAATGACGCACGGGGGAATCGTCAGGATTCTGCTCCATAAGACCATTCATTCAGAGCCTTACTGAATAATGCACAAGGGCACAACAGTCAGGAGTTTATTTCATTTGGCCTCTCCTTCTGAGGTTCACTGAATAATGAACACCTGTGGAGTAGTCATGACCCTATTTAAAATAGCTACAAATAAAGCCCCTCACTGAATGATACACATTTCGATGACAGTAAGGAGTCTACTTAAAACGGCTACACATTCAGACTCTCTGTAAATAATGCACACCTGGGCAATAGACAGGAGTGTCTTTTTATGCCCACGTATTCAGAGTCTCATTCAATAATACACACCTGTAGAAGAGTTAAGAGCCTACTTCATATAGCCACCCATTTAGATCCTCAGTAAATAATGCACACCAGGGTAATAGCCTGGAGCCTCTCTTATAGAGCCGCTCTTTCAGTGCCTCACTAAATGATACACACCTGGGGAATCATCAGGATTTTATTCCATACTGTTACTCATCCAGAGCCTTATTGAATCACTCACAATGGGGCAATAGTCAGGTGACTATTTTATATGGCCTCTCATTTAGAGTTTCAGTGAATAATGAACTTCATTAGAGTAGTCAGGATGATGTTTATGGTAGCCACAAGTTAAGTGCCTCCCTGAATGATACAAACCTGGGTGATAGTAAGGCGTCTATTTCATATGATCTCTCATTCTGGGAATAACGGAAGAATACACAGCTGCGAAAGTGTCAGGAGTCTATATGGTATGAACACTCATTCAGAACCTGTTTGAATAATGCACACATGGAGTATAATTAGGAGTCTATGTCATATGGCTACTCATTCAGACAATCAGTGAATAACACACACATGTGGAGTAATAAGAAGTATGTTTCCTGTGGTCACCCTTTCAAAGCCTCATTGAATATTATACACTTATGATATAGTCTGGAGTCTTTTTCATGTGGCCAGTCAGAGAATCAGTGAATAATGCACACATGAGGAATACTCTGTGAATATTAGAAGTCTATTTTATGTGGCCACTCAGAGCTGCAGTGAATAATGCATACCATAATAATAGTCAGGATCCTGTTTCATGTGACCACTGATTTAGTATCTCTCTGAATTATGCACACCAGAGAATCTTCAGTATTCTATTCTATAGGAACACTTATTCAGATCCTTACTAAATAATGCACAATGGGGAAAGAGTCAGGAGTCTATTTCATATGGCCTCTCATTCAGAGATTCAGTGAATAATAAACACCTGTGGAGTAGTCAGGACCCTATTTAAGATAGCCGCAAAATAAGCACCTCCCAGAATGATACACACCTGTATGACAATCAGGAGTCTAGTTGATATGGAAACTCATACAGAACCTCTTTGAATAATGCACATGAGAAGAAAAATTACTAGTCAATCTCATATGGTGATTATTTATTTATTTATTTATTTAATTTTTATTGCATTATAGGTTTGGGGGTACATGTGCAGAACGAGCAAGATAGTTGCATAGGTACACACATGGCAGTGTGTTTTGCTGCTTTCCTCCCCCTCACCCACACTTGGTATTCATCCCCAGGCTATCCCACCCAGCCTCCCCTGCTGTCCCTCCCCCATTCCCCCCAAAAGTCCCCAGTGTATAGTAGACCGCCTCTCTGTGTCCATGTGTTCTCATTTTTCTCACCCACCTATGAGTGAGTATATGCGGTATTTCTTTTTCCGTTCTTGTGTCAGTTTGCTGAGAATGATGTTCTCCAGATTCATCCATGTCCCTACAAAGGACACAAACTCATCATTTTTGGTTGCTGCATAATATTCCATGGTGTATATGTGCCACATTTTCCCAGTCCAGTCTATCATCGTTGGGCATTTGGGTTGGTTCCAGGTCTTTGCTATTGTAAACAGTGCTGCAATGAACATTCGTGTGCATGTGTCCTTATAGTAGAACGATTTATAGTCCTTTGGATAGATACCCAGTAATGGGATTGCTGGGTCAAATGGAATTTCTATTTCTAGGTCCCTGAGGAATCGCCACACTGTCTTCCACAATGATTGAACTAATTTACACTCCCACCAACAGTGTAAGAGTGTTCCTATTTTTCCACATCCTCTCCAGCATCTGCTGTCTCCAGATTTTTTAATGATCGCCATTCTAACTGCCGTGAGATGGTATCTCAATGTGGTTTTGATTTGCATCTCTCTAATGACCAAAGACGATGAGCACTTTTTCATATGTTTGTTGGCCTCATGTATGTCTTCTTTTGTAAAGTTTCTGTTCATATCCTTTGCCCATTTTTGAATAAGCTTGTTTGTTTTTTTCCTGTAAATCTGTTTGAGTTCTTTGTAAATTCTGGATATCAACCCTTTGTCAGATGTGTAAACTGCAAAGATGTTTTCCCATTCGGATGATTGCTGATTCACTCTAGTGACTGTTTCTTTTCCCGTGCAGAAGCTGTGGAGTTTGATTAGGTCCCATTTGTCTATTTTGGCTTTTGTTGCCAATGCTTTTGGTGTTTTGTTTATGAAGTCCTTGCCTACTCCTATGTCCTGAATGGTTTTGCTTAGATTTTCTTCTAGGGTTTTTATGGTGTCAGGTCTTACGTTTAAGTCGTTAATCCATCTGGAGTTAATTTTAGTGTAAGGTGTCAGGAAGGGATCCAGTTTCTGCTTTCTGCACATGGCTAGCCAGTTTTCCCAACACCATTTATTAAATAGGGAATACTTTCCCCATTGCCTGTTTTTGTCTGGTTTATCAAAGATAATATGGTTGTAGATGTGTTGTGTTGCCTCCGATGCCTCTGTTCTGTTCCATTGGTCTATATCTCTGTTTTGGTACCAGTACCATGCTGTTTTGATTACTGTAGCCTTGTAGTATAGTTTGAAGTCTGGTAGCGTGATGCCTCCCGCTGTGTTCTTTTTGCTTAGAATTGACTTGGCTATGCGGGCTCTTTTTTGGTTCCATATAAAATTCATGGTGGTTTTTTCCAGTTCTGTGAAGAAATTCAATGGTAGTTTGATGGGGATAGCATTGATTGTGTAAATTACTTTGGGCAGTATAGCCATTTTCACGATATTGATTCTTCCTAACTACGAACATGGAATGTTTCTCCATCTGTTTGTGTCCTCTCTTATTTCGTTGAGCAGTTGTTTGTAGTTTTCCTTAAAGATGTCCGTTACATTCCTTGTGAGTTGTATTCCTAGGTATTTTATTTTCTTTGTAGCAATTGTGAATGGCAGTTCGTTCTTGATTTGGTTCTCTTTAAGTCTGTTATTGGTGTATAGGAATGCTTGTGATTTTTGAACATTGATTTTATATCCTGAGACTTTGCTGAAGTTGCTTATCAGTTGCAGGAGCTTTTGGGCTGAGGTGATGGGGTCTTCTAGGTATACTATCATGTCGTCTGCAAATAGAGACAATTTGGCTTCCACCTGTCCTATTTGAATACCCTTTATTTCTTTTTCTTGCCTGATTGCTCTGGCTAGAACTTCCAGTACTATGTTGAATAGAAGTGGTGAGAGAGGGCATCCTTGTCTAGTGCCGGATTTCAAAGGGAATGCTTCCAGTTTTTGCCCATTAAGTATGATATTGGCTGTGGGTTTGTCATAAATAGCTTTTATTACTTTGAGATATGTTCCATCAATACCAAGTTTATTGAGGGTTTTTAGCATAAAGAGCTGTTGAATTTTGTCAAATGCCTTCTCTGCATCAATTGAGATAATCATGTGATTTTTTTTTTGCTTCTGTTTGTGTGGTGAATTACATTTATAGACTTGCGTATGTTGAACCAGCCTTGCATCCCCGGGATGAATCCTACTTGATCATGATGGATAAGTTTTTTAATGTGCTGTTGCAATCGGTTTGCCAGTATTTTATTGAAGATTTTTGCATCTATGTTCATCATGGATATTGGCCTGAAGTTTTCTTTTCTTGTTGAGTCTCTGCCAGGTTTTGGTATCAGGATGATGTTGGTCTCATAAAATGATTTGGGAAGGGTTCCCTCTTTTTGGATTATTTGGAATAGTTTCAGGAGGAATGGTACCAGATCCTCTTTGTGTGTCTGGTAGAATTCAGCTGTGAACCCATCTGGACCTGGGCTTTTTTTGTGTGGTAGGCTCTTAATTTCTGCCTCAACTTCAGACCTTCTTATTGGTCTATTCATAGTTTCGGCTTCCTCCTGGTTTAGGCTTGGGAGGACACAGGCGTCCAGGAATTTATCCATTTCTTCCTGATTTACTAGTTTATGTGCATAGAGTTGTTTGTAGTATTCTCTGATGATGGTTTGACTTTCTGTGGAATCTGTGGTGATTTCCCTTCTATCGTTTTTTCTTGCATCTATTTGTTTGTTCTCTCTCTTCTTTTTTATCAGTCTGGCTACTGGTCTGTCTATTTTGTTGATCTTTTCGAAAAACCGCCTTTTAGATTTATTGATTTTTTGAAGGGTTTTTCTTGTCTCTATCTCCTTCAATTCTGCTCTGATCTTAGTTATTTCTTGTCTTTGGCTAGGTTTTGAGCTTTTTTGATCTTGCTTCTCTAGCTCTTTCAATTTTGACGATAGGGTGTCAATTTTGGATCTCTCCACTCTTCACATGTGGGCATTTATTGCTATATATTTTCCTCTACAGACTGCTTTAATTGTGTCCCAGAGATTCTGGTACGTTGTGTCTTCATTCTCGTTGGTTTCAAAGAACTTCCTTATTTCTGCCTTCATTTCATTGTTTATTTAATCAACATTCAAGAGCCAGTTGTTCAGTTTCCATGAAGCTGTGCGGTTCTGAGGTATTTGCTGAATTCTGAGTTCCAACTTGATTGCACTATGGTCTGAGAGACTGTTTGTTATGATTTCCGTTGATTTGCATTTGCTGAGGAGTGCTTTCCTTCCAATTATGTGGTCAATTTTGGAGTAGGTGTGATGTGGTGCTGAGAAGAATGTATATTCTGTGGATTTGGGGTGGAGAGTTCTGTAAATGTCTATCAGGTTTGCTTGTTCCAGGTCTGAGTTCAAGTCCTGGATATCCTTGTTAATTTTCTGTCTGGTTGATCTGTCTGCTATTGACAGTGGAGTGTCAAAATCTTCCACTATTAGTGTGTGGGAGTCTAAGTCCCTTTGTAAGTCATTAAGAACTTGCCTTATATATCTGGGTGCTCCTACATTGGGTCCATATATATTTAGAATCGTTATCTCTTCTTGTTGTATCGATCCTTTTACCATTATGTAATGACCTTCTTTGTCCCTTTTGATCTTTGTTACTTTAAAGTCTATTTTATCAGAGATGAGAATTGCAACTCCTGCTTTTTTTTGCTCTCCATTTGCTTGGTAAATATTCCTCCATCCCTTTATTTTGAGCCTTTGTGTATCTTTGCATGTGAGGTGAGTTTCCTGGATACAGCACACCGATGGGTTTTGGTTTTTCATCCAATTTGCCAGTCTGTGTCTTTTAATTGGTGCATTTAGCCCATTTACATTCAGGGTTAATATTGTTATGTGTGAATTTGATACTGCCATTTTGATGCTAGCTGGCTGTTTTGCCCGTTGGTTCATGTACATTCTTCATTTTGTTGATGGTCTTTAGCATTTGGTATGCTTTTAGGATGGCTGGAACTGGTTGTTTCTTTCTATGTGTAGTGCCTCTTTCAGGAGCTCTTGTAAAGCAGGCCTAGTGGTGACAAAATCTGTGAGTACTTGCTTGTTCGTGAAGGATTTTATTTTTTCTTCACTTATGAAGCTCTGTTTGGCTGGATATGAAATTCTGGGTTGAAAGCTCTTTTCTTTAAGGATGTTGAATATTGGCCCCACTCTCTTCTGGCATGTAGAGTCTCTGCCAGGTTTTGGTATCAGGATGATGTTGGTCTCATAAAATGATTTGGGAAGGGTTCCTCTTTTGGATTATTTGGAATAGTTTCAGAAGGAATGGTACCAGATCCTCTTTGTGTGTCTGGTAGAATTCAGCTGTGAACCCATCTGGACCTGGGCTTTTTCTGTGTGGTAGGCTCTTAATTGCTGCCTCAACTTCAGACCTTCTTATTGGTCTATTCATAGTTTCGGCTTCCTCCTGGTTTAGGCTTGGGAGGACACAGGCGTCCAGGAATTTATCCATTTCTTCCTGATTTACTAGTTTATGTGCATAGAGTTGTTTGTAGTATTCTCTGATGATGGTTTGAATTTCTGTGGAATCTGTGGTGATTTCCCTTTTATCGTTTTTTATTGCATCTATTTGTTTGTTCTCTCTCTTCTTTTTTATCAGTCTGGCTACTGGTCTGTCTATTTTGTTGATCTTTTCGAAAAACCAGCTCTTAGATTTATTGATTTTTTGAAGGGTTTTTCTTGTCTCTATCTCCTTCAGTTCTGCTCTGATCTTAGTTATTTCTTGTCTTTGGCTAGGTTTTGAGCTTTTTTGATCTTGCTCCTCTAGCTCTTTCAATTTTGACGATAGGGTGTCAATTTTGGATCTCTCCACTCTTCACATGTGGGCACTTATTGCTATATATTTTCCTCTACAGACTGCTTTAATTGTGTCCCAGAGATTCTGGTACGTTGTGTCTTCATTCTCGTTGGTTTCAAAGAACTTCTTTATTTCTGCCTTCATTTCATTGTTTATCCAATCAACATTCAAGAGCCAGTTGTTCAGTTTCCATGAAGCTGTGCGGTTCTGAGTTATTTTCTGAATTCTGAGTTCCAACTTGATTGCACTATGGTCTGAGAGACTGTTTGTTATGATTTCCGTTGATTTGCATTTGCTGAGGAGTGCTTTCCTTCCAATTATGTGGTCAATTTTGGAGTAGGTGTGATGTGGTGCTGAGAAGAATGTATATTCTGTGGATTTGGGGTGGAGAGTTCTGTAAATGTCTATCAGGTTTGCTTGTTCCAGTTCTGAGTTCAAGTCCTGGATATCCTTGGTAATTTTCTGTTTGGTTGATCTGTCTGCTATTGACAGTGGAATGTTAAAATCTCCCTCTATTATTGTGTGGGAGTCTAAGTCCCTTTGTAAGTCATTAAGAACTTGCCTTATATATCTGGTTGCTCCTACGTTGGGTCCATATATATTTAGAATCGTTATCTCTTCTTGTTGTATCGATCCTTTTACCATTATGTAATGACCTTCTTTATCCCTTTTGATCTTTGTTACTTTAAAGTCTATTTTATCAGAGATGAGAATTGCAACTCCTGCTATTATTTGCTCTCCATTTGCTTGGTAAATATTCCTCCATCCCTTTATTTTGAGCCTTTGTGTATCTTTGCATGTGAGGTGAGTTTCCTGGATACAGCACACCGATGGGTTTTGGTTTTTCATCCAATTTGCCAGTCTGTGTCTTTTAATTGGTGCATTTAGCCCATTTACATTCAGGGTTAATATTGTTATGTGTGAATTTGATACTGCCATTTTGATGCTAGCTGGCTGTTTTGCCCGTTGGTTCATGTACATTCTTCATTTTGTTGATGGTCTTTAGCATTTGGTATGCTTTTAGGATGGCTGGAACTGGTTGTTTCTTTCTATGTGTAGTGCCTCTTTCAGGAGCTCTTGTAAAGCAGGCCTAGTGGTGACAAAATCTGTGAGTACTTGCTTGTTCATGAAGGATTTTATTTTTTCTTCACTTATGAAGCTCTGTTTGGCTGGATATGAAATTCTGGGTTGAAAGCTCTTTTCTTTAAGGATGTTGAATATTGGCCCCCACTCTCTTCTGGCATGTAGAGTCTCTGCCAGAGATCTCCTGTGAGTCTGATGGGCTTCCCTTTGTGGGTGACCTGACCTTTCTCTCTGGCTGCCCTTAGTATTTTCTTTTTCGTTTCAACCCTAGTGAATCTGACGATTATGTTCCTAGGGTTGCACTTCTTGCAGAGTATCTTTGTGGTGTTCTCTGTATTTCCTGGAGTTGAGTATTGACCTGTCTTGCTAGGTTGGTGAAATTTTCCTGGATAATATCGTGAAGAGTGTTTTCCAGCTTGGATTCATTCTCTTCGTCACATTCTGGTACACCTATCAAACGTAGGTTGGGTCTCTTCACATAGTCCCACATTTCTTGGAGATTTTGTTCATTCCGTTTTGCACTTTTTTATTTAATTTTGGTTTCTCGTTTTATTTCATTGAGTTGATCTTCAACTTCTGATATTCTTTTTTCTGCTTGGTCAATTCGGCTGTTGAAACTTGTGCATGCTTCGCGAAGTTCTCGTGTTGTGTTTTTCAGCTCCTTCAATTCATTCATATTCCTCTCTAAGTTGTCCATTCTCGTTATCAATTCCTCGAATCTTTTTTCAAATCTTTTTTCTAGGTTCTTAGTTTCTTTGCATTGGTTTAGAACATGTTCTTTTAGCTCACTGAAGTTTCTCATTATCCACTTTCTGAAGTCTGATTCCGTCATTTCGTCACATTCATTCTTCATCCAGCTTTGTTCCCTTGCTGGTGAGGAGTTTTGGTCCTTTTTTGGAGGTGAGGTGTTTTGGTTTCGGGTGTTTTCCTCCTTTTTGCGCTGGTTTCTTCCCATCTTTATGGATTTATCCGTCTGTCGTCTTAGTATTGGCTGATTTTTCAATTGGGTCTCTGTGTGGACACTGAGATTGTTGATGATGAAGTATTTCTGTTACTTAGTTTTCCCTCTAATGATCTATCCTCTCTGCTGTATGAGTGCTGAGGTCCACTCCAGGCCCTGCTTGTCTGGCGTATACCTGCAGCAGCTGCAGAACAATGAGGGATGATACCAGTTTCTTCTTCTGCTGCCCTTGTTCCAGAATGATGCCAGCCAAATGTCAGTCTGATTAGTCCTTTTCTGGGGTGACTCCTTGGATATACAGGGTCAGGGAGCTGCTTGAGGAGACAGTCTGTGCTTTATAGGGGCTCCAGTGCTGAGCTGTGAGCTCCGTTGTTCATTCAGGGTTGTTGGGAGGTTGTTTATGTCTGCTGCAATAGAACTCATAAAACACCACTCTTTTTGTTTTTTTCACCCTTAGATGCTCTGTCTCAGGGAGTTGGGGCTTTCTTTATGAGTATCTGTTGCACTGTCCTGCCCCACTAGATGTCAGTCTATTCACTATTTGCCTGCCGGGGCTCTGACCTGCTAGCACGCGTCCATGCTGTTGCTGCTGGGCTCCCTTCTGCTGTGGAGCGGGAGTCTCTCTGTTATGGCAGGTTGCCTCGGCAACGGCAGGCAGTCCTGGGCGGTACTTAAGTGGGGGTGCACTTCGTCATCAATGGTGGACGCCCTCTCTGACCGGGCTGCACCGTCCTAGATGCCGGCAACAAAACTCTCAGCCCCAAGTGCCTCCAGTCGCCACCCTGCTTGTCCAGTGAGCCTGGGACCCGCCGAGCCCGATCACCCAGCTCCCTGCCTCAGAGTCCGTCCTCTCTCTCTCTCTCTTCCTCTCCCCAAGCTGAGAGGTCGACTCTCTCACTGGCGCCCCAGGAGCCTGCCGATAGGGCACTGGGATCCGTGCGATCTCCAGTGCCGCTGCCCACTACCCCGGCTCAGATCACGCTTCCCAGGAAACTCCTTGTCTGGCTCATTGTCCAAGTCCCGTTCAATCAGATGGACATGCCAATCTGCCCTTCCGAATCTCAGATTGCCGGTTTAACAGGGCACCCAGACCAGTGAGTTCCACACCGGGTCCCGCTGCAGCGCCGCGCTGTGGCGCCGGCTGACGAGGCGGCGGGAGCCGGCTGTGTTAGCTGGCTGCTAGCGTTTCGTGTCTCTCCCACACCTGGGACTTTCAACGCTCTGTGGGCATAAAAGCAACATCCGAGGATGCGGCTAGGACTCACCCTCTGCGCCTTCACCGAGAGCTGCAATCCTGAGTCACCTCTCTGACGCCATCTTGCCTCCCTTCCTATTTTTTAAAAGAATCATTGAATAGCACACACCTGTGAAGTAAAATTGGGTATATTTAATATGGAGATTATTTCAGTGTTTCAGTGAATAATATATAAATCTGGAATAGCCAGGAATCTTTTTCATATGGCCCCTCGTTCAGGGCCTCAGTGAATAATACACCCCAGAAAAATTGTCTAGTGTCTACTTCAAATGGCCACACAATGAGAGTCTCTGTATACAATGCACACCTGGGGAAGAGACAGGAGTCTTTTTCTTAGGCTCACTTATTCAGTATTATTCAGTAATACACACCTGGAAAAAGTTAAGAGTCTTATTCATATAGCTTCTCATTTAGAGCCTCAGTAAATAATGCACACCTGTGGAACAGACACTGGTCAACTTTGTATGGCCACAAAATCAAAGCCTGAGTGAGGAAAGCACAACTTTGGAATAATGAGGAGTCTATTCCATATGCTAACTTAATCAGTGTCTCACTCAATAATACACACCTTAGTAACGGATCTATTTCATCTAATCACTAACTCAAAGCCTCATTAAATAATACACACCTGTGGAATAGTCAGGAGGCTATTTCATATGGCCAATCATTCAAAGCCTCAGTGACTAATACATACCAAGTCATATACAGGACTCTATTACATATTTTCTCTCATTCAGAGCTTCACTGAATAATGAACACCTGGGGAAAATTCAGGATTCTATTTCATAAAGACACTCTTTCAGAGCCAAATCTAAAAATGCACTCCTGTGAGTATTCCTATGTCCACTCATTCAGAGTCTCATTGAACAATACAAATATATCGAAATGTCAGGAGTGCATTTCAAATGGCCACCCATTGAATTATATATACCTGGGAAATACTCAGGAGTCTCTTTCATATGGCCACTGTTTCAGAAACTGGTGGAATAATGTACACCTGTGAAATAGTCTGGAGTCTATTTGATATGATGGTTCATTCAGTGCCTCAGTGGAAAATGAACACGGGAGAAATAGTTAAGTGGATATTTTATGTAGCCACTCATCCATACACTTAGCAAGTAATACACACCTGGGGAATAGTCAGAAGTGTATTTCATGTGGCCAATTATTCACACACTCAGTGAATGCTACACACCTGTGGACTAGTTAGAGTCTATGACATATGGCCACTCAATCAGAGCATTACTGATTGAAGCACACCTGGGAATTAGTCAGGATTCTATTTCATATCACCATTGTTTAAGAGCTTCATTGAGTAATGCACATCTGGTCAGTAATCAGGAGGCTATTTCATATGTACACTCATTCATAACATTGGTGAATAATGCACACATGTATAGTAGCCAGGAATGTATTTCACACAGCCACTCATTCAGAACCTCAGTGAATAATACACACCTGTGGAACAGTCAGCATTTAATTTCATAAGGCAACTGACTCATAGCCTCAGTGAATAATAAACAAATGTACAGTACTCAGCAGTTTATTTCATAAAGCTGCTCATTCAGATACTCACTGAATAATAAAAGTATTTGGAATAGACATCATCTTGTTTCATATGGTCACACAAGGAGAGCATCACTGAATAATACACACCTGGGAAAGAGTTAGGAGTCTATATGGCCACTCATTTACAGCCTCAGTGAATAAGTGCACACATGTGGAATAGACACTAGTGTATTTTATATGGCCCCAAAATCAAAGTCTGAGTGAGTAATGCACAACTTTGGAATAGTCAGTAGTCTATTCCATATGCCCATATATTCAGAGTCTGAGTCAATAATACACACCTGGGGAATAGTCAGAAGTCTGTTTCATATGGTCACTAACTTAAAGACTCACTAAATTATACAAACCTGAGGACAAGTCAGGAGACTATTTCATATGGCCAAAGTTTCAGAGCCCCAGTGAATAATGCATATCTGGGGAATACTCCAGATGCTATTACAAATGGCCTTTCTCATTCAGAGCTTCACTGAATAAGGAACACCTGTATTGTAGTCTGAATTCTATTTCATATAGCCACATATTCAGATCCTCACTGAATAACATACACCTGGAAGAAGGTTAAGTTTCTATATGTCATATTGCCACTCATTTAGAGCCGAACAAAAATGCACCCCTGAAAGGTATTCAGTAGTCGCTTTTTTATGGCCACTCATTCAGACCCTCACTGAATAATACATTCCTATGGAAAATCAGGAGTGTATTTCACACAGCCACTTTTTCAGCACCTCAGTGAAGAATCATATATACCTGGGGAATACTCAGGATTCTATTTAATATAGCCACTTATTCAGAGACTCACTGAATTATGCACACCAGGAAATAGTCTGGAGTATATTTGATACGAGGGTTCACCCAGTGCCTCAGTGGAAAATGCACAGCTGAGAAATAGTCAAGAGGATATAGTCGGGATCTATTTTATATGGTCACTCATTCAGAAACTCTGCATAATACACAACTGGAGAATAGTCAGAGTTCATGCCACATGGCCACCCAATTACAGCATTATGGAAATATGCACTATGGGGCAATAGTTAGGATTCTATTTCATATAGCCTTTTATTCAGAGATTCAGTGCATAATAAACAGCTGTGGAGCAGTCAGGACCCTATTTAAGGTAGTCACAAACTAAGCACCTCCCTGAATGATACACACATGAGCGATTGTCAGGAGGCTATTTGATACGGTCCCTCATGCAGAACCTCTTCGAATACTGCTCATGTGTGGAATAAACACTTGTCTATTTCGTATGGTGATTCGTTTGGAATATCAAAGAATAACACACACCTTTGGAGTAAAATGTGGTCTATTTCATATGGCCACTCTTTCATTGTTTCAGTAAATAATATCTACATCTGAATAGTCAGGAATCTTTTTCATATGGCCACTCGTTAAGGGCCTTGGTGAATAATACACCCTTTAGAAACATTCAAGAGTCTACTCCAAATGAGTACACATTCAGGGTCTCTGTAAATAATGCACACCTGGGCAATAGCTAGGAGTCTCTTTTTCATGCCCACCCCACTTTTTCAGATTCTCATTCAATAATACACACCTAAGGAAGAGTTAAGAGTCTACTTCATATAGCCACTCCTTTACAGCTTCAGGGAATAATGCACACCAGGAATATAGTATGGAGCTTCTTTCTTTTTCTTTTTTCTATTAGAGTCAGGAGTCTATTTTATATTATATTATTTTATTGTTTTTGAAAAATTAAATTTTTATTACATTCTAGGTTTCGGGGTACATGTGCAGAATGTGCAAGATAGTTGCATAAGTCCACACATGGCAGTGTGTTTTGCTGCCTTCCTCCTTTTCACACACATATGGTATTTCTCCCCAGGCTATCCCTCCCCAGCTCCCCTCCTGCTGTCCCCCCAATTCCCCCATATAGATCACAGTGTGTAGTAGACCCCCTCTCTGTGTCCATGTGTTCTCATTTTTCTCAGCCACCTATGAGTGAGAATATGCGGTATTTTCTTTTCTGTTCTTTTGTCAGATTGCCGAGAATGATGGTCTCCAGATGCATCCATGTCCTTACAAAAGACGAAAACTCATCATTTTTTATTGCTGCATAATATTCCATGGTGTATATGTGCCACATTTTCCCAGTCCAGTCTATCATAGATGGGCATTTGTGTTGGTTCCAGGTCTTTGCTATTGTAAACAGTGCTGCAATAAACATTCATGTGCAGGTGTCCTTTTTTTTTTTTTTTTTTTTTTAAGTTTTATTGCATTATAGGTTTGGGGGTACATGTGCAGAACGAGCAAGATAGTTGCATAGGTACACACATGGCAGTGTGCTCTGCTGCTTTCCTCCCCCTCACCCACACTTGGCATTCATCCCCAGGCTATCCCCCCCAGCCCCCCGCTGTCCCTCCCCCATTCCCCCCAACAGTCCCCAGTGTATAGTAGGCCGCCTCTCTGTGTCCATGTGTTCTAATTTTTCTCACCCACCTATGAGTGAGTATATGCGGTATTTCTTTTTCTGTTCTTGTGTCAGTTTGCTGAGAATGATGTTCTCCAGATTCATCCATGTCCCTACAAAGGACACAAACTCATCATTTTTGATTGCTGCATAATATTCCATGGTGTATATGTGCCACATTTTCCCAGTCCAGTCTATCATTGTTGGGCATTTGGGTTGGTTCCAGGTCTTTGCTATTGTAAACAGTGCTGCAATGAACATTCGTGTGCATGTGTCCTTATAGTAGAACGATTTATAGTCCTTTGGATAGATACCCAGTAATGGGATTGCTGGGTCAAATGGAATTTCTATTTCTAGGTCCCTGAGGAATCGCCACACTGTCTTCCACAATGGTTGAACTAATTTACACTCCCACCAACAGTGTAAGAGTGTTCCTATTTCTCCACATCCTCTCCAGCATCTGCTGTCTCCAGATTTTTAATGATCGCCATTCTAACTGGCGTGAGATGGTATCTCAATGTGGTTTTGATTTGCATCTCTAATGACCAATGATGATGAGCACTTTTTCATATGTTTGTTGGCCTCATGTATGTCTTCTTTTGTAAAGTTTCTGTTCATATCCTTTGCCCATTTTTGAATGGGCTTGTTTGTTTTTTTCCTGTAAATCTGTTTGAGTTCTTTGTAAATTCTGGATATCAACCCTTTGTCAGATGTGTAAACTGCAAAGATTTTTCCCATTCTGATGGTTGCCGATTCACTCTAGTGACTGTTTCTTTTGCCGTGCAGAAGCTGTGGAGTTTGATTAGGTCCCATTTGTCTATTTTGGCTTTTGTTGCCAATGCTTTTGGTGTTTTGTTCATGAAGTCCTTGCCTACTCCTATGTCCTGAATGGTTTTGCCTAGATTTTCTTCTAGGGTTTTTATGGTGTCAGGTCTTACATTTAAGTCTTTAATCCATCTGGAGTTAATTTTAGTGTAAGGTGTCAGGAAGGGGTCCAGTTTCTGCTTTCTGCACACGGCTAGCCAGTTTTCCCAACACCATTTATTAAATAGGAATCCTTTCCCATTGCCTGTTTTTGTCTGGTTTATCAAAGATAATATGGTTGTAGATGTGTTGTGTTGCCTCCGATGCCTCTGTTCTGTTCCATTGGTCTATATCTCTGTTTTGGTACCAGTACCATGCTGTTTTGATTACTGTAGCCTTGTAGTATAGTTTGAAGTCTGGTAGTGTGATGCCTCCCGCTGTGTTCTTTTTGCTTAGAATTGCCTTGGCTATGCGGGCTCTTTTTTGGTTCCATATGAAATTCATGGTGGTTTTTTCCAGTTCTGTGAAGAAATTCAATGGTAGTTTGATGGGGATAGCATTGATTGTGTAAATTACATTGGGCAGTATAGCCATTTTCACGATATTGATTCTTCCTAACCACGAACATGGAATGTTTCTCCATCTGTTTGTGTCCTCTCTTATTTCGTTGAGCAGTTGTTTGTAGTTTTCCTTAAAGAGGTCCCTTACATTCCTAGTGAGTTGTATTCCTAGGTATTTTATTTTCTTTGTAGCAATTGTGAATTGCAGTTCATTCTTGATTTGGTTCTCTTTAAGTCTGTTATTGGTGTATAGGAATGCTTGTGATTTTTGAACATTGATTTTATATCCAGGTGTCCTTATAGTAGAACGATTTATAGTCCTTTGGATATATACCCAGTAATGGGATTGCTGGGTCAAATGGAATTTCTATTTCTAGGTCCTTGAAGAATCGTCACACTGTCTTCCACCATGGTTGAACTAATTTACACTCCCACCAAGAGGGTAAGAGTGTTCCTTTTTCTCCACATCCTCTCCAGCATCTGTTGTCTCCATATATTCTAATGATCGCCATTCTAACTGGCGTCAGATGGTATCTCAATGTGGTTTTGATTTGCATCTCTCTAATGACCAGTGATAATGAGCATTTTTTCATATGTTTGTTGGCCTCATGTATGTCTTCTTTTGTAAAGTTTCTGTTCATATACTTTGCCCATTTTTTAATGGGCTTGTTTGTTTTTCTCCTGTAAAAGTGTGTGAGTTCTTTGTAAATTCTGGATATCAGCCATTTGCCAGTTGGATAAACTGCAAATATTTTTTTTTATTCTGATGGTTGCCAATTCACTCTAGTGACTGTTTCTTTTGCCATGCAAAAGCAGTGGAGTGTGATTAGGTCCCATTTGCCTATTTTGGCTTTTGTTGCCAATGCTTTTTTTGTTTTGGTCATGATGTCCTTGCCTACTCCTATGCCCTGAATAATTTTGTTTAGATTTTCTTATAGGATTTTTATGGTGCCAGGTCTTATGTTTAAGTCTTTAATCCATTTGGAATTAATTTTAGTGTAAGGTGTCAGGAAATGGTCCAGTTTCTGCTTTCTGTACATGGCTAATCAGTTTCCCAACACCATTTATTAAACAAGAAATAATTTCCCCATTGCTTGTTTTGTCTGGCTTTTCAAAGATTATATGGTTGTAGATATGTTGTGTTGCCTCCGATCCCTCGGTTCTGTTCCATTGTTCTATATCTCTGTTTTGGTACCAGTACCATGCTGTTTTAATTACTGTAGCCTTGTAGTATAGTTTGAAATCTGGTAGTGTGATGCTTCTTGCTGTGTTCTTTTTGCTTAGAATTGACTTGGCTATGCGGGCTCTTTTTTGGTTCCATATGAAATTCATGGTGTTTTTTCCAGTTCTGTGAAGAAATTCAATGGTAGTTTGATAAGGATAGCAATGATTGTGTAAATTACTTTGGGCAGTATAGTCATTTACACAATATTGATTCTTCCTAACCACGAACATGGAATGTTTCTCCATCTGTTTGAGCCCTCTCTTATTTCGTTGAGCAGTGGTTTGTAGTTTTTCTTAAAGAGGTCCCTTACGTTCCTTGTGGCTTGTATTTCTAGGTATTTTATTTTCTTTGTAGCAATTGTGAATGGCAGTTCGTTCTTGATTTGGTTCTCTTTAAGTCTGTTATTGGTGTATCCGAATGCTTGTGATTATTGCACATTGATTTTATATCCTGAGACTGTGCCAAAGTTGCTTATCAGTTTCAGGAATTTTTGGGCTGAGACGATGGGGTCTTCTAGGTATACTATCATGTCGTCTACAAAGAGAGACTATTTGGCTTCCACATTTCCTATTTGAATACCCTTTATTTCTTTTTCTTGCCTGATTGCTCTGGCTAGAACTTCCAGTACTATGTTGAATAAGAGTGGTGAGAGAGGGCATCCTTGTCTAGTGCTGGATTTCAAAGGGAATGCTTCCAGTTTTTGCCCATTAAGTATGATATTGGCTGTTGGTTTGTCATAAATAGCTTTTATTACTTTGAGATATGTTCCATCAATACCGAGTTTATTGAGGGTTTTTAGCATAAAGGGCTGTTGAATTTTTTCAAATGCCTTCTCTGCATCAATGGACATAATCATGTGGTTTTTGTTTTTGGTTCTGTTTATTTGGTGGATTACATTTATAGACTTGCGTATGTTGAACCAGTTTTGTACCCCAGAAATGAATCCTACTTGATCATGATGGATAAGTTTTTAATGTGCTGTTGCAATCGGTTTGCCAGTATTTTATTGAAGATTTTTGCATCTATGTTCATCATTTATATTGGCCTGATGTTTTATTTTCTTGTTGAGTCTCTGCTGGGTGTTGATATCAGGATGATGTTGGTCTCATAAAATGATTTGAGAAGGGTTCCCTCTTTTTGAATTATTTGGAATAGTTTCAGAAGGAATGGTACCAGATCCTCGTTGTGTCTCTGGTAGAATTCGGCTGTGATCCCATCTGGACCTGGTCTGTTTTTGTGTGGCAGGCTGTTAATTGCTGCCTCAACTTCAGATCTTGCTATTGGTCTATTCATAGTTTTGGCTTTCTTTTAGTTTAGGCTTGGGAGGACACACGTGTCCAGGAATTTATCCATTTCTTTCTGGTTTACTAGTTTATATGCATAGAGTTTTTTGTAGTATTCTCTGATGATTGTTTGAATTTCTCTGGAATCTGTGGTGATTTCCCTTTATCGCTTTTTATTGCATCTATTTGGTTGTTCTCTCTTTTCTTTTTTATCAGTCTGGCTAGTGGTCTGTCTATTTTGCTCATCTTTTCAAAAAATCAGCTCTTGGGTTTATTAACTTCATGAAAGGTTTTTCGTGTCTCTATCTCCTTCAGTTCTGCTCTGATCTTAGTTATTTCTTGTCTTCTGCTAGGTTTTGAGCTTTTTTGATCTTGCTCCTCTAGCTCTCTCAATTTTGACGATAGGGTGTCAATCTTGGATCTTTCCAGTCTTCTCATGTGAGCAGTTATTGGTATATATTTTCCTCTACAGACTGCTTTAAATGTGTCCCAGAGATTCTGGTATGTTGTGTCTTCGTTCTCGTTGGTTTCAAAGAAATTCTTTATTTTTGCCTTCATTTCATTGTTTATCCAATCAACATTCAAGAGCCAGTTGTTCAGTTTCCATGAAGCTGTGCGGTTCTGAGTTATTTTCTGAATTCTGAATTCCAACTGGATTGCACTATGGTCTGAGAGACTGTTTGTTATAATTTCAGTTGTTTTGCATTTGCTGAAGAGTGCTTTAGTTCCAATTATGTGGTCAATTTTGGAGTAGGTGTGATGTGGTGTTGAGATGAATGTATATTCTGTGGATTTGGGGTGGAGAGTTCTGTAAATGTTTATCAGGTTTGCTTGTTTCAAGTCTGAGTTCAAGTCCTGGATATCCTTGTTAATTTTCTGTCTGGTTAATCTGTCTGCTATTGACAGTGGAGTGTTAAAATCTTCCACTATTAGTGTGTGGGAGTCTAAGTCCCTTTGTAAGTAATTAAGCACTTTCCTTACATATCTGGGTGCTCCTGCATTGTGTCCATATATATTTAGGATCCTTAGCTATTCTTGTTGTATCGATCCTTTTACCATTATGTAATGACCTCTTTGTCTCTTTTGATCTTTGCTGCTTTAACGTCTATCTTATCAGCGACTTGACTTGCAACTTCTGCTTTTTTTTTTTTTTTTGCTCTCCATTTGCTTGGTAAATCTTTCTCCATTCTTTTATTTTGAGCCTTTGTGTATCCTTGCGTGTGAGATGGGTTTTCTGGATAAAGCACAGCGATGAGTTTTTGTTTTTTATCCAATTTGCCAGTCTGTGTCTTTTGATTGGTGCATTTAGCCTATTTACATTTAGGGTTAATATTGTTATGTGTGAATTTGATACTGCCATTTTGATGCTAGCTGGCTCTTTTGCCCATTGGTTCATGTAGATTCTTCATTTTGTTGATGCTCTTTAGCATTTGGTATGCTTTTAGGATGGCTGGTACTGGTTGTTTCTTTCTATGTGTAGTGCCTCTTTCAGGAGCTCTTGTAAAGCAGGCCTAGTAGGGACAAACTCTCTGAGTACTTGCTTGCTCACAATGGATTTTACTTTTCTTCGCTTTTGAAGCGCATTTTGGCTGGATATGAAATTCTGGGTTGAAAGTTGTTTTCTTTAAGGATGTTGAATATTGCCCCCCACTCTCTTCTGGCTTGTAGAGTCTCTGCCGAGAGATCTGCTGTGAGTCTGATTGGCTTTCCTTTTTGGGTGACCCGATATTTCTCTCTGGATGCCCTTAGTATTTTCTCCTTCATTTCAATCTTGGTGAATCTGACGATTATGTGCCTTGGGGTTGCTCTTCCTGCAGAGTATCTTTGTGGTGTTCTCTGTATTTCCTGGATTTGAGTATTGGCCTGCCTTGCTAGGTTGGCGACATTTTCCTGGATATTATTCTGAAGAGTATTTTCCAGCTTGGATTCAGTCTCTTCGTCACATTCTGGTACACCTATCAAACGTAGGTTGGGTCTTTTCACATTGTCCCACACTTCTTGGAGATTTTGTTCATTCCATTTTGCGCTTTTTTCTCTAATCTTGGTTTCTCATTTTATTTAATTGAGTCGATCTTCGACTTCTGATATTCTTTCTTCTGCTTGGTCAATTCGGCTGTTGAAACTTGTGCATGATTCGTGCATTTCTCGTGTTGTGTTTTTCAGCTTTTTAAATTCATTCCTATTCCTCTCTAAGTTGTCCATTTTTGTTATCATTTCCTCGAATCTATTTTCAAGGTTCTTAGTTTCTTTGCATTGATTTAGAACATGTTCTTTTAGCTCACTGAAGTTTCTTATTATCCACCTTCTGACGTCTGATTTCCTCATTTCATCACACTCATTCTCCGTCCAGCTTTGTTCTCTTGCTGGTGAGGAGTTTTGGTCTTTTGTAGGAGGTGAGATGTTTTGGTTTCGGGTTTTTTCCTCCTTTTTGCGCTGGTTTCTTCCCATCTTTGTGGATTTATAAACCTGTCCTTTTAGTAGATGCTGATTTTTCAATTGTTTCTCTGAGTGGACGCCCAGATTCTTGATGATGAAGTATTTCTGTTACTTTGTTTTTCATCTAGTTGTCTAGCCCCTCTGCTGTACGAGTGCTGAGGTCCACTCCAGGCCCTGCTTGTCTGGGGTGCACCTGTAGCAACTGCAGAACAATGAGAAATGCTACCAGTTTTTTCTTCTGCTATCTTTTTTCCAGAATGATGCCTGCCAAATTTCATCTGATTAGTTCTTTTTGAGGTGACTCTTTGGATGTACAGGGGTCAGGTAGCTGCTTGAGGAGATGGTCTGTACTTTATAGGAGCTCCAGTGCTGGGCTGTGAGCTCCGTTGTTCATTCAGAGTTGTTGGGCACCTGTGTTTCAGTCTGCTGTAGCAGAACTACTAAAACCTTTTTTTATTCCTCAGATGCTCTGTCTCAGGGAGTTGAATGTTTCTTTATGAGTATCTTTTGCACTGTCCTGCTCGGCTAGGAGGTAGTCTATTCACTGTTTGCCTGCTGAGGCTCTGCCCTGCTAGCGTGGGTCTGCTCTGCTGCCACGGGGCTCCCTTCTGCTGTGGTGCACTCTGCCCTGCTTGTGGAGTCTCTCTGTTATTGTGGGTTGCCTCAGCAATAGGATGCTGCATCAGCACTGGGCTTGAACCTCAGTAGGAGTGGATTGTGTCCATAGTGGTGAATGCTCCTCCCCCACCAGGCTGCACCATCCTGGATTCAGCTGAGTCTGCAGCAAAACTCTCAACCCTGAGTGCCTCGAATCACTGCCCTGCTTTTCCCCATGATGGTGGGACCCGCTGAGCCTGATCACCTGGCTCACTGTCTCCGAGTTCATCCTCTCTCTTTTTCTCCCGAATTTGAATGGTTGACTCTCTCACTGGCACTTCAGTAGCCTGCTGATAGGACACTGGGATCTGTGTGATCTCCCATGCTGCTGCCCACTGCACTGGCTCAAATCATGATTCCCAGGAATCTCTTGGTCTGGCTTACTGTCCAAGACCCGTTTAATCATATGGACATGTCAATCTGCTCTTCCAAATCTCAGATTGCTAGTTTAACAGGGCACCCAGACCAGTGAGTTTTGTGCTGGGTGCCGCTGCACTGCAGCGGCAGCTGAATGGGCTGAGCAAGGCAAAACACTGGCTGCGCTAGTGTTTCATGTCTCTCCAACACCTGAAAACTTCCCCATCCTCTGGGCAACAAAGGTCCATCTGAGAGTGCGGCTAAGGCTCACCCTCTGCAATTTCGCTGAGAGCTACAATTCTGAATTGTTTCTACAATGCCATCCTAAAAATAGACACTAGTCTATTTTATATGGCCACAAACTCAAAGCCTTAGTGAGTAATGCACAACATTTGAATAGTCAGAAGTATATTCCATATGCCCATATATTCAGAGTCTGAGTCAATAATACACACCTGGAAAATAGTCAGAAGTTTATTTCATGTGGTCACTAACCCAAAGACTCATTAAATGATACACACCTGTGTACTAGTCAGGAGTCTATTTCATATGGCCAAAGTTTCAGAGCCTCAATGAATAATGCATATTTTGTTTCATATAGCCACATATTCAGAGCCCCACTGAATAACATACACCTTGAGGTAAGTCAAGTTTTTATGTCGTATAGCCACTCATTTAAAGCTGAACCTAAAAATGCACACCTGAGAAGTATTCAGTAGTCGCTTTCTTATGGCCACACATTCAGAGCCTCACTGAATAATACAGACCTATGGAAACGTCAGGAGTGTACTTCACATGGCCACTCATTCAGAACCTCAGTGAAGAATCATATATACCTGTGGAATACTCAGAATTTTATTTAATATAGCCACTTATTCAGAGACTCACTGAATGATGCACACCTGGGGAATAGTCTGGATTCCATTCGATAAGACCATTCACCCAGTGCCTCAGTGGAAAATGCACAGCTGAGAAATAGTCAAGAGGATATAGTCAGGAGTCTATTTTATATGGTCACTCATTCAGAAACTCACTGATTGATACACAAATGGGGAATAGTCAGAGTCCATGCCATATGGCCACTCAATCACAGCATTACCAAATAATGCACAATGGGGCAATAGTCAGGAGTCTATTTCATATGGCCTCTTATTCAGAGCTTCAGTGCATAATAAACAGCTGTGGAGTAGTCAGGACCCTATTTAGCATAGCCCCAAATTAAGCACCTCCATGAATGATACACAAATGTGAGATTCTCAAAAGGCTATGTGATATGGACACTCATACAAATCCTCTTTGAATACTGCACATGTGCAGAATAAACATTAGTGTATTTCATATGGTGATTCATTTGAAATATCAAGGAATAACGCACACCTGTTGATTAAAAAGGGGTCTATTTCATATGGCCACTCTTTCAGTGTTTCAGTGAATAATATGTATATCTGAATAGTCAGGAATCTCTTTTATATGGCCACTTCTTCAGGGCCTCGGTGAATAATACACCCCTTGGAAACAGTCAAGGGTCAACTTCAAATGTCTACACATTCAGGGTCTCTGTAAGTAATGCACACATTGTCAATAGCCAGGAGTCTCCCCTTTATGCCCACTTATTCAGAGTCTCATTTAATAATACACACCTAAGGAAAAGTTAAGAGTCTACTTTATATAGCCACTCATTTAGAGCCTCAGTGGATAATGCAAACCTGGGTTATATTCTGGAGCCTCTTTTATATGGCCACTCATTTAGTTCCTCACTGAATGATACAAACCTTTGGAATCATAAGGATTCTATTCCATACTACCATTCATTCAGAGCCTTATAGTATATTTCACAATGGGCAATCGTCAGGTGTCTATTTAATATGGCCTCTTATTCAGAGCTTCAGTTAAATAATGAACTTCCATGGAATACTCAAATCACTGTTTAAGAGAGACACGAATTAAGTTCCTCCCTGAATGATACACTCCTGTGTGATAGTCAGGAGTCAATTTCCTGTTTTTTATTTTTCATTTTTTAAATTTTTATTGCATTATAGGTTTGGGGGTACATGTGCAGAACGAGCAAGATAGTTGCATAGGTACACACATGGCAGTGTGCTTTGCTGCTTTCCTCCCCCTCACCCACACTTGGTATTCATCCCCAGGTTATCCCCCCCAGCCCCCCCCGCTGTCCCTCCCCATTCCCCCCAACAGTCCCCAGTGTATAGTAGACTGCCTCTCTGTGACCATGTGTTCTTATTTTTCTCACCCACCTATGAGTGAGTATATACGGTATTTCTTTTTCTGTTCTTGTGTCAGTTTGCTGAGAATGATGTTCTCCAGATTCATCCATGTCCCTACAAAGGACACAAACTCATCATTTTTGATTGCTGCATAATATTCCATGGTGTATATGTGCCACATTTTCCCAGTCCAGTCTATCATCGTTGGGCATTTGGGTTGGTTCCAGGTCTTTGCTATTGTAAACAGTGCTGCAATGAACATTCGTGTGCATGTGTCCTTATAGTAGAACGATTTATAGTCCTCTGGATAGTTACCCAGTAATGGGATTGCTGGGTCAAATGGAATTTCTATTTCTAGGTCCCTGAGGAATCGCCACACTGTCTTCCACAATGGTTGAACTAATTTACACTCCCACCAACAGTGTAAGAGTGTTCCTATTTCTCCTCATCCTCTCCAGCATCTCCTGTCTCCAGATTTTTAATGATCGCCATTCTAACTGGCGTGAGATGGTATCTCAATGTGGTTTTGATTTGCATCTCTCTAATGACCAATGACGATGAGCACTTTTTCATATGTTTGTTGGCCTCATGTATGTCTTCTTTTGTAAAGTTTCTGTTCATATCCCTTGCCCATTTATGAATGGGCTTGTTTATTTTATTCCTGTAAATCTGTTTGAGTTCTTTGTAAATTCTGGATATCAACCCTTTGTCAGATGTGTAAACTGCAATGATTTTTTCCCATTCTGATGGTTGCCGATTCACTCCAGTGACTGTTTCTTTTGCCGTGCAGAAGCTGTGGAGTTTGATTAGGTCCCATTTGTCTATTTTGGCTTTTGTTGCCAATGCTTTTGGTGTTTTGTTCATGAAGTCCTTGCCTACTCCTATGTCCTGAATGGTTTTGCCTAGATTTTCTTCTACGGTTTTTATGGTGTCAGGTCTTATGTTTAAGTCATTAATCCATCTGGAGTTAATTTTAGTGTAAGGTGTCAGGAAGGGGTCCAGTTTCTGCTTTCTGCACATGGCTAGCCAGTTTTCCCAACACCATTTATTAAATAGGGAATCCTTTCCCCATTGCCTGTTTTTGTCTGGTTTATCAAAGATAATATGGTTGTAGATGTGTTGTGTTGCCTCCGATGCCTCTGTTCTGTTCCATTGGTCTATATCTCTGTTTTGGTACCAGTACCATGCTGTTTTGATTACTGTAGCCTTGCAGTATAGTTTGAAGTCTGGTAGCGTGATGCCTCCCGCTGTATTCTTTTTGCTTAGAATTGACTTAGCTATGCGGGCTCTGTTTTGGTTCCATATGAAATTCATGGTGGTTTTTTCCAGTTCTGTGAAGAAATTCAATGGTAGTTTGATGGGGATAGCATTGATTGTGTAAATTACATTGGGCAGTATAGCCATTTTCACGATATTGATTCTTCCTAACCACGAACATGGAATGTTTCTCCATCTGTTTGTGTCCTCTCTTATTTCGTTGAGCAGTTGTTTGTAGTTTTCCTTAAAGAGGTCCCTTACATTCCTAGTGAGTTGTATTCCTAGGTATTTTATTTTCTTTGTAGCAATTGTGAATGGCAGTTCATTCTTGATTTTGTTCTCTTTAAGTCTGTTATTGGTGTATAGGAATGCTTGTGATTTTTGCACATTGATTTTATATCCTGAGACATTGCTGAAGTTGCTTATCAGTTGCAGGAGCTTTTGGGCTGAGGTGATGGGGTCTTCTAGGTATACTATCATGTCGTCTGCAAATAGAGACAATTTGGTTTCCACCTTTCCTATTTGAATACCCTTTATTTCTTTTTCTTGCCTGATTGCTCTGGCTAGAACTTCCAGTACTATGTTGAATAGAAGTGCTGAGAGAGGGCATCCTTGTCTAGTGCTGGATTTCAAAGGGAATGCTTCCAGTTTTTGCCCATTAAGTATGATATTGGCTGTTGGTTTGTCATAAATAGCTTTTATTACTTTGAGATATGTTCCATCAATACCGAGTTTATTGAGGGTTTTTAGCATAAAGGGCTGTTGAATTTTTTCAAATGCCTTCTCTGAATCAATGGACATAATCATGTGGTTTTTGTTTTTGCTTCTGTTTATGTGGTGAATTACATTTATAGACTTGCGTATGTTGAACCAGCCTTGCATCCCCGGGATGAATCCTACTTGTTCATGATGGATAAGTTTTTTAATGTGCTGTTGCAATCGGTTTGCCAGTATTTTATTGAAGATTTTTGCATCTATGTTCATCATGGATATTGTCCTGAAATTTTCTTTTCTTGTTGAGTCTCTGCCAGGTTTTGGTATCAGGATGATGTTGGTCTCATAAAATGATTTGGGAAGGGTTCCCTCTTTTTGGATTATTTGGAATAGTTTCAGAAGGAATGGTACCAGATCCTCTTTGTGTGTCTGGTAGAATTCAGCTGTGAACCCATCTGGACCTGGGCTTTTTTTGTGTGGTAGGCTCTTAATTGCTGCCTCAACTTCAGACCTTGTTATTGGCCTATTCATAGTTTCGGCTTCCTCCTGGTTTGGGTCCATATATATTTAGAATCGTTATCTCTTCTCGTTGTATCGATCTTTTTACCATTATGTAATGACCTTCTTTGTCCCTTTTGATCTTTGTTACTTTAAAGTCTATTTTATCAGAGATGAGAATTGCAACTCCTGCTTTTTTTTCCTCTCCATTTGCTTGGTAAATATTCCTCCATCCCTTTATTTTGAGCCTTTGTGTATCTTTGCATGTGAGGTGGGTTTCCTGGATACAGCACACCGATGGGTTTTGGTTTTTTTATCCAATTTGCCAGTCTGTTTCTTTTGATTGGTGCATTTAGCCCATTTACATTCAGGGTTAATATTGTTATGTGTGAATTTGATACTGCCATTTTGATGCTGGCTGGCTGTTTTGCCCGTTGGTTCATGTACATTCTTCATTTTGTTGATGGTCTTTATCATTTGGTATGCTTTTAGGATGGCTGGAACTGGTTGTTTCTTTCTATGTGTAGTGCCTCTTTCAGGAGCTCTTGTAAAGCAGACCTAGTGTTGACAAAATCTGTGAGTACTTGCTTGTTCTTGAAGGATTTTATTTTTCCTTCACTTATGAAGCTCAGTTTGGCTGGATATGAAATTCTGGGTTGAAAACTCTTTTCTTTAAGGATGTTGAATATTGGCCCCCACTCTCTTTTGGCTTGTAGAGTCTCTGCCGAGAGATCTGCTGTGAGTCTGATGGGCTTCCCTTTGTGGGTGACCTGACCTTTCTCTCTGGCTGCCCTTAGTATTTTCTTCTTCGTTTCAACCCTAGTGAATCTGACGATTATGTGCCTTGGGGTTGCTCTTCTTGCAGAGTATCTTTCTGGTGTTCTCTGTATTTCCTGGAGTTGAGTATTTACCTGTCTTGCTAGGTTGGGGAAATTTTCCTGGATAATATCCTGAAGAGTGTTTTCCAGCTTGGATTCATTCTCTTTGTCACATTCTGGTACACCTATCAAACGTAGGTTGGGTCTCTTCACATAGTCCCACATTTCTTGGAGATTTTGTTCATTCCTTTTGCACTTTTTTCTTTAATCTTGGTTTCTCGTTTTATTTCATTGAGTTGATCTTCAACTTCTGATATTCTTTCTTCTGCTTGGTCAATTCGGCTGTTGAAACTTGTGCATGCTTCGCGAAGTTCTCGTGTTGTGTTTTTCAGCTCCTTCAATTCATTCATATTCCTCTCTAAGTTGTCCATTCTCGTTATCAATTCCTCGAATCTTTTTTCAAATCTTTTTTCTAGGTTCTTAGTTTCTTTGCACTGGTTTAGAACATGTTCCTTTAGCTCACTGAAGTTTCTCATTATCCACTTTCTGAAGTCTGATTCTGTCATTTCGTCACATTCATTCTCCGTCCAGCTTTGTTCCTTGCTGGTGAGGAGTTTTGGTCCTTTTGGAGGTGAGGTGTTTTGGTTTCGGGTGTTTTCCTCCTTTTTGCGCTGGTTTCTTCCCATCTTTATGGATTTATCCGTCTGTCGTCTTAGTATTGGCTGATTTTTCAGTTGGGTCTCTGTGTGGACACTGAGATTGTTGATGATGAAGTATTTCTGTTACTTAGTTTTCCCTCTAATGATCTATCCTCTCTGCTGTATGAGTGCTGAGGTCCACTCCAGGCCCTGCTTGTCTGGGGTATACCTGCAGCAGCTGCAGAACAATGAGGGATGATACCAGTTTCTTCTTCTGCTGCCCTTGTTCCAGAATGATGCCAGCTAAATGTCAGTCTGATTAGTCCTTTTCTGGGGTGACTCCTTGGATATACAGGGGTCAGGGAGCTGCTTGAGGAGACAGTCTGTGCTTTATAGGAGCTCCAGTGCTGAGCTGTGAGCTCCGTTGTTCATTCAGGGTTGTTGGGAGGTTGTTTATGTCTGCTGCAATAGAACTCATAAAACACCACTCTTTTTTTTCACCCTTAGATGCTCTGTCTCAGGGAGTTGGGGCTTTCTTTATGAGTATCTGTTGCACTGTCCTGCCCCACTAGATGGCAGTCTATTCACTATTTGCCTGCCGGGGCTCTGACCTGCTGCTGGGCTCCTTTCTGCTGTGGAGCGGGGAGTCTCTCTGTTATGGCAGGTTGCCTCGCCAACGGCAGGCAGTCCTGGGCGGTACTTAAGTGGCGGTGCACTTCGTCATCAGTGGTGGACGCCCCTCCCTGACCGGGCTGCACCGTCCCAGATGCCGGCAACAAAACTCTCAGCCCCAAGCGCCTCCAGTCACCACCCTGCTTGTCCCGTGAGCGTGGGACCCGCCGAGCCCGATCACCCAGCTCCCTTCCTCAGAGTCCGTCCTCTCTCTCTCTCTCTTCCTCTCCCCAAGCTGAAAGGTCGACTCTCTCACTGGCTCCCCAGGAGCCTGCCGATAGGGCACTGGGATCCGTGCGATCTCCCGTGCTGCTGCCTACTACCCCGGCTCAGATCACGCTTCCCAGGAAACTCCTGGTCTGCCTCATTGTCCAAGTCCCGTTCAATCAGATGGACATGCCAATCTGCCCTTCCAAATCTCAGACTGCCGGTTTAACTGGGCACCCAGACCAGTGAGTTCCGTGCCGGGTCCCGCTGCGGGACCAGCCGACTGCTAGAGTTTCGTGTCTCTCCCACACCTGGGACCTTCAACGCTCCGTGGGCATAAAAGGAACATCCGAGGATGCGGCTAGGATTCACCCCTTGCGCCTTCACCGAGAGCTGCAATCCTGAGTCACCTCTCTGACGCCATCTTGCCTCCCTTCCCAGGAGTCAATTTCATATGACATTTTATTCTAGAAATCACTGAAGAATACACACATGATGGAGTGTCAGCAGGATATTTCATATGCACACTCATACGAACCTGTTTAAATAATGCAAACATGGAGCATAATTAGGAGTCTATGTCATATGGCTATTGATTCACACAATCAGTGAATAAAGCACGCCTGTGAAGTAATAAGAAGGCTGTTTTATGTGGCCACTCTTTCACAGCCTCACCGCATATTACACACTTGTGATATAATATGGACTCTATTTTTTATGGCCACTCATTCAGAGAATTACTGAATAATGCACACCTGTGGAATAGTCAGAAGTCTCTTTTCTATGGCTCCTCATTGAGAGCCTAACTGAATGTACACAACTGAGGAAATAGTCAGGATTCTCTTTTATTCCTTCACTTAGAGTCTCATTGAATAATGCACACCTGTAGAATAATCAAGTGTCTTTTTCACGTGGCCCCTCATTCGGAGTGTCATTGAATAATGTGGAGTAGTCAGGAGTCTATTTCATGTAGACACATATTCAAAGCCTCAGTGAATAATACACACCCATGTGATAGTAAAGAATCTAATTAATATGGCGACATATTCAGAGCCTCACTGAATAATACACATCTGTAGAATAATTTGGAGTCTATTTCTGATGGACATTCATTCAGAGCCTCGATAAATAATGCACACCTGTGGAGTAGCCAAGAGTCTATTTCATTTGAACACTCATTTTTAGACTCAGAGGATAATATGCACCTGTGGAACAGTCAGGAGTCTATTTCATATGGCCACTCATTCAGAGCCTCAGTGAATAATACACACTTGTTGAATAGTCAAGAGTCTATTTTATATGGCCACTCTCTCAGTACCTTACTGAGTGGTACACATCAGGGGAATAGTCAGGACAGTTTCGTATGGACTCTCAATGAGTGCCTCACTGAATAATGCACACCTTTGGAATAGTCAGGAATCTATTTCATTTGGTCACTCTTTCAGAGCCTCAGTGAATATACACACCTAGAAAATATTGGGGAGTGTGTTTCATGTGGTCACTCATTCAGAGCCTCAGGGAATAGTGCACACCTGGAGAATTCTTAAGAGTCTATTTGGAATGGCAATGCATTCAGAGACTCTGTGAATAACACACTCCTAGGGAATTGTGAGGAATCTATTCCAAATAACCACATATTCGGAGCCTCAGTGAATTATGCACACCAAGGAAATAATCAGGAGTCTATTTCTTATGCCCTCTCATTCAGCCTCTCAGTGAATAATGCACGTCTGTCGAGTACTGAGGGGTCTGATTTATATGGCCACTCATTTCGAGCATCAGTGAATAGTACACAACTGAAAAACGTCAGGGGTGTATTTCACATGGCCACTCATTGAGAGGCTCTGTGAATAATTCACAGCTGTTTTGAACTCAGGAGCCTTTCTCATATGGAAAGTTATGTAAAGCCTCACTGAATGATACACAGATTGGGGATAGTCAGGATTCCCTTTAATATAAACACTTATTATGAGCCTCAGTGAATCACGCATTTCTGTGGAATACTGAGGATACTAATTCATATTACCCCCAATTCATAGATTCCCTGAATATTACACACTTTTGAAAT
The DNA here is from genome assembly GCA_021498475.1 of Saguinus midas. NCBI lineage: Eukaryota > Metazoa > Chordata > Mammalia > Primates > Cebidae > Saguinus > Saguinus midas. The sequence continues at coordinate 33,244,220 of CM038404.1, read as the reverse complement.
AATCAGAAATCTATTTCATATGGTGAGTCACTAGGAACCCAAAGAAATAATACACCACTGGGGAATAATCAGGAGTCTATTTTATATGGCCACTCAGAGAATCAGTGAGTAATGCACACATGAGAAATACACAGTGAATATTAGAGTCTATTTCATATGGCGACACAGAGCCTCAGTGAATAATGCACAACAAGGTACTAGTCAGGATGTTGTTTCATATGACCACTGATTCTGTATCTCCCTGAATGACCCACCAGGGAATCTTCAGAATTCTGTTCCATAAAACCATTCATTCAGCCCCTTACTGAATAATTCATAAGGGGACAATAGTCAGGAGTCTATTTCATTTGGTCACTCTTTCAGAGCCTCAGTGAATAATGCACACCTGTGGAGTAGCCAGAGTCTATTTCATATGGCGACACAGAGCCTCAGTGAATAATACACACTTGTTGAATAGTCAAGAGTCTATTTCATATGGTGAGTCACTAGGAACCCAAAGAAATAATACACCACTGGGGAATAATCAGGAGTCTATTTTATATGGCCACTCATTCAGAGCCTCAGTGAATTATGCACACCAAGGAAATAATCAGGAGTCTATTTCTTATGCCCTCTCATTCAGCCTCTCAGTGAATAATACACACTTGTTGAATAGTCAAGAGTCTATTTCATATGGCCACTCATTCAGAGCCTCAGTGAATAATGCACACCTGTGGAATAGTCAGAAGTCTCTTTTCTATGGCTCCTCATTGAGAGCCTAACTGAATGTACACACCTGAGGAAATAGTCAGGATTCCTTTAATATAAACACTTATTATGAGCCTCAGTGAATCACGCCTTTCTGTGGAATACTGAGGATACTAATTCATGTTACTCCCAATTCATAGATTCCCTGAATATTACACACTTTTGAAATAATCAGAAATCTATTTCATATGGTGAGTCACTAGGAACCAAAAGAAATAATACACTACTGGGGAATAATCAGGAGTCTATTTTATATGGCCACTCAGAGAATCAGTGAATAGTGCACACATGAGAAATACACAGTGAATATTAGAAGTCTATTTCACATGGCGACACAGAGCCTCAATGAATAATGCACAACAAGGTACTAGTCAGGATGTTGTATCATATGACCACTGATTCCGTATCTCCCTGAATGACCCACCAGGGAATCTTCAGAATTCTGTTCCATAAAACCATTCATTCAGCCCCTTACTGAATAATTCACAAGGGACAATAGTCAGGAGTCTATTTCACATGGCCTCTTCTTCAGAGATTCAGTGAATAATGAACACCTCTGGAGTAGTCATAACCCTATTTAAGATAGCCACAAATTAAGCACCTCCTAAATAATACACACATGGGTGACAGTCAGGAGTCTATTTCATATGGCCACTCATTCAGAGCCTCAGTGAATAATACACACTTGTTGAATAGTCAAGAGTCTATTTTATATGGCCACTCTCTCAGTACCTTACTGAGTGGTACACATCAGGGGAATAGTCAGGACAGTTTCGTATGGACTCTCAATGAGTGCCTCACTGAATAATGCACACCTTTGGAATAGTCAGGAATCTATTTCATTTGGTCACTCTTTCAGAGCCTCAGTGAATATACACACCTAGAAAATATTGGGGAGTGTGTTTCATGTGGTCACTCATTCAGAGCCTCAGGGAATAGTGCACACCTGGAGAATTCTTAAGAGTCTATTTGGAATGGCAATGCATTCAGAGACTCTGTGAATAACACACTCCTAGGGAATTGTGAGGAATCTATTCCAAATAACCACATATTCGGAGCCTCAGTGAATTATGCACACCAAGGAAATAATCAGGAGTCTATTTCTTATGCCCTCTCATTCAGCCTCTCAGTGAATAATGCACGTCTGTCGAGTACTGAGGGGTCTGATTTATATGGCCACTCATTTCGAGCATCAGTGAATAGTACACAACTGAAAAACGTCAGGGGTGTATTTCACATGGCCACTCATTGAGAGGCTCTGTGAATAATTCACAGCTGTTTTGAACTCAGGAGCCTTTCTCATATGGAAAGTTATGTAAAGCCTCACTGAATGATACACAGATTGGGGATAGTCAGGATTCCCTTTAATATAAACACTTATTATGAGCCTCAGTGAATCACGCATTTCTGTGGAATACTGAGGATACTAATTCATATTACCCCCAATTCATAGATTCCCTGAATATTACACACTTTTGAAATAATCAGAAATCTATTTCATATGGTGAGTCACTAGGAACCCAAAGAAATAATACACCACTGGGGAATAATCAGGAGTCTATTTTATATGGCCACTCAGAGAATCAGTGAGTAATGCACACATGAGAAATACACAGTGAATATTAGAAGTCTATTTCATATGGCGACACAGAGCCTCAGTGAATAATGCACAACAAGGTACTAGTCAGGATGTTGTTTCATATGACCACTGATTCTGTATCTCCCTGAATGACCCACCAAGGAATCTTCAGAATTCTGTTCCATAAAACCATTCATTCAGCCCCTTACTGAATAATTCATAAGGGGACAATAGTCAGGAGTCTTTTTCATATGGCCTCTTCCTCAGAAATTCAGTGAATAATGAACACGTCTGGAGTAGTCATAACCCTATTTAAAATAGCCACAAATTAAGCACCTCCCTAAATAATACACACATGGGTGACAGTCAGGAGTCTACTTAAAACGGCTACACATTCAGAGTTTCTGTAAATAATGCACACCTAGGCAATAGACAGAAGTCTTTTTTTATGCTCACTTATTCAGTCACATTCAATAATACACACCTGCTGAAGAGTTAAGAGTCTACCTCATATAGGCACACATTTTGATCCTCAGGGACTAATGCACACGTGAGTAATAGTCTGGAGCCTCTCTCATATAGCCGCTCATTCAGTGCCTCACTGAATGATACACACTTGGGGAATCATCAGGATTCTATTCCATAATGCTACTTATTCAGAGCCTTATTGAATAATACACAACAGTGCAATAGTCAGGTGACTATTTTATATGGCCTCTCATTTAGAGCTTCAGTGAATAATGAACTTCTATGGGGTAGTCAGGAGGCTGTTTATGGTAGCCACGAATAAAGTGCCTCACTGTATGATACACACCTGGGTGATAGTCAGGAGTTTATTTTATATGATCTCTCATTCTGGGAATAACTGATGAATACACAACTGGGAAAATGTCAGGAGTCTCTTTGGTATGCACACTAATGCAGAACCTGTTTGAATAATGCACACATGGAGAATAATTAGGAGTCCCTGTCATATGGCTACCCATTCAGACAATCAGTGTATAACGCACCCTTGTAAAGTAATAAGAAGTCTCTTTCATATGGCCACGTTTTCACAGCCTCACTGAATATTATACACTTATAATAGAGTCTGGAGTCTATTTCATGTGGCCATTCAGAGAATCAGTGAATAATGCACACATGAGGAATACTCTGTGAATATTAGGAGTCTATTTTATATGGCTACTCAGAGCCGCATTTAATAATGCATACCACAGTAATAGTCAGGATTCGGTTTCATGTGACCACTGACTCAGTATCTCTCTGAAAGATACACACCAGAGAATCTTCAGGATTGTATTCCATAAATACACTCATTCAGAGCCTTACTAAATAATGCACAATGGGGCAAAATTCAAGAGTCTATTTCATATGGCCTCTCATTCAGAGATTCAGTGAATAATAAACAACTGTGGAGTAGTCAGGACCCTATTTAAGATAGCCACAAATTAATCACCTCTCTGAATGATACACACCTGTGTGACAGTCAGGAGTCTTTGATATGAACACTCATACAGAATCTTTTTTAATAATGCACATGTGAAGAATAATTACTAGCCTATTCCATATGATGATTTCTTTAGAAAATCATTGAATAACATACACCTGTGAAGTAAAATCGAGTCTATTTCATAGGGCCACAATTTCAGTGTTTCAGTGAATATTATATATATCTGGAATAGGCAGGAATCTCTTTCATATGGCCACTCATTCAGGGCCTCAGTGAATAATACATTTCTGGGAAATTGTCTAGTGTCTTCTTCAAATGGCCACACATTGAGAGTCTCTGTATATAATGCACACCTGGGGAATAGACAGGAGTCTCTTACTTAGGCTTACTTATTCAGTCTCATTCAGTAATACAAATCTGGGAAAGAGTTAAGAGTCTTCTTTATATAGCCACTCTTTTAGAGCCTCAGAAAATAATGCACACCTGTGGAACAGACACTGGTCTATTTTATATGGCCACAAAATCAACGTGTGAGTGAGTAATGCACAACTTTGGAATAATGAGTTTATTTCATATGCCCACTTAGTCAGTGTCTCCGTCAATAATACACACCTTAGAAATAGTAAGGGACCTATTTTATCTAATCACTGACTCAAAGCCTCATTAAATAATACACACCTCTTGAATAGTCAGGAGGCTATTTCATATGCCCAGCATTCAGAGCCTCAGTGACTAATACATACCGGGGCATTGTCAGATCAGTATTACATATGGCCTCTCATTCAGAGCTTCTCTGAATAATGAACACCTGGAAAAGTCAGGATTCTATTTCATATGGCCACTCATTCAGAGCCTTACTAAATAATGCACACCTGGGGAATAGACAGGAGTCTCTTTTTATGTCCACTCATTCAGAGCCTCATTGCATAATACACATCTATGGAAATGTCAGAAGTGTATTTCACATGGCCACTCATTGAAGTATACATACATGGAAAATACTCAGGAGTCTTTTTCATATGGCCACTTTTTCAGAAACTCGTGGAATAATGCACACCTGAGATATAGTCTGGAATCTATTTGATATGATGGTTCATTCAGTGCCTCAGTGGAAAATGCACATGCGAGAAATAGTTAAGTGGCTATTTTATGTAGCCACTCATCCATACTCTTAGTAAGTAATACACACCTGGGGAATAGACAGGAGTTTATTTCATATGGCCAATTATTCAGAAACATAGTGAATGCTACACACTTGTGGACTAGTTAGAGTCTATGACATATGGCTCCTCAATCAGAGCATTACTGATTGATGCACACCTGAGAATTTGTCAGTATTCTATTTCATATTACCATTGTTTAAGAGCCTCATTGAGTAATGCACATCTAGTAAGTAATCAGGATGCTATGTCATATGAACGCTCCTTCATAGCCTCAGTGAATAATGCACACCTGTGGAGTAGCCAGGAGTGTATTTTACAGAGTCACTATTTCAGAGCCTCAGTGAATAATACACACCTGTGAAACGGTCAGAATTTTATTTCATAAGGCCACTGACTCACAGCCTCAATGAATAATGCACAAATGTACAGTACTCAGCAGTCTATTTTATAAAGACTCATTCAGAGATTCACTGAATAATAAAAATATTTGGGATAGACATCATCCTGTTTCATAGAATCACACGAGGAGAGCCTCACTAAGTAATACACACCTGGGGAAGATTTAAGAGTCTACTTTATATGGCCACTCATTCACAGACTCAGTGAATAATGCACGCATGAGGAATAGGCACTATTCTATTTTATATGGCCACAAAATCAAAGCCTGAGTGAGTAATGTACAACTTTGGAATAGTCAGTAGTCTATTCCATATGCCCATATATTCAGAGTCTGAGTCAATAATACACACCTTAGAAATAGTAAGGGACCTATTTTATCTAATCACTGACTCAAAGCCTCATTAAATAATACACACCTGGGGAATAGTCAGGAGTCTATTTCATATGGCCAAAGTTTCAGAGCGTCAGTGAATAATGCATATCTGAAGAACATTCAGGACGCTATTACATATGGCCTCTCCTTCAGAGATTCACTGAATAAGAAACATCTGTATTGTAGTCATAATTATATTTTATATAGCCACATATTCAGGGCCTCACTGAATAACATACACCTTGGGAGAAATCAAGTTTTCATGTCGTATAGCCACTGATTTAGAGCCGAACCTAAAAATGCATGCCTGAGAAGTATATAGTAGTCGTTTTCCTATGGCCACTCATTCAGAGCCCACTGAGTAATACAAACCAATGGAAAAGTCACAAAGCCATATGTATTTGGAGTGTATTTCACAGGGCCACTCATTCAGAATCTCAGTGAAGAATCATATATACCTGGAAAAATCTCAGAATTCTATAAAATATAGCCATTTATTCAGAGACTCACAGATTAATGCAAATCTGGAGAATAGTCTGGAGTTTATTTGATATAACTGTTCACCCAGTTCCTCTGTGAAAAAATGCACATCTGAGAAATAGTCAAGAGGATACAGTCAGGAGTCTATTTTATATGGTCACCCATTCAGAAACTCACTGAATAATACACACTTGGGGAATAGTCAGAAGCCTATTTTATATGGTCGAAAACTCAAAGACTCATTAAATGATACACACCTGTGGACTAGTCAGGAGAGTATTTCATATGGCCAAAGTTTCAGAGCGTCAGTGAATAATGCATATCTGAAGAACATTCAGGACGCTATTACATATGGCCTCTCCTTCAGAGATTCACTGAATAAGAAACATCTGTATTGTAGTCATAATTATATTTTATATAGCCACATATTCAGGGCCTCACTGAATAACATACACCTTGGGAGAAATCAAGTTTTCATGTCGTATAGCCACTGATTTAGAGCCGAACCTAAAAATGCATGCCTGAGAAGTATATAGTAGTCGTTTTCCTATGGCCACTCATTCAGAGCCCACTGAGTAATACAAACCAATGGAAAAGTCACAAAGCCATATGTATTTGGAGTGTATTTCACAGGGCCACTCATTCAGAATCTCAGTGAAGAATCATATATACCTGGAAAAATCTCAGAATTCTATAAAATATAGCCATTTATTCAGAGACTCACAGATTAATGCAAATCTGGAGAATAGTCTGGAGTTTATTTGATATAACTGTTCACCCAGTTCCTCTGTGAAAAAATGCACATCTGAGAAATAGTCAAGAGGATACAGTCAGGAGTCTATTTTATATGGTCACCCATTCAGAAACTCACTGAATGATACACAACTTGGGAATAGTCAGAGTCCATTATATATGGCCACTCAATCACAGCATTACCAAATAATGCACAATGGGGCAATAGTCAGGAGTCTATGTCTATGGCCTCTTATTCAGAGCTTCAGTGCATAAAAAACTGCTGTGGAGTAGTCAGGGCCCTATTTAAGGTAGCCCCAAATGAAGCACCTCCATGAATGATACACACATGAGAGATTCTCAGAAGGCTATTTGATATGGACACTCATAGAGAACCTCTTCAAATACTGCACATGTGGGGATTAAACACTAGTCTATTTCATATGGTGAATCATTTGGAATATTAAGGAATAATGCACACCTGTGGAGTAAAATGGGGTCTATTTCATATCGTCACACTTTCAGTGTTTCAGTGAATAATGTGTGTATCTGAATAGTCAGGAATCTCTTTCATATGGCCTCACGTTCAAGGCTTCAGTGAATAATACATTCCTTGGAAACAGTAAAGAGTCTATTTCAAATGTGTACACATTCAGGATTTCTGTAAATAATGGACACCTAAGCAATAGCCAGGAGTCTCTTTTTTTTAAATTTTATAGCATTATAGGTTTGGGGGTACATGTGCAGAACGAGCAAGATAGTTGCATAGGTACACACATGGCAGTGCGCTTTGCTGCTTTCCTCCCCTTCACCCACACTTGGCATTCATCCCCAGGCTATCCCCCCCAGCCCCCCCTGCTGTTCCTCCCCCATTCCCCCCAACAGTCCCCAGTGTATAGTAGACCGCCTCTCTGTGTCCATGTGTTCTCATTTTTCTCACCCACCTATGAGTGAGTATATGCGGTATTACATTTTCTGTTCTTGTGTCAGTTTGCTGAGAATGATGTTCTCCAGATTCACCCATGTCCCTACAAAGGACACAAACTCATCATTTTTGATTGCTGCATAATATTCCATGGTGCATATGTGCCACATTTTCCCAGTCCAGTCTATCATCGATGGGCATTTGGGTTGGTTCCAGGTCTTTGCTATTGTAAACAGTGCTGCAATGAACATTCGTGTGCATGTGTCCTTATAGTAGAACGATTTATAGTCCTTTGGATAGATACCCAGTAATGGGATTGCTGGGTCAAATGGAATTTCTATTTCTAGGTCCCTGAGGAATCGCCACACTGTCTTCCACAGTGGTTGAACTAATTTACACTCTCACCAACAGTGTAAGAGTGTTCCTATTTCTCCACATCCTCTCCAGCATCTGCTGTCTCCAGATTTTTTAATGATCGCCATTCTAACTGGTGTGAGATGATATCTCAATGTGGTTTTGATTTGCATCTCTCTAATGACCAGTGACGATGAGCACTTTTTCATATGTTTGTTGACCTCATGTATGTCTTCTTTTGTAAAGTGTCTGTTCATATCCTTTGCCCATTTTTGAATGGGCTTGTTTGTTTTATTCCTGTAAATCTGTTTGAGTTCTTTGTAAATTCTGGATATCAGCCCTTTGTCAGATGTGTAAACTGCAAAGATTTTTTCCCATTCTGATGGTTGCCGATTCACTCTAGTGACTGTTTCTTTTGCCGTGCAGAAGCTGTGGAGTTTGATTAGGTCCCATTTGTCTATTTTGGCTTTTGTTGCCAATGCTTTTGGTGTTTTGTTCATGAAGTCCTTGCCTACACCTATGTCCTGAATGGTTTTGCCTAGATTTTCTTCTAGGGTTTTTATGGTGTCAGGTCTTACATTTAAGTCTTTAATCCATCTGGAGTTAATTTTAGTGTAAGGTGTCAGGAAGGGGTCCAGTTTCTGCTTTCTGCACATGGCTAGCCAGTTTTCCCAACACCATTTATTAAATAGGAATCCTTTCCCATTGCCTGTTTTTGTCTGGTTTATCAAAGATAATATGGTTGTAGATGTGTTGTGTTGCCTCCGATGCCTCTGTTCTGTTCCATTGGTCTATATCTCTGTTTTGGTACCAGTACCATGCTGTTTTGATTACTGTAGCCTTGTAGTATAGTTTGAAGTCTGGTAGCGTGATGCCTCCCGCTGTGTTCTTTTTGCTTAGAATTGACTTGGCTATGCGGGCTCTTTTTGGTTTTATATGAAATTCATGGTGGTTTTTTCCAGTTCTGTGAAGAAATTCAATGGTAGTTTGATGGGGATAGCATTGATTGTGTAAATTACTTTGGGCAGTATAGCCATTTTCACGATATTGATTCTTTCTAACCACGAACATGGAATGTTTCTCCATCTGTTTGTGTCCTCTCTTATTTCATTGAGCAGTTGTTTGTAGTTTTCCTTAAAGAGGTCCCTTACATTCCTTGTGAGTTGTATTCCTAGGTATTTTATTTTCTTTGTAGCAATTGTGAATGGCAGTTCGTTCTTGATTTGGTTCTCTTTAAGTCTGTTATTGATGTATAGGAATGCTTGTGATTTTTGTACATTGATTTTATATCCTGAGACTTTGCTGAAGTTGCTTATCAGTTGCAGGAGCTTTTGGGCTGAGGTGATGGGGTGTTCAAGGTATGCTATCTTGACGTCTGCAAATAGAGACAGTTTGGCTTCCACCTTTCCTATTTGAATACCGTTTATTTCTTTTTCCTGCCTGATTGCTCTGGCTAGAACTTCCAGTACTATGTTGAATAGGAGTGGTGAGAGAGGGCATCCTTTTCTAGTGCCAGATTTCAAAGGGAATGCTTCCAGTTTTTGCCCATTCAGTATGGTATTGGCTCTTGGTTTGTCATAAATAGCTTTTATTACTTTGAGATATGTTCCATCAATACCAAGTTTATTGAGGGTTTTTAGCATAAAGGGCTGTTGAATTTTGTCAAATGCCTTCTCTGCGTCAATTGAGATAATCATGTGGTTTTGATTTGCATCTCTAATGACCAGTGAAGATGAGCACTTTTTCATATGTTTGTTGACCTCATGTATGTCTACTTTTGTAAAGTGTCTGTTCATATCCTTTGCCCATTTTTGAATGGGCTTGTTTGTTTTATTCCTGTAACTCTGTTTGAGTTCTTTGTAAATTCTAAATATCAGCCCTTTGTCAGATGTGTAAACTGCAAAGATTTTTTCCCATTGTGATGGTTGCCGATTCACTCTAGTAACTGTTTCTTTTGCCGTGCAGAAGCTGTGGAGTTTGATTAGGTCCCATTTGTCTATTTTGGCTTTTGTTGCCAACGCTTTTGGTGTTTTGTTCATGAAGTCCTTGCCTACACCTATGTCCTGAACGGTTTTGCTTAGATTTTCTTCTAGGGTTTTTATGGTGTCAGGTCTTACATTTAAGTCTTTAATCCATCTGGAGTTAATTTTAGTGTAAGGTGTCAGGAAGGGGTCCAGTTTCTGCTTTCTGCACATGGCTAGCCAGTTTTCCCAACACCATTTATTAAATAGGGAATCCTTTCCCCATTGCCTGTTTTTGTCTGGTTTATCAAAGATAATATGGTTGTAGATGTGTTGTGTTGCCTCCGATGCCTCTGTTCTGTTCCATTGGTCTATATCTCTGTTTTGGTACCAGTACCATGCTGTTTTGATTACTGTAGCCTTGTAGTATAGTTTGAAGTCTGGTAGCGTGATGCCTCCCGCGTGTTCTTTTTGCTTAGAATTGACTTGGCTATGCGGGCTCTTTTTGGTTCCATATGAAATTCATGGTGGTTTTCCAGTTCTGTGAAGAAATTCAATGGTAGTTTGATGGGGATAGCATTGATTGTGTAAATTACTTTGGGCAGTATAGCCATTTTCACGATATTGATTCTTCCTAACCACGAACATGGAATGTTTCTCCATCTGTTTGTGTCCTCTCTTATTTCATTGAGCAGTTGTTTGTAGTTTTCCTTAAAGAGGTCCCTTACATTCCTTGTGAGTTGTATTCCTAGGTATTTTATTTTCTTTGTAGCAATTGTGAATGGCAGTTCGTTCTTGATTTGGTTCTCTTTAAGTCTGTTATTGGTGTATAGGAATGCTTGTGATTTTTGCACATTGATTTTATATCCTGAGACTTTGCTGAAGTTGCTTATCAGTTGCAGGAGCTTTTGGGCTGAGGTGATGGGGTCTTCTAGGTATACTATCATGTCGTCTGCAAATAGAGACAATTTGGCTTCCACCTTTCCTATTTGAATACCCTTTATTTCTTTTTCTTGCCTGATTGCTCTGGCTAGAACTTCCAGTACTATGTTGAATAGAAGTGGTGAGAGAGGGCATCCTTGTCTAGTGCCAGATTTCAAAGGGAATGCTTCCAGTTTTTGCCCATTCAGTATGGTATTGGCTGTTGGTTTGTCGTAAATAGCTTTTATTACTTTGAGATATGTTCCATCAATACCAAGTTTATTGAGGGTTTTTAGCATAAAGGGCTGTTGAATTTTGTCAAATGCCTTCTCTGCGTCAATTGAGATAATCATGTGGTTTTTGTTTTTGCTTCTGTTTATGTGGTGAATAATGTTTATAGACTTGCATATGTTGAACCAGCCTTGCATCCCTGGGATATATTCTACTTGATCAGGATGGATAAGTTTTTTAATGTGCTGTTGCAATCGGTTTGCCAGTATTTCATTGAAGATTTTTGCATCTATGTTCATCAGGGATATTGGCCTAAAGTTTTCTTTTCTTGTTGAGGCTCTGCCGGGTTTTAGTATCAGGATGATGTTGGTCGCATAAAATGATTTGGGAAGGGTTTCCTCTTTTTGGATGATTTGGAATAGTTTCAGAAGGAATGGTACCAGATCCTCTTTGTGTGTCTGGTAGAATTGAGCTGTGAACCTATCTGGACCTGGGCTTTTTTGTGTGTGGTAGGCTCTTAATTGCTGTCTCAACTTCAGACCTTCTTATTGGTCTATTCATACTTTCGGCTTCTTCTTGGTTTAGGCTTGGGAGGACACAGGCGTCCAGGAATTTATCCATTTTATTTTGATTTACTAGTTTATGTGCATAGAGATGTTTGTAGTATTCTCTGATGATGGTTTGAATTTCTGTGGAATCTGTGGTGATTTCCCCATTATCGTTTTTTATTGCATCTATTTGGTTGTTCTCTCTTTTCTTTTTTATCAGTCTGGCTAGTGGTCCGTCTCTTTTGTTGATCTTTTCGAAAAACCAGCTCTTAGATTTATTGATTTTTTGAAGGGTTTTTCTTGTTTCTATCTCCTTCAGTTCTGCTCTGATCTTAGTTATTTCTTGTCTTCGGCTAGGTTTTGAGCTTTTTTGATCTTGCTCCTCTAGCTCTTTCAATTTTGACGATAGGGTGTCAATTTTGGATCTCTCGCCTCTTCTCATGTGGGCACTTATTGCTATATAGTTTCCTCTACAGACTGATTTAATTGTGTTCCAGAGACTCTGGTACGTTGTGTCTTCATTTTCATTGGTTTCAAAGAACTTATTTATTTTTGCCTTCATTTCATTGTTTATCCAATCAACATTCAAGAGCCAGTTGTTCAGTTTCCATGAAGCTGTGTGGTTCTGAGTTAGTTTCTGAATTCTGAGTTCTAACTTGATTGCACTATGGTCTGAGAGACTGTTTGTTATGATTTCAGTTGTTTCATATTTGCTGAGGAGTGCTTTACTTCCAATTATGTGGTCAAGTTTGGAGTAGGTGTGATGTGGTGCTGAGAATAATGTATATTCTGTGGATTTGGGGTGGAGAGTTCTGTAAATGTCTTTCAGGTTTGCTTCTTCCAGGTCTGAGTTCAAGTCCTGGATATCCTTGTTAATTTTCTCTCTGGTTGATCTGTCTGTTATTGACAGTGGAGTGTTAAAGTCTCCCACTATTATTGTGTGGGAGTCTAAGTCTCTTTGTAAGTCATTAAGAACTTGCCTTATATATCTGGGTGCTCCTACATTGGGTCCATATATGTTTATAATCGTTAGCTCTTCTTGTTGTATCGATCCTTTTACCATTATGTAGTGACCTTTTTTGTCCCTTTTGATCTTTGTTGCTTTAAAGTCTATTTTATCAGAGACGAGAAGTGCAACTCCTGCTTTTTTTTGCTCTGCATTTGCTTGGTAAATCTTCCTCCATCCTTTTATTTTGAGTCTTTGTGTATCTTTGCGTGTGAGGTTTGTTTCCTGGATACAGCACACCGATGGGTTTTGGTTTTTTATCCAATTTGCCAGTCTGTGTCTTTTGATTGGTGCATTTATCCCATTTACATTTACGGTTAATATTGTTATTTGTTTATTTGATACTGCCATTTTGATGCTAGCTGGCTGTTTTTTTTGTTGGTTCATGTAGATTCTTCATTTTGTTGATGGTCTTTAGCATTTGGTATGCTTTTAGCATGGCTGGTAGTGGTTGTTTCTTTCTATGTGTAGTGCCTCTTTCAGTAGCTCTTGTAAAGCAGGCCTAGTTATGAGAAAATCTGAGTACTTGCTTGTTCATGAAGGATTTTATTTTTCCTTCACTTATGAAGCTCAGTTTGGCTAGATATGAAATTCTGGGTTGAAAGTTCTTTTCCTTAAGGATGTTGAATATTGGCCCCCACTCTCTTCTGGCTTGTAGAGTCTCTGCTGAGAGATCTGCTGTGAGTCTGATGTGCTTCCATTTGTGGGTGACCCGACCTTTCTCTCTGGCTGCCCTTAGTATTTTCTCCTTCATTTCAACCCTGGTGAATCTAACAATTATGTGCCTTGGGGTTGTTCTTCTTGCGGAGTATCTTTGTGGTGTTCTCTGTATTTCCTGGAGTTGAGTATTGACCTGTCTTGCTAGGTTGGGGAAATTTTCTGGATAATATCCTGAAGAGTGTTTTCCAGCTTAGATTCATTCTCTTCATCACATTCTGGTACACGTATCAAACGTAGGTTGGGTCTCTTCACATAGTCCCACATTTCTTGGAGATTTTGTTCATTCCTTTTTGTGCTTTTTTCTTTAAGCTTGGTTTCACGTTTTATTTCATTGAGTTGATCTTCAATATCTGATATTCTTTCTTCTACTTGGTCAATTCGGCTGTTGAAACTTGTGCATGCTTTACGAAGTTCTCGTGTTGTGTTTTTCAGCTCCTTCAATTCATTCATATTCCTCTCTAAGTTTTCCATTCTTGTTATCAATTCCTCGAATTTTTTTCAAATCTTATTTCAAGGTTCTTAGTTTCTTTGCACTGATTTAGAACATGTTCTTTTAGCTCAATGAAGTTTCTCATTATCCACTTTCTGAAGTCTGATTCTGTCATTTTGTCACACTCATTCTCCGTCCAGCTTTGTTCCCTTGCTGGTGAGGAGTTTTGGTCCTTTTTAGGAGGTGAGGTGTTTCGGTTTCGGGTGTTTTCCTCCTTTTTTGCGCTGGTTTCTTCCCATCTTTATGGATTTATCCGCCTGTTGTCTTAGTAGTTGCTGATTTTTCAATTTGGTCTGTTTGTGGATGCTGAGATTGTTGATGATGAAGTATTTCTGTTACTTAGTTTTCCTTCTAGTGGTCTATCCCCTCTGCTCTATGAGTGCTGAGGTCCACTCCAGGCCCTTTTTGTCTGGAGTATACCTGTAGCAGTTGTGGAACAGTGAGGGATGATACCAGTTTCTTCTTCTGCTGTCTTTGTTCCAGAATGATGCCCGCCAAATGTCAGTCTGATTAGTCCTTTTTTGCAGTGACTCTTTGGATATACAAGGGTCAGGGAGCTGGTTATGGAGACGGTTTGTGCTTTATAGTAGCTCCAGTGCTGAGCTGTGAGCTCCGTTGTTTATTCAGGGTTGTTGGGAGTTTGTTTATGTCTGCTGCAATAGAACTCATAAAACACCACCCTTTTTCCCCCCCTTATATGCTCTGTTTCAGGGAGTTGGGGCTTTCTTTATGAGTATCTGTTGCAGTGTCCTGCCCCACTAGGTGGCAGTCTATTCACTATTTGCCTGCTGGGGCTCTGACCTGCTAGCGCGTGTCTGCCCTGTTGCTGCTGGGCTCCTTTCTGCTGTGGAGAGCTCCCCTCTCCTGGGAGTCTCTCTGTTATGGCAGGTTGCCTCAGCAACGGCAGCCTGCGTCAGCCCTGGGCGGTACTTCAATAGGGGCGGATTGTGTCAGCAATGGCGGACGCCCCTTCCTTACCGGGCTGCACCGTCCTAGATGCTGGCAGCAAAACTCTCAGCCCCAAGTGTCTCCAGTCACTGCCCTGCTTGTCCCTGTGAGAGTGGGGCCCGCCGATCCCGATCTCCCAGCTCCCTGCCTCAGAGTCCGTCCTCTCTCTCTCTCTCTCTCCCTCTCTGCGAGCTGAAAGGTCAACTCTCTCACTGGCCCCCCAGTAGCCTGCCGATAGGGCACTGGAATCCGTGTGATCTCCCGTGCTGCTGCCCACTTGACCGGCTCAGATCACGCTTCCCAGGAAATTCCTGGTCTGGCTCACTGTCCAAGTCCCGTTCAATCAGATGGACGTGCCAATCTGCCCTTCAAACTCTCAGATTGCCGGTTTAACAGGGCACCCAGACCAGTGAGTTCCGTGCCGGGTCCCGCTGTGGCGCCGGCTGAAGCGGCCATGCGAGCCGGCTGCGTTAGCCGGCTTTACTTTACTAGCGTCCTGTGGGACTTTCAACGCTCTGTGGGCTAGAAAGGTCCATCCGAGAATGCGGCTAGGACTCACCCTCTGCGCCGTCACTGAGAGCTGCTATCCTGAGTCGCTTCTACAATGCCATCTTGCCTCTCCTCCAAAATTCTTTTAATATAAACACTCATTATGGGCCTCAGTGAATCACGCATGTCTGTGGAATACTGACGATACTAATTTATATTACCATTTAATTCGTAGATTCCCTGAATATTACACACTTGTAAAATAATCAGATGTCTATTTCATATGGCGTGTTATTAGGAACCCCAAGAAATAATACACTTCTGAGAAATACTCAGGAGTCTATTTTATATGGCCACTCAGATAATTAGTGAATAATGCACACATGAGGAATATTCAGTAAATATTTGAAGTCTATTTTATATGGCCACACAGAGCCTCAGTGAATAATGCACACAATGGTAATAGTCAAGGTCCTGTTTTATACGACCACTGATTCAGCATCTCACTGAATGACACACTGGAGAATCGGCAGGATTCTGTTCCATTGGACCGTTCATTCAGAGCCTTACTGAATAATGCACAAGGGGGCAATAGTTAGAAGTCTATGTCATATGGCCTCTCCTTTGGAGCTTCAGTGAATAATGAACACCTGTGGAGTAGTAATGACCTTATTTAAGATAGCTACAAATTAAGCACTTCCCTGAATGATACACACCTGGGTGACAGTCAGAAGTCTACTTAAAATGGCTACACATTCAGAGTCTCTGTAAAAAATGCACACCTGGGCAGTAGACAGGAGTCTCTTTTTTATGCCCACTTATTCAGAATCTCATTCAAAAATACACACCTGCAGAAGAGATAAGTGTCTACTTTATATAGGTGCCCATTTAGATCCTTAGTGTATAATGCACCCAAGGGTAATAGTCTGGAGCTTCTCTCATATAGCTGCTCATTCAGTGCCTCACTGAATGATGCACACTGGGGAATCATCAGTATTTTATTCCATACTGCCACTCATTCAGAGCCTTATTGAATAATGCACAACGGGGCAATAGTCAGGTCACTATTTTATTTGGCCTCTCATTTAGAGTTTCCGTGAATAATGAACTTCTATGGAGTAGTCAGGACTCTGGTTATCGTAGCTACGAATTAAGTGCCTCCCTGAATGATACACATCTGGGGTGATAGGAGTCTATTTCATATGATCTCTCATTCTGGGAATAACTTAAGAATACACACCTGGGAAAGTGTCAGGAGTCTATTTGGTATGCACACTCATGAAGAACCTGTTTGAATAATGCACACATGGAGAATAATTAGGAATCTATATCATATGGCTACTCATTCAAACAATCAATTTATAATGCAGAAACATGGAGTAATAAGAAGTCTGTTTCATGTGGCCATCCTTTCACAGCCTCACCCAATATTATACACTTATGATACAGTCTGGAGTCTATTTCATGTGGCCACTCAGAGAATCATTGAATAATGCACACATGAGAAATACTCTGCGAATTTTAGGAGTCTATTTTATATGGCCACTCAGAGCCACACTGAATATAGCATACCACAGTAATAGTCAGAATACTGTTTCATGTGACCACTGATTCAGTGTCACTCTGAATGGTACACACCAGGGAATCTTCCGGATTCAATTCCATAAAAACAATCATTCAGAGCCTTATTAAATAATGCACAATAGGGCAAGAGTCAGGAGTCTATTTCATATGGCCTCTCATTCAAAGATTCAGTGAATAATAAACACCTGTGGAGTAGTCAGAACCCTACTTAAGATAGCCACAAATTAACACCTCCCTGAATGATACACACCTGTATGACAGTCAGGAGTCTATTTGATATGGACACTCATACAGAACCTCTTTGAATAATGCACATGTGAAGAGTAATCACTTGTCTACTTCATATGGTGATTCCTTTAGAGAGTCATTGAATAACACACACCTGTGAAGTAAAATCGAGTCCATTTCATATGGCCACCATTTCAATGTTTCAGTGAATATTACATATATCTGGAATAGCCAGGAATCTTTTTCATATGGCCACTCGTTCAGGGCATCAGTGAATAATACACCCCTGGGAAATTTTCTAGTGTCTACTTCAAATGGCCACACATTGAGAGTCTCTGTATATAATGCACACCTAGGGAATAGACAGGAGTCTCTTTCTTAGACTCACTTATTTAGTCTCATTCAGTAATACACACCTGGAAAAGAGTTAAGGGTGTTGTTTATATAGCCGCTCATTTAGAGCCTCAGTAAATAATGCATGCATGTGGAATAGACACTAGTCTATTTTATATGGCCACAAAATCAAAGCCTGAGTGAGTAATGCACAACTTTGGAATAGTCAGTAGTCTATTCCATATGCCTACTTAATCAGTGCCTCAATCAATAATACACACCTTAGGAATAGTAAAGGATCTATTTCATCTAATCACTAACTCAAATACTCATTAAATAATACACACCTGTGGAAGAGTCAGGAGGCTATTTCATGTGGCCAATCATTCAGAGCCTCAGTGAATAATACACACCTGGGGAATAGTCAGGAGTCTATTTCATATGGCCACTCATTCAGAGCCTCACTGAATAATGAACATCTAGAGAAATGTCAGGATTCAATTTCATAAAGACACTCTTTCAGAGCAACACCTAAAAATGCACTTTTCTGAGTGTTCATGTGTCTCTTTTTTATGTCCACTCATTCAGAGCCTCATTGAATAATACATATCTATGGAAATGTCAGAGGTGTATTTCACATGGCCACTCATTCAAAGCCTCATTGAATCATACATACCTTGGGAATACTCAGGAGTGTATTTCCTAGGGCCACTCACTCAGAAACTCATGGAATAATGCACACTTGTGAAATAACCTGGAGTCTGTTTGATATGATGTTTCATTCAGTGCCTCAGTGGAAAATTCACACGGATGAAATAGTTAAGTGGCTATTTTATGTAGCCACTCATCCATAACTTTAGTAAGTAATACTTACCTGGGGAATAGTCAGGAGTCTATTTCATGTGTCCAATTATTCAGAAACTAAATGAATGCTACACACCTGTGGAATAGTCAGGAGTCTATTTCATATGGCCACTCGTTCAGGGCATCAGTGAATAATGCACACCTAGGGAATAGACAGGAGTCTCTTTCTTAGACTCACTTATTTAGTCTCATTCAGTAATACACACCTGGAAAAGAGTTAAGGGTGTTGTTTATATAGCCGCTCATTTAGAGCCTCAGTAAATAATGCACACCTGTGAAACAGACACTGGTCTACTTTGTATGGCCACAAAATCAAAGCCTGAGTGAGTAATGCACAACTGTGGAATAATGAGAAATCTATTCCATATGCCTACTTAATCAGTGCCTCAATCAATAATACACACCTTAGGAATAGTAAAGGATCTATTTCATCTAATCACTAACTCAAATACTCATTAAATAATACACACCTGTGGAAGAGTCAGGAGGCTATTTCATGTGGCCAATCATTCAGAGCCTCAGTGACTATTACATACTGGGACATACTCAGGATACTAGTACATATGGCCTCTCATTCAGTGCTCCACTGAATAATGAACATCTAGAGAAATGTCAGGATTCAATTTCATAAAGACACTCTTTCAGAGCAACACCTAAAAATGCACTTTTCTGAGTGTTCATGTGTCTCTTTTTTATGTCCACTCATTCAGAGCCTCATTGAATAATACATATCTATGGAAATGTCAGAGGTGTATTTCACATGGCCACTCATTCAAAGCCTCATTGAATCATACATACCTTGGGAATACTCAGGAGTGTATTTCCTAGGGCCACTCACTCAGAAACTCATGGAATAATGCACACTTGTGAAATAACCTGGAGTCTGTTTGATATGATGTTTCATTCAGTGCCTCAGTGGAAAATTCACACGGATGAAATAGTTAAGTGGCTATTTTATGTAGCCACTCATCCATAACTTTAGTAAGTAATACTTACCTGGGGAATAGTCAGGAGTCTATTTCATGTGTCCAATTATTCAGAAACTAAATGAATGCTACACACCTGTGAACTAGTTAGAGTTTATGACATGTGGCCACTCAATTAGAGCATTACTGATTGATGCACACCGGGGAATTTGTCAGGATTCTGTTTCATATCACCATTTTTGAAGAGCCTCATTGAGTAATGCACATCTGGTCACTAATCAGGAGGCTATGTCATATGAACACTCATTCATAGCCTCAGTGAATAATGCACACCTGTGGAGTAGCCAGCAGTGTATTTCACACAGCCACTCATTCAGAGCCTCAGTGAATAATACACACTTGTGGAACAGTCAGCATTTTATTTCATAAGGCCATTGACTTATAGCCTCAATTATTAATGTACAAATATACAGTACTCAGCAGTCAATTTCATAAAGCCACTCATTCAGAGATTCACTGAATAATAAGAATATTTGGGATAGATATCATCCTGTTTCATATGATCACACAAGGAGAGCCTCACTGAGTAATACACACCTGAAGAAGAGTTAGGACTCTACTTTATATGGCAACTCATTTACAGCCTCAGCGAATAATGCATGCATGTGGAATAGACACTAGTCTATTTTATATGGCCACAAAATCAAAGCCTGAGTGAGTAATGCACAACTTTGGAATAGTCAGTAGTCTATTCCATATGCCTATATTTTCAGAGTCTGAGTCAATAATACACACCTGGGGAATAGTCCTAAGTCTATTTTATATGGTCACTAACTCAAAGACTCATTTAATGATACACACCTGTGGACTAGTCAGGAAACTATTTTATATGGCCAAAGTTTCAGAGCCTCAGTGAATAATGTATATCTGGGGAATACTCAGGATGCTGTTACATATGGTCTTTCCTTCAGAGATTCACTGAATAAGGAACACCTGTACTGTAGCCAGAATTCTGTTTCATATAGTTACATATTCAGGGCCTCACTGAATAACATACACCTTGGGGAAAGTCAATTTTTTATGTCGTATAGAAAATCATTTGGAGCCCAACCCAAAAATGCATGCCTGAGGAATATTTAGTAGTCGCTTTTTTATGGCCACTCATTAAGAGCCTCACTGAATAATACAAACCTATGGAAAAGTCAGGAGTGTATTTTACATGGCCACTCATTCAGAGCCTCAGTGAAGAATTAAATATACCTGAGGAATACTCAGGATTCAATTTAATATAGCCACTTATTCAGAGACTCACTGAATGATGCACACCTGGGGAATAGTCTGGAGTCTATTTGATATGACTGTTCACCCAGTGCCTCAGTAAAAAATGCACAGCTGGAAAATAATCAAAAGGATATAGTCAGGAGTCTATTTTATATGGTCACTCATTCAGAAACTCACTGAATGTTACACAACTGAGAAATAGTCAGAGTCCTTGACATATGGCCACTCAATCACAGCATTACCGAATAATGCACAATGGGGCAATAGTCAGGAGTCTATTTCAAATGGCCTCTTATTCAGAGATTCAGTTCATAATAAACAGTTGTGGAGTAGTCTGGGCCCTATTTAAAATAGCCACATATTAAGAACCTCTCTAAATAATACACACATGAGTGATTGTCAGGAGGCTATTTGATATGGACACTCATACAGATCTTCTTGGAATACTGCACATGTGGGGGATAAACAGTAGTCTATTTCATATGGTGATTCGTTTGGAATATCAAGGAATAATGCACAACTGTGGAGTAAAATGGGGTCTATTTTATATGGCCACTCTTTAAGTGTTTCAGTGAATAATATGTAAATCTGAATAGTCAGGAATCTCTTTAATATGGCCACTCATTCAGGGCCTCAGTGAATAATACACACCTGGAGAATTCTCAAGAGTCTATTTTATATGGCCACTCATTCAGGGCCTCTGTAAATAATGCACACCTGTGCAATAGCCAGGAGTCTCTTTTTATGCCCACTTATTCAGAGTCTCATTCAATAATACACACCTGGGGAATAGTCCTAAGTCTATTTTATATGGCCACTCATTCAGAGCCTCAGTGAATAATGCACACCACAGTTATAGTCTGGAGCCTCTTTTATATGGCCACTCATTCCGTGCCTCATGGAATGATACAAACCTGGGGAATAATAAGTATTTTATTCCATACTACCACTAACTCAGAGTTTTACAGAATAATTCACAATGGGCAATAGTCAGGGGTCAATTTTATATGGCCCCCCATTCAGTACTTCAGTTAAATAATTAACTTATATGGAGTAGTCAAGTCACTGTTTAAGAAAGCCACGGATGAAGTGCCTCCCTGAATGGTACACACATGGGTGATAGTCAGGAGTTTATTTCATATGACCTCTCATTCTGGGAATCACTGAAGAATACACACATGACAAAGTGTCAGCAGGATATTTGCTATGCACACTCATACAGAACCGGTTTAAATAATAAGAACATGGAGAATAATTAGGAGTCTATGTCTTATGGCTACTGATTCACACAATCAGTGAATAATGCACACCTGTGGAGTAATAAGAAGTCTGTTTCATATGGACACTCTTTCACAGCCTCACCGCATATTACACACTTCTGATATAATCTGAACTCTATTTCTTATGGCCACTCATTCAGAGTAGTACTGAGTAATTCACACTTGCGAAATAGTCAGAAGTCCCTTTCTTATGGCTACTCATTCAGAGCCTCATTGAATAATACACACCTGGAGAATTCTCAAGAGTCTATTTTATATGGCCACTCATTCAGAGCCTCATTGAATAATACACACCTGGAGAATTCTCAAGAGTCTATTTTATATGGCCACTCATTCAGAGCCTCATTGAATAATACACACCTGGAGAATTCTCAAGAGTCTATTTTATATGGCCACTCATTCAGAGCCTCATTGAATAATACACACCTGGGGAATAGTCAGGAGTCTATTTCATAAGGCCACTCATTCAGAGCCTCATTGAATAATACACACCTGGAGAATTCTCAAGAGTCTATTTTATATGGCCACTCATTCAGAGCCTCATTGAATAATACACACCTGGAGAATTCTCAAGAGTCTATTTTATATGGCCACTCATTCAGAGCCTCATTGAATAATACACACCTGGAGAATTCTCAAGAGTCTATTTTATATGGCCACTCATTCAGAGCCTCAGTGAATAATGCACACCTGTGGAGTAGCCAGAGTGTATTTCACACAGCCACTCATTCAGAGCCTCATTGAATAATACACACTGTGGAACAGTCAGCATTTTATTTCATAAGGCCATTGACTTATAGCCTCAATTATTAATGTACAAATATACAGTACTCAGCAGTCAATTTCATAAAGCCACTCATTCAGAGCCTCACTGAATAATAAGAATATTTGGGATAGATATCCTGTTTCATATGATCACAGAGAGCCTCACTGAATAATACACACCTGGAGAATTCTCAAGAGTCTATTTTATATGGCCACTCATTCAGAGCCTCAGTGAATAATGCACATGGAATAGTCAGGAGTCTATTTCATATGGCCACTCATTCAGAGCCTCAGTGAATAATGCACACCTGTGGAATAGTCAGGAGTCTATTTCATATGGCCACTCATTCAGAGCCTCAGTGAATAATGCACACCTGGGGAATAGTCAGGAGTCTATTTCATATGGCCACTCATTCAGAGCCTCACTGAATAATACACACCTGGGTGATAGTCAGGAGTCTATTTCATATGGCCACTCATTCAGAGCCTCAGTGAATAATGCACACCTGGGGAATAGTCAGGAGTCTATTTCATATGGCCACTCATTCAGAGCCTCACTGAATAATGCACACCTGTGGAATAGTCAGGAGTCTATTTCATATGGCCACTCATTCAGAGCCTCACTGAATAATACACACCTGGGTGATAGTCAGGAGTCTATTTCATATGGCCACTCATTCAGAGCCTTACTGAATAATGCACACCTGTGGAATAGTCAGGAGTCTATTTCATATGGCCACTCATTCAGAGCCTCACTGAATAATGCACACCTGTGGAATAGTCAGGAGTCTATTTCATATGGCCACTCATTCAGAGCCTCAGTGAATAATGCACACCTGTGGAATAGTCAGGAGTCTATTTCATATGGCCACTCATTCAGAGCCTCACTGAATAATGCACACCTGGGGAATAGTCAGGAGTCTATTTCATATGGCCACTCATTCAGAGCCTCAGTGAATAATGCACACCTGTGGAATAGTCAGGAGTCTATTTCATATGGCCACTCATTCAGAGCCTCACTGAATAATACACACCTGGGTGATAGTCAGGAGTCTATTTCATATGGCCACTCATTCAGAGCCTTACTGAATAATGCACACCTGGGGAATAGTCAGGAGTCTATTTCATATGGCCACTCATTCAGAGCCTCAGTGAATAATGCACACCTGTGGAATAGTCAGGAGTCTATTTCATATGGCCACTCATTCAGAGCCTCACTGAATAATACACACCTGGGTGATAGTCAGGAGTCTATTTCATATGGCCACTCATTCAGAGCCTTACTGAATAATGCACACCTGGGGAATAGTCAGGAGTCTATTTCATATGGCCACTCATTCAGAGCCTCAGTGAATAATGCACACCTGTGGAATAGTCAGGAGTCTATTTCATATGGCCACTCATTCAGAGCCTCAGTGAATAATATGTATATCTGAATAGTCAGGAGTCTATTTCATATGGCCACTCATTCAGAGCCTCAGTGAATAATGCACACCTGTGGAATAGTCAGGAGTCTATTTCATATGGCCACTCATTCAGAGCCTCAGTGAATAATGCACACCTGTGAATAGTCAGGAGTCTATTTCATATGGCCACTCATTCAGAGCCTCACTGAATAATACACACCTGGGGAATAGTCAGGAGTCTATTTCATATGGCCACTCATTCAGAGCCTCACTGAATAATACACACCTGGGTGATAGTCAGGAGTCTATTTCATATGGCCACTCATTCAGAGCCTCACTGAATAATGCACACCTGTGGAATAGTCAGGAGTCTATTTCATATGGCCACTCATTCAGAGCCTTACTGAATAATGCACAAGGGGCAATAGTCAGGAGTCTATTTCATATGGCCACTCATTCAGAGCCTCAGTGAATAATGAACTTCTATGGAATATTCAAATCACTGTTTAAGAGAGACACAATTAAGTTCCTCCTGAATGATACACACCTGGGTGATAGTCAGGAGTCAATTTCTTTTTTTTATTTTTATTTTTAAATTTTATTGCACTATAGGTTTTGAGGTACATGTGCAGAAAGTGCAAGATAGTTGCATAGGTACAAATATGGCAGTGTGTTTTGCTGCCTTCCTCCCCTTCACCCACACTTGGCATTCATCCCCAGGCTATCCCTCCCCAGCCCCCACCTCTGTCAATCCCACATTTCTCCCAATAGACCCCAGTATATAGTACACAGCCTCTCTGTGTCCATGTGTTCTCATTTTTCTCACCCACATATGAGTGAGTATATGCGGAATTTTTTGTTCTGTTCTTGTGTCAGTTTGCTGAGAATGATGCTCTCCAGATTCATCCATGTCCTTACAAAGGACACAAACTCATCATTTTTTATTGCTGCATAATATTCCATGGTGTATATGTGCCACATTTTCCCAGTCCAGTCTATCATCGTTGGGAATTTGGGTTGGTTCCAGTTCTTTGCTATTGTAAACAGTGCTGCAATGAACATTCGTGTGCATGTGTCCTTATAGTAGAAAGATTTGTAGTCCTTTTGATAGATACCCAGTAATGGGATTGCTGGGTCAAATGGAATTTCTATTTCTAGGTCCCTGAGGAATCGCCACACTGTCTTCCACAATGGTTGAATCAATCTACACTCCCACCAACAGTGTAAGAGTGTTCCTATTTCTCCACATCCTCTCCAGCATCTGCTGTCTCCAGATTTTTTAATGATTGCCATTCTAACTGGCATGAGATGGTATCTCAAAGTGGTTTTGATTTGCATCTCTCTAATGACCAGTGACGATGAGCACTTTTTCATATGTTTGTTGGCCTCATGTATGTCTTCTTTTGTAAAGTGTCTGTTCATATCCTTTGCCCATTTTTGAATGGGCTTGTTTGTTTTATTCCTGTAAATCTGTTTGAGTTCTTTGTAAATTCTGGATATCAGCCCTTTGTCAGATGTGTAAACTGCAAAGATTTTTTCCCATTCTGATGGTTGCCGATTCACTCTAGTGACTGTTTCTTTTGCCGTGCAGAAGCTGTGGAGTTTGATTAGGTCCCATTTGTCTATTTTGGCTTTTGTTGCCAATGCTTTTGGTATTTTGTTCATGAAGTCCTTGCCTACTCCTATGTCCTGAATGGTTTTGCCTAGATTTTCTTCTAGGGTTTTTATGGTGTCAGGTCTTACATTTAAGTCTTTAATCCATCTGGAGTTAATTTTAGTGTAAGGTGTCAGGAAGGGGTCCAGTTTCTGCTTTCTGCACATGGCTAGCCAGTTTTCCCAACACCATTTATTAAATAGGAATCCTTTCCCATTGCCTGTTTTTGTCTGGTTTATCAAAGATAATATGGTTGTAGATGTGTTGTGTTGCCTCCGATGCCTCTGTTCTGTTCCATTGGTCTATATCTCTGTTTTGGTACCAGTACCATGCTGTTTTGATTACTGTAGCCTTGTAGTATAGTTTGAAGTCTGGTAGCGTGATGCCTCCGCTGTGTTCTTTTTGCTTAGAATTGACTTGGCTATGCGGGCTCTTTTTGGTTCCATATGAAATTCATGGTGGTTTTCCAGTTCTGTGAAGAAATTCAATGGTAGTTTGATGGGGATAGCATTGATTGTGTAAATTACTTTGGGCAGTATAGCCATTTTCACGATATTGATTCTTCCTAACCACGAACATGGAATGTTTCTCCATCTGTTTGTGTCCTCTTATTTCGTTGAGCAGTTGTTTGTAGTTTTCCTTAAAGAGGTCCCTTACATTCCTTGTGAGTTGTATTCCTAGGTATTTTATTTTCTTTGTAGCAATTGTGAATGGCAGTTCGTTCTTGATTTGGTTCTCTTTAAGTCTGTTATTGGTGTATAGGAATGCTTGTGATTTTTGAACATTGATTTTATATCCTGAGACTTTGCTGAAGTTGCTTATCAGTTGCAGGAGCTTTTGGGCTGAGGTGATGGGGTCTTCTAGGTATACTATCATGTCGTCTGCAAATAGAGATAATTTGGCTTCCACCTTTCCTATTTGAATACCCTTTATTTCTTTTTCTTGCCTGATTGCTCTGGCTAGAACTTCCAGTACTATGTTGAATAGAAGTGGTGAGAGAGGGCATCCTTGTCTAGTGCCGGTTCAAAGGAATGCTTCCAGTTTTGCCCATTAAGTATGATATTGGCTGTTGGTTTGTCGTAAATAGCTTTTATTACTTTGAGATATGTTCCATCAATACCAAGTTTATTGAGGGTTTTAGCATAAAGGGCTGTTGAATTTTGTCAAATGCCTTCTCTGCATCAATTGAGATAATCATGTGGTTTTTGTTTTGCTTCTGTTTATGTGGTGAATTACATTTATAGACTTGCATATGTTGAACCAGCCTTGCATCCCTGGATGAATCCTACTTGATCATGATGGATAAGTTTTTTAATGTGCTGTTGCAATCGGTTTGCCAGTATTTTATTGAAGATTTTTGCATCTATGTTCATCATGGATATTGGCCTAAAGTTTTCTTTTCTTGTTGAGTCTCTGCCAGGTTTTGGTATCAGGATGATGTTGGTCTCATAAAATGATTTGGGAAGGGTTTCTTTTGGATTATTTGGAATAGTTTCAGAAGGAATGGTACCAGATCCTCTTTGTGTGTCTGGTAGAATTCAGCTGTGAACCCATCTGGACCTGGGCCTTTTTTGTGTGGTAGGCTCTTAATTGCTGCCTCAACTTCAGACCTTGTTATTGGTCTATTCATAGTTTCGGCTTCCTCCTGGTTTAGGCTTGGGAGGACACAGGCGTCCAGGAATTTATCCATTTCTTCCTGATTTACTAGTTTATGTGCATAGAGTTGTTTGTAGTATTCTCTGATGATGGTTTGAATTTCTGTGGAATCTGTGGTGATTTCCCCATTATCGTTTTTTATTGCATCTATTTGGTTGTTCTCTCTTTTCTTTTTTATCAGTCTCGCTAGTGGTCCGTCTCTTTTGTTGATCTTTTCGAAAAATCAGCTCTTAGATTTATTGATTTTTTGAAGGGTTTTTCTTGTTTCTATCTCCTTCAGTTCTGCTCTGATCTTAGTTATTTCTTGTCTTCGGCTAGGTTTTGAGCTTTTTTGATCTTGCTCCTCTAGCTCTTTCAATTTTGACGATAGGGTGTCAATTTTGGATCTCTCGCCTCTTCTCATGTGGGCACTTATTGCTATATAGTTTCCTCTACAGACTGATTTAATTGTGTTCCAGAGACTCTGATACGTTGTGTCTTCATTTTCATTGGTTTCAAAGAACTTATTTATTTTTGCCTTCATTTCATTGTTTATCCAATCAACATTCAAGAGCCAGTTGTTCAGTTTCCATGAAGCTGTGCGGTTCTGAGTTATTTTCTGAATTCTGAGTTCTAACTTGATTGCACTATGGTCTGAGAGACTGTTTGTTATGATTTCAGTTGTTTCATATTTGCTGAGGAGTGCTTTACTTCCAATTATGTGGTCAAGTTTGGAGTAGGTGTGATGTGGTGCTGAGAAAAATGTATATTCTGTGGATTTGGGGTGGAGAGTTCTGTAAATGTCTTTCAGGTTTGCTTGTTCCAGGTCTGAGTTCAAGTCCTGGATATCCTTGTTAATTTTCTGTCTGGTTGATCTGTCTGCTATTGACAGTGGAGTGTTAAAGTCTCCCACTATTATTGTGTGGGAGTCTAAGTCTCTTTGTAAGTCATTAAGAACTTGCCTTATATATCTGGGTGCTCCTACATTGGGTCCATATATATTTAGAATCGTTAGCTCTTCTTGTTGTATCGATCCTTTTACCATTATGTAATGACCTTTTTGTCCCTTTTGATCTTTGTTGCTTTAAAGTCTATTTTATCAGAGACGAGAATTGCAACTCCTGCTTTTTTTTGCTCTCCATTTGCTTGATAAATCTTCCTCCATCCTTTTATATTTTGAGCCTTTGTGTATCTTTGCGTGTGAGGTTTGTTTCCTGGATACAGCACACCAATGGGTTTTGGTTTTTTATCCAATTTGCCAGTCTGTGTCTTTTGATTGGTGCATTTAGCCCATTTACATTTACGGTTAATATTGTTATGTGTGAATTTGATACTGCCATTTTGATGCCAGCTGGCTTTTTTGTTTGTTGGTTCATGTACATTCTTCATTTTGTTGATGGTCTTTAGCATTTGGTATGCTTTTAGGATGGCTGGTACTGGTTGTTTCTTTCTATGTGTAGTGCCTCTTTCAGGAGCTCTTGTAAAGCAGGCCTAGTGGTGACAAAATCTCTGAGTACTTGCTTGTTCATGAAGGATTTTATTTTTACTTCAGTTATAAAACTCAGTTTGGCTGAATATGAAATTATGGGTTGAAAGTTCTTTTCTTAAGGATGTTGAATATTGGCCCCACTCTCTTCTGGCTTGTAGAGTCTCTGCTGAGAGATCTGCTGTGAGTCTGATGGGCTTCCTTTGTGGGTGACCTGACCTTTCTCTGGCTGCCCTTAGTATTTTCTCCTTCATTTCAACCCTGGTGAATCTAACAATTATGTGCCTTGGGGTTGTTCTTCTTGCGGAGTATCTTTGTGGTGTTCTCTGTATTTCCTGGAGTTGAGTATTGACCTGTCTTGCTAGGTTGGGGAAATTTTTCTGGATAATATCCTGAAGAGTGTTTTCCAGCTTAGATTCATTCTCTTCATCACATTCTGGTACACGTATCAAACGTAGGTTGGGTCTCTTCACATAGTCCCACATTTCTTGGAGATTTTGTTCATTCCTTTTTGTGCTTTTTTCTTTAAGCTTGGTTTCACGTTTTATTTCATTGAGTTGATCTTCAATATCTGATATTCTTTCTTCTACTTGGTCAATTCGGCTGTTGAAACTTGTGCATGCTTTACGAAGTTCTCGTGTTGTGTTTTTCAGCTCCTTCAATTCATTCATATTCCTCTCTAAGTTTTCCATTCTTGTTATCAATTCCTCGAATTTTTTTCAAATCTTATTTCAAGGTTCTTAGTTTCTTTGCACTGATTTAGAACATGTTCTTTTAGCTCAATGAAGTTTCTCATTATCCACTTTCTGAAGTCTGATTCTGTCATTTTGTCACACTCATTCTCCGTCCAGCTTTGTTCCCTTGCTGGTGAGGAGTTTTGGTCCTTTTTAGGAGGTGAGGTGTTTCGGTTTCGGGTGTTTTCCTCCTTTGTGCGCTGGTTTCTTCCCATCTTTATGGATTTATCCGCCTGTTGTCTTAGTAGTTGCTGATTTTTCAATTTGGTCTGTTTGTGGATGCTGAGATTGTTGATGATGAAGTATTTCTGTTACTTAGTTTTCCTTCTAGTGGTCTATCCCCTCTGCTCTATGAGTGCTGAGGTCCACTCCAGGCCCTTTTTGTCTGGAGTATACCTGTAGCAGTTGTGGAACAATTTGGGATGATACCAGTTTCTTCTTCTGCTGTCTTTGTTCCAGAATGATGCCCGCCAAATGTCAGTCTGATTAGTCCTTTTTTGCAGTGACTCTTTGGATATACAAGGGTCAGGGAGCTGGTTATGGAGACGGTTTGTGCTTTATAGTAGCTCCAGTGCTGAGCTGTGAGCTCCGTTGTTTATTCAGGGTTGTTGGGAGTTTGTTTATGTCTGCTGCAATAGAACTCATAAAACACCACCCTTTCCCCCCCCCTTATATGCTCTGTTTCAGGGAGTTGGGCCTTTCTTTATGAGTATCTGTTGCAGTGTCCTGCCCCACTAGGTGGCAGTCTATTCACTATTTGCCTGCTGGGGCTCTGACCTGCTAGCGCGTGTCTGCCCTGTTGCTGCTGGGCTCCTTTCTGCTGTGGAGAGCTCCCCTCTCCTGGGAGTCTCTCTGTTATGGCAGGTTGCCTCAGCAACGGCAGCCTGCGTCAGCCCTGGGCGGTACTTCAATAGGGGCTGATTGTGTCAGCAATGGCGGATGCCCCTTCCTTACCGGGCTGCACCGTCCTAGACGCTGGCAGCAAAACTCTCAGCCCCAAATGTCTCCAGTCACTGCCCTGCTTGTCCCTGTGAGAGTGGGGCCCGCCGATCCCGATCTCCCAGCTCCCTGCCTCAGAGTCCGTCCTCTCTCTCTCTCTCTCTCTCTGCGAGCTGAAAGGTCAACTCTCTCACTGGCCCCCCAGTAGCCTGCCGATAGGGCACTGGAATCCGTGTGATCTCCCGTGCTGCTGCCCACTTGACCAGCTCAGATCACGCTTCCCAGGAAACTCCCAGGAAATTCCTGGTCTGGCTCACTGTCCAAGTCCCGTTCAATCAGATGGACGTGCCAATCTGCCCTTCAAACTCTCAGATTGCCGGTTTAACAGGGCACCCAGACCAGTGAGTTCCGTGCCGGGTCCCGCTGTGGCGCCGGCTGAAGCGGCCGTGCGAGCCGGCTGCGTTAGCCGGCTTTACTTTACTAGCGTCCTGTGGGACTTTCAACGCTCTGTGGGCTAGAAAGGTCCATCCGAGAATGCGGCTAGGACTCACCCTCTGCGCCGTCACTGAGAGCTGCTATACTGAGTCGCTTCTACAATGCCATCTTGCCTCTCCTCCAAAATTCTTTTAATATAAACACTCATTATGGGCCTCAGTGAATAATACACACCTGGGAAAGTGTCAGGAGTCTATTTCATATGGCCACTCATTCAGAGCCTTATTAAATAATGCACAATAGGGCAAGAGTCAGGAGTCTATTTCATGTGGCCAATCATTCAGAGCCTCAGTGAATAATGCACACCTGGGGAATAGACAGGAGTCTCTTTCTTAGACTCACTTATTTAGTCTCATTCAGTAATACACACCTGTGGAAGAGTCAGGAGGCTATTTCATGTGGCCAATCATTCAGAGCCTCATTGAATCATACATACCTGGGAATACTCAGGAGTCTATTTCATATGGCCTCTCATTCAAAGATTCAGTGAATAATGCACACCTGTGAACTAGTTAGAGTTTATGACATGTGGCCACTCAGAGCCACACTGAATATAGCATACCACAGTAATAGTCAGAATACTGTTTCATGTGACCACTGATTCAGCATCTCACTGAATGACACACTGGAGAATCGGCAGGATTCTGTTCCATTGGACCGTTCATTCAGAGCCTCAGTGAATAATACACACCTGGGAAAGTGTCAGGAGTCTATTTCATATGATCTCTCATTCTGGGAATAACTTAAGAATACACACCTGGGAAAGTGTCAGGAGTCTATTTCATATGGCCTCTCATTCAGTGCCTCACTGAATGATGCACACTGGGAATCATCAGTATTTTATTCCATACTGCCACTCATTCAGAGCCTCATTGAATCATACATACCTGGGAATACTCAGGAGTCTATTTCATATGGCCACTCGTTCAGGGCATCAGTGAATAATACACACCTGGGAAAGTGTCAGGAGTCTATTTCATATGGCCACTCATTCAGAGCCTTACTGAATAATGCACACCTGGGGAATAGACAGGAGTCTCTTTCTTAGACTCACTTATTTAGTCTCATTCAGTAATACACACCTGGAAAAGAGTTAAGTGTTGTTTATATAGCCACTCATTTAGAGCCTCAGTAAATAATGCACACCTGTGAAACAGACACTGGTCTACTTTGTATGGCCACAAAATCAAAGCCTGAGTGAGTAATGCACAACTGTGGAATAATGAGAAATCTATTCCATATGCCACTTAATCAGTGTCTCAATCAATAATACACACCTTAGGAATAGTAAAGGATCTATTTCATCTAATCACTAACTCAAATACTCATTAAATAATACACACCTGTGGAAGAGTCAGGAGGCTATTTCATGTGGCCAATCATTCAGAGCCTCATTGAATCATACATACCTGGGAATACTCAGGAGTCTATTTCATATGGCCTCTCATTCAGTGCTCACTGAATAATGAACATCTAGAGAAATGTCAGGATTCAATTTCATAAAGACACTCTTTCAGAGCAACACCTAAAAATGCACTTTTCTGAGTGTTCATGTGTCTCTTTTTTATGTCCACTCATTCAGAGCCTCATTGAATAATACATATCTATGGAAATGTCAGAGGTGTATTTCACATGGCCACTCATTCAAAGCCTCATTGAATCATACATACCTGGGAATACTCAGGAGTCTATTTCATATGGCCACTCATTCAGAAACTCATGGAATAATGCACACTTGTGAAATAACCTGGAGTCTGTTTGATATGATGTTTCATTCAGTGCCTCAGTGGAAAATTCACACGGATGAAATAGTTAAGTGGCTATTTTATGTAGCCACTCATCCATAACTTTAGTAAGTAATACACCTGGGAATAGTCAGGAGTCTATTTCATGGCCAATTATTCAGAAACTAAATGAATGCTACACACCTGTGAACTAGTTAGAGTTTATGACATGTGGCCACTCAATTAGAGCATTACTGATTGATGCACACCGGGGAATTTGTCAGGATTCTGTTTCATATCACCATTTTTGAAGAGCCTCATTGAGTGATGCACATCTGGTCACTAATCAGGAGGCTATGTCATATGAACACTCATTCATAGCCTCAGTGAATAATAAACACCTGTGGAGTAGCCAGAGTGTATTTCACACAGCCACTCATTCAGAGCCTCAGTGAATAATACACACTTGTGGAACAGTCAGCATTTTATTTCATAAGGCCATTGACTTATAGCCTCAATTATTAATGTACAAATATACAGTACTCAGCAGTCAATTTCATAAAGCCACTCATTCAGAGATTCACTGAATAATAAGAATATTTGGGATAGATATCCTGTTTCATATGATCACACAAGGAGAGCCTCACTGAGTAATACACACCTGAAGAAGAGTTAGGACTCTACTTTATATGGAAACTCATTTACAGCCTCAGTGAATAATGCACACCTGTGAAACAGACACTGGTCTACTTTGTATGGCCACAAAATCAAAGCCTGAGTGAGTAATGCACAACTTTGGAATAGTCAGTAGTCTATTCCATATGCCTATATTTTCAGAGTCTGAGTCAATAATACACACCTGGGGAATAGTCAGAAGTCTATTTTATATGGTCACTAACTCAAAGACTCATTTAATAATACACACCTGTGGACTAGTCAGGAAACTATTTTATATGGCCACTCATTCAGAGCCTCAGTGAATAATGCATATCTGGGGAATACTCAGGATGCTGTTACATATGGTCTTTCCTTCAGAGATTCACTGAATAAGGAACACCTGTATTGTAGCCAGAATTCTGTTTCATATAGCTACATATTCAGGGCCTCACTGAATAACATACACCTTGGGGAAAGTCAATTTTCTATGTCGTATAGAAAATCATTTGGAGCCCAACCTAAAAATGCATGCCTGAGGAATATTTAGTAGTCGCTTTTTTATGGCCACTCATTAAGAGCCTCACTGAATAATACAAACCTATGGAAAAGTCAGGAGTGTATTTTACATGGCCACTCATTCAGAGCCTCAGTGAAGAATTAAATATACCTGGGGAATACTCAGGATTCAATTTAATATAGCCACTTATTCAGAGACTCACTGAATGATGCACACCTGGGGAATAGTCTGGAGTCTATTTGATATGACTGTTCACCCAGTGCCTCAGTAAAAAATGCACAGCTGGGAAATAATCAAGAGGATATAGTCAGGAGTCTATTTTATATGGTCACTCATTCAGAAACTCACTGAATGTTACACAACTGAGAAATAGTCAGAGTCCTTGGCATATGGCCACTCAATCACAGCATTACCGAATAATGCACAATGGGGCAATAGTCAGGAGTCTATTTCAAATGGCCACTCATTCAGAGCCTCAGTGAATAATACACACCTGTGGACTAGTCAGGAAACTATTTTATATGGCCACTCATTAAGAGCCTCACTGAATAATACACACCTGGGTGATAGTCAGGAGTCTATTTTATATGGTCACTCATTCAGAAACTCATGGAATAATGCACACCTGGGGAATAGACAGTAGTCTATTTCATATGGTGATTCGTTTGGAATATCAAGGAATAATGCACAACTGTGGAGTAAAATGGGGTCTATTTTATATGGCCACTCTTTAAGTGTTTCAGTGAATAATATGTAAATCTGAATAGTCAGGAATCTCTTTAATATGGCCACTCATTCAGGGCCTCGGTGAATAATACACGCCCTGGAAACAGTCAAGGGTCTACTGCGAATGTCTACACATTCAGGGCCTCTGTAAATAATGCACACCTGTGCAATAGCCAGGAGTCTCTTTTTTATGCCCACTTATTCAGAGTCTCAT
The DNA here is from genome assembly GCA_021498475.1 of Saguinus midas. Taxonomy (NCBI): domain Eukaryota; kingdom Metazoa; phylum Chordata; class Mammalia; order Primates; family Cebidae; genus Saguinus; species Saguinus midas. The sequence continues at coordinate 33,209,256 of CM038404.1, read as the reverse complement.
TCAATAATGCACAACTAAGGAAGAGGTAAGCATCGCACTTCATATAGACACTCATTTAGAGCCTCAGTGAATAATGCACACCACAGTTATAGTCTGGAGCCTCTTTTATATGGCCACTCATTCCGTGCCTCATGGAATGATACAAACCTGGGGAATAATAAGTATTTTATTCCATACTACCACTAACTCAGAGTTTTACAGAATAATTCACAATGGGCAATAGTCAGGGGTCAATTTTATATGGCCCCCCATTCAGTACTTCAGTTAAATAATTAACTTATATGGAGTAGTCAAGTCACTGTTTAAGAAAGCCACGGATGAAGTGCCTCCCTGAATGGTACACACATGGGTGATAGTCAGGAGTTTATTTCATATGACCTCTCATTCTGGGAATCACTGAAGAATACACACATGAGTGATTGTCAGGAGGCTATTTGCTATGCACACTCATACAGAACCGGTTTAAATAATAAGAACATGGAGAATAATTAGGAGTCTATGTCTTATGGCTACTGATTCACACAATCAGTGAATAATGCACACCTGTGGAGTAATAAGAAGTCTGTTTCATATGGACACTCTTTCACAGCCTCACCGCATATTACACACTTCTGATATAATCTGAACTCTATTTCTTATGGCCACTCATTCAGAGTAGTACTGAGTAATTCACACTTGCGAAATAGTCAGAAGTCCCTTTCTTATGGCTACTCATTGAGAGACTCACTGAATGTACACAATTGGAAAAATAGTCAGAATTCTTTCTTATCCCCTCATTCAGAGTCTAACTGAATAAGACACACCTGTGAAACAGTCAGGTGTCTTTTTTCATGTGGCCTCTCATTCGGAGTGTCACTGAATAATGTGGTGTAGTCATGACTCTATTTCATAAAGACACATATTCAGAGCCTCAGTGTATAATACACACTGGTCTGATAGTAAGGAATCTAATTAATATCGACAGATATTTAGAGCCTCACTGAATAATACACATCCGGAGAGTAATTTGGAGTCTCTTTTTGATGGATATTCATTCAGAACCTCAGTGAATAATGCACACCTGTGGAGTAGCCAGAAGTCTATTTCATTAGGACACTCATTCTTAGCCTCAGTAGATAATATGCACCTGTAAAATAGTCAGGAGTCTATTTCATAAGGCCACTCATTCAGAGCCTCATTGAATAATACACACATAGGAATTAGTCAAGAGTCTATTTTATATGGCCACTCTCTGAGTACCTTACTGAGTGGTACACACCTGGGGAATGGTCAGAATAGTTTTATATGGACACTCAATGAGTGCCACACTGAATAATGCACACCTGTGCAATAGTCAGGAGTCTATTTCATTTGGACACTCATTCTTAGCCTCAGTAGATAATATGCACCTGTAAAATAGTCAGGAGTCTATTTTATATGGCCACTCATTCAGAGCCTCAGTGAATAATGCACACCTGGGGAATAGTCAGGAGTCTATTTCATATGGCCACTCATTCAGAGCCTCAGTGAATAATGCACACCTGGGGAATAGTCAGGAGTCTATTTCATATGGCCACTCATTCAGAGCCTCAGTGAATAATGCACAATGGGGCAATAGTCAGGAGTCTATTTCATATGGCCACTCATTCAGAGCCTCAGTGAATAATGCACACCTGTGGAGTAATAAGAAGTCTGTTTCATATGGCCACTCATTCAGGGCCTCTGTAAATAATGCACACCTGTGCAATAGTCAGGAGTCTATTTCATATGGCCACTCATTCAGAGCCTCAGTGAAGAATTAAATATACCTGAGGAATACTCAGGATCCTTTCTCATATGATGAATCATTCAGAGCCTCACTGAATGATACACACCTGGGGAATAGTCAGGAGTCTATTTCATATGGCCACTCATTCAGAGCCTCAGTGAATCACATGTCTGTGAAATACTTAGGATATTAATTCATATTACCCCCAATTCATAGATTCCTGAATATTACCCACTGTGAAATAATCAGAAGTCTATTTTATATTGTGAGCCATTAGAAGCCCAAGAAATAATACACTACTGGGGAATAGTCAGGAATGTATTTTATTTGGTCACTGTTCAGAGCATCAGTGAATAATGCACACCTGGGGAATAGTCAGGAGTCTATTTCATATGGCCACTCATTCAGTGCCTCACTGAATGATGCACACCTGGGGAATAGTCAGGAGTCTATTTTATATGGCCACTCATTCAGAGCCTTACTGAATAATGCACAATGGGGCAATAGTCAGGAGTCTATTTCATATGGCCACTCATTCAGAGCCTCAGTGAAGAATTAAATATACCTGAGGAATACTCAGGATTCAATTTAATATAGCCACTTATTCAGAGACTCACTGAATGATACACACCTGGGTGATAGTCAGGAGTCTATTTTATATGGCTACACATTCAGAGTCTCTGTAAATAATGCACACCTGGGCAATAGACAGGAGTCTCTTTTATGCCCACTTATTCAGAGTCTCATTCAATAATACACACCTGTGGAATAGTCAGGAGTCTATTTTATATGGCCACTCATTCAGAGCCTCAGTGAATAATACACACCTGGGGAATAGTCAGGAGTCTATTTGATATGGACACTCTCTGAGTACCTTACTGAGTGGTACACACCTGGGGAATGGTCAGAATAGTTTTATATGGACACTCAATGAGTGCCACACTGAATAATGCACACCTGTGCAATAGTCAGGAATGTATTTTATTTGGTCACTGTTCAGAGCATCAGTGAATAATATACACATACAAAACATTGGGGAGTGTGTTTTGTGTGGTAGCTCACTGAGAGACTCAAGAAATAGTGCACACCTGGAGAATTCTCAAGAGTCTATTTGGAATGGCAATGCATTCAGAGACTCTGTGAATAACACACTCCTATGGAATTGTGAAGAATCCATTCCAAATAGCCAAATATTTGGAGCCTCAGTGAATCATGAACAATAGGTAATAATCAGGAGTCTATTTCATATGGCCACTCATTCAGAGCCTCAGTGAATAATGCACACCTGTGGAGTAGCCAGAGTCTATTTCATTTGGACACTCATTCTTAGCCTCAGTAGATAATATGCACCTGTAAAATAGTCAGGGGTGTATTTCAAATAACCACTCATTCAGAGGCTCAGTGAATGATTCAAAGCTGTTGCATACTCAGGATCCTTTCTCATATGATGAATCATTCAGGGCCTCACTGAGTGATAAAAAGCTTGGAAATTGTCAGGATTCTATTTAATATAAAGACTCATTATAAGAGTCAGTGAGTCACTCATGTCTGTGAAATACTTAGGATATTAATTCATATTATCCCCCAATTCATAGATTCCCTGAAAATTACCCACTCGTGAAATAATCAGAAGTCTATTTTATATTGTGAGCCATTAGCAAGCCCAAGAAATAATACACTACTGGGGAATAGTCAGGAGTCTCTTTCATATGGTCACTCAGAGAATCCGTGAATAATGGACACCATGGTAATACTCAGGATCATGTTTCATATGATCACTGATTCAGTATCTTACTAAATGACACACTGGGGAATGGTTAGAATTCTGTTTTATATATATCCAGAGCCTTACTTAATAATGCACAAGGGGGCAATATTCAGGAGTCTATTTCATATGGCCTCTTTTTCTGAGCTTCAGTGAATAACGAACACCTGTGGACTAGTCATGATGCTATTTAAGATAGCAACAAATAAAGCAACTCCCTGAATGATACACACCTGGGTGACAGGCAGGAGTCTACATAAAATGGCTACATATTCGGATTCTCTGTAAATAATGCACACCTGGGCAATAGACAGGAGTCTCTTTTTTATGCCCACTTATTCAGAGTCTCATTCAATAATACATACCTGTAGAAGAGTTATGAGGGTAATTTATATAGCCACCCATTTAGATCCTCAGTGAGTAATGCATACCAGGGTAATAGTCTTGACCCTCTCTCATATAGCAGCTCAATGAGTGCCTCACTGAATGATACACACCTGGGGAATGATCAGGTTTCTAATCCATACTGCTATTCATCCAGAAATTTATTGAATAATTCGCAAAGGAGCAATAGTCAGGTGACTATTTTATATGGCCTCTCATCAAGAGCTTCAGTGAATAATGAACTTTTATGGAATAGTCCGGACGCTGTTTAAGGTAGCTACGAATTAAGTGCCTCCCTGAATAACACACAACTGGGTGATAGTCAGGAGTCTATTTCATATGATCTCTCATTCTGGGCATAACTGAAGAATACACACCTAGAAAAGTGTCAGGGGTCTATTTGGTATACAGACTCATACAAAACCTGTTTAAACAATGTGAACATGTAGAATAATTAGGAGTCTATGTCATATGGCTAGTGATTCACACAATCACTGAATAATGCACACCTGTGAAGTAATAAGAAGTCTGTTTCATATGGCCACTCTTTCACAGCCTCATCGCATATTACATACTTGTGACATAATCTGGAGCCTATTTCTTATGGCCACTCATTCAGATAATTACTGAACAAAACACACTGCCATGTGTGTACCTATGCAACTATCTAGCACGTTCTGCACATGTACCACAAAACCTATAATGTAATAAAAATTTAAAAACATAATACAAAAAATAATGTGCACCTGTGGAATAGTAAGAAGTCCCTTTTTTATGTCTACTCATTGAGAGCCTCACTGAAGGTACACACAAAGGGAAATGCTCAGGATCCTGATTTATCCCTCATTCATTCTTACTAAATAACGCACACCTGTGGTATAGTCAGGTGTCTTTTTCATGTGGACTCTCATTCGGAGTGTCACTGAATAATGTTGAGTAGTCAGGAGTCTATTTCATGTAGACACATATTCAGAGCCTCAGTGTATAAAACACACCTGTGTGATAGTAAGGAATCTAATTAATATCGACAGATATTTAGAGCCTCACTGAATAATACACACCTGGAGAATAATTTGGAGTCTCTTTTCGATGGATATTCATTCAGAGCCTCAGTGAATAATGCATACCTGTGGAGTAGCCAGGAGTCTATTTCATTTGGACACTCATTCTTAGCCTCAGTACATAATATGCACCTGTGAAATACTCAGGAGTTTATTTCAAATGGCCACTCATTCAGAGCCTCATTGAATAATACACACTTAGGAAATAGTCAAGGGTCTATTTTATATGGCCAATCTCTGAGTACATTACTGAGTGGTACACACCTGGAAAATGGTCAGGATAGTTTTATATGACCACTCAATGAGTGCCTCACTGAAAAATGCACACCTGTGGAATAGTCAGGAATTTATTTTATTTGGTTTCTTTTCAGAGCGTCAGTGAATAACACACACATAAAAAACATTGGAAAGTGTGTTTCATGTGGCCACTTATTGAGAGACACACGGAATAGTGCACATCTGGAGAATTCTCAAGAGTCTATTTGGAATGGCAAAATAACAAAAAACCTATGAAATCGTGAGGAATCCATTCCAAATGGCCAAATATTCGGAGCCTCAGTGAATCACGAACAATAAGGTAATAATCAGGAGTCTATTGATTATGCACTCTAATTCATCCACGCGGTGAATAATGCACGTCTTTCGAGTACCGATGGGTCTGTTTATATGGCCACTCATTTGGAGCCTCACTAAATAGTACACAACTGAAAACAAGTCAGGGGTGTATTTCAAATGGCCACTCATTCAGAAGCTCAGTGAATAATTCAAACAGGTTAAGTACTCAAGAACCTTTCTCATATGGTGAATCATTCAGGGCCTCACTGAGTGATACAAAGCTTGGAAATTGTCAGGATTTGATTTAATATAAAGACTCATTATAAGCCTCAGTGAATCACTCATGTCTGTGAAATACTTAAGATACTAATTCATATTAACCCCCAATTCATAGATTCCCTGAAATTTACCAACTCGTGAGATAATCAGAAGTCTATTTTATATTGTCAGCCATTAGCAAGCCCAAGAAATAATACACTACTGAGGAATAGTCAGGAGTCTCTTTCATATGGCCACTAAGAGAAGCAGTGAATAATGGACACCACGATAATACTCAGGATTCTGTTTCATATGACCACTGATTCAGTATCTCACTGAATGACCCACCGGGGAATGGACAGGATTCTGTTTCATACGACCATTCACTCAGAGTCTTACTAAATAATGCACAAGGGGGAAATATTTAGGAGTCTATTTCATATGGCCTCTTTTTCTGAGTTTCAGTGAATAACGAACACCTGTGGACTAGTCTTGACGCTATCTACGATAGCCACAAAAAAAGTACCTCCCTGAATGTTACACACCTGGGTGACATCGTGGAGTCTACATAAAACTGCTACACATTTGAAGTCTCTGTAAATAATGCACACCTGGGCAATAGACAGGAGTCACTTTTTTATGCCCACTTAATCAGAGTCTCATTCAATAATACACACCTGTAGAAGAGTTAAAAGCCTACTTCATATAGAAACCCATTTAGATCCTCAATGAGTAATGTACACCAGAAAAATAGTCTCGACCCTCTCTCATATAGAGGCTAATTCAGTGCCTCACTGAATGATGCACACCTGGGGAATCATCAGGATTTCAATCCACACTACTGATCATTCAGAAACTTATTGAGTAATACAAAAAAGAGCAATAGTCAGGTGACTATTTTATATGGCCTCTCATTAAGAGCTTCAGTGATTTATGAACTTTTATAGAGTAGTAAGGACGCTGTTTATGGTAGCCACGAATTAAGTGCCTCCCTGAATAATACACACCTGGGTGATAGTCAGGTGTCTATTTCATATGATGTCTCATTCTGGGCACAACTGAATAATACACCCCTAGGAAAGTGTCAGGAGTCTATTTGATATGAACACTCATCCATAACCTGTTTAAATAATGTGAACATGGAGAACAATTAGGTGTCTATGTCATATGGCTACTGATTCACACAATCACTGAATAACGCTGACCTGTGGAGTAATAAAAAATCTGTTTCATATGGCCACGTTTTCACAGCCTCACCGCATATTACAAACATGTGATATAATCTGAAGTCTATTTTTTATGGCCACTTATTCAAAGAACTACTGAACAAAACAAACTGCCATGTGTGTACCTATGCAACTATCTTGCACGTTTTGCACATGTACCACAAAACCTATAATGCAATAAAAATTTAAAAAATTAATAAAAAAATAATGTGCACCTGTGGAATAGTAAGAAGTCCCTTTTTAAATTTTAATTGCATTATAGGTTTTGGGATACATGTGCAGAACGTGCAAGATAGTTGCATAGGTACACACATGGCAGTGTGTTTTGCTGCCTTCCTCCCCTTCACCCACACTTGGTATTCATCCACAGGCTATCCCCCCCAGCCCCTCCACTGTCCATCCCCCATTTTCCCCAACAATCCCCAGTGAATAGTAGACTGCCTCTCTGTGTCCATGTGTTGTCATTTTTCTCACCCACCTATGAGTGAGTATATGCAGTGTTTCTTGATCTGTTCTTGTGTCAGTTTCGTGAGAATGATGTTCTCCAGATTCATCCATGTCCTTACAAAGGACACAAACTTATCATTTTTGATTGCTGCATAATATTCCATCATGTATATGTGCCACATTTTCCCAGTCCAGTCTATCATCGATGGGCATTTGGGTTGGTTCCAGGTCTTTGCTATTGTAAACAGTGCTGCAATGAACATTCGTGTGCATGTGTCCTTATAGTAGAACGATTTATAGTCTTTTGGATAGATACCCAGTAATGGGATTGCTGGGTCAAATGGAATTTCTATTTCTATGTCCCTGAGGAATTGCCACACTGTCTTCCACAATGGTTGAACCAATTTACACTCCCACCAACAGTGTAAGAGTGTTCCTATTTCTCCACATCCTCTCCAACATCTGCTGTCTCCAGATTTTTTAATGATTGCCATTCTAACTGGTGTGAGATGATATCTTAATGTGGTTTTGATTTGCATCTCTCTAATGACCAATGATGATGAGCACTTTTTCATATGTTTGTTGGCCTCATGTATGTCTCCTATTGTAAAGTTTCTGTTCATATGCTTTGCCCATTTTTGAATGGGCTTGTTTGTTTTTTTTCTGTAAATCTGTTTGAGTTCTTTGTAAATTCTGGATATCAGCCCTTTGTCAGATGTGTAAACTGCAAAGATTTTTTCCCATTCTGATGGTTGCCAATTCACTCTAGTGACTCTTTCTTTTGCCGTGCTGAAGCTGTACAGTTTGATTAGATCCCATTTGTCTATTTTGGCTTTTGTTGCCAATGCTTTTGGTGTTTTGTTCATGAAGTCCTTGCCTACTCCTATGTCCTGAATGGTTTTGCCTAGATTTTCTTCTAGGGTTTTTATGGTGTCAGGTCTTACGTTTAAGTCTTTAATCCATCTGGAGTTAATTTTAGTGTAAGGTGTCAGGAAGGGGTCCAGTTTCTGCTTTCTGCACATGGCTAGCCAGTTTTCCCAACAGCATTTATTAAATAGGGAATCCTTTCCCATTGCCTGTTTTGTCTGGTTTATCAAAGATGATATGGTTGTACATATGTTGTGTTTCCTCCAATGTTTCTGTTCTGTTCCGTTGGTCTATATCTCTGTTTTGGTACCAGTACCATGCTGTTTTGATTACTGTTAGCCTTGTAGTATAGTTTAAAGTCTGGTAGCGTGATGCCTCCCGCTGTGTTCTTTTGGCTTAGAATTGACTTGGCTATGCGGGCTCTTTTTTGGTTCCATATGAAATTCATGGTAGTTTTTTCCAGTTCTGTGAAGAAATTCAATGGTAGTTTGATGGGGATAGCATTGAATGTGTAAATTACTTTGGGCAGTATAGCCATTTTCACAATATTGATTCTTGCTAACCACGAACATGGAATCTTTCTCCATCTGTTTTTGTCCTCTCTTATTTCATTGAGCAGGTGTCTGTAGTTTTCCATAAAGAGGTCCCTTACATTCCTAGTGAGTTGTATTCCTAGGTATTTTATTTTCTTTGTAGCAATTGTGAATGGAAGTTCGTTCTTAATTTGGTATTTATGACAAACCAACAGCCAATATCATACTTAATGGGCAAAAACTGGAAGCATTCCCTTTGAAATTCGGCACTAGACAAGGATGCCCTCTCTCACCACTTCTATTCAACATAGTACTGGAAGATCTAGCCAGAGCAATCAGTCAAGAAAAAGAAATAAAGTGTATTCAAATAGGAAAGGTGGAAGCCAAACTGTCTCTATTTGCAGACGACATGATAGTATACCTAGAAGACCCCATCACCTCAGCCCAAAAGCTCCTGCAACTGATAAGCAACTTCAGCAAAGTCTCAGGATATAAAATCAATGTGCAAAAATCACAAGCATTCCTATACACCAATAACAGACTTAAAGAAGTCCCTTTTTTATTTCTACTCATTGAGAGCCTCACTGAAGGAACACACCTGTGGAAATGGTCAGGATCCCGATTTATCCCCTCATTAATTCTCACTAAATAACGCACACATGTGGTATAGTCAGGTGTCTTTTTCATGTGGCCTCTCATTTGGAGTGTCACTGAATAATGTGGAGTATTCCGGGGTCTATTTCATGTAGAAACATATTCAGAGCCTCAGTGTATAATACACACCTGTGTGATAGTAAGGAATCTAATAAATATAGCCTGATATTCAGAGCCTCACTGAATAATACACAGCTGGAGAATAATTTGGAGTCTATTTTCAATGTATATTCATTCAAAGCCTCGGAGGATAATGCACACCTGTGAAGTAGCCAGGAGTCTATTTAATTTGGACACTCATTCTAAGCCTCAGTAGATAATATGCAACTGTGATATAGTGACAGTTTATTTCATAGGGCCACTCATTCAGAGCCTCATTAAATAATACACACTTAGGGAATAGTCAAGAGTATATTTTATGTGGCCACTCATTCAGAGCCTTACTGAATAATGCACACCTGTGGAATAGTCAGGAGTCTATTTCATATGGCCACTCATTCAGAGCCTCAGTGAATAATGCACACCTGTGAAGTAGCCAGGAGTCTATTTCATATGGCCACTCATTCAGAGCCTCATTAAATAATACACACTTAGGAATAGTCAAGAGTCTATTTTATATGGCCACTCATTCAGAGCCTCACTGAAGGAACACACCTGTGGAATAGTCAGGAGTCTATTTCATGTAGACACATATTCAGAGCCTCACTGAATAATACACACCTGGGTGATAGTCAGGAGTCTATTTCATGTAGAAACATATTCAGAGCCTCACTGAAGGAACACACCTGTGGAATAGTCAGGAGTCTATTTCATGTAGAAACATATTCAGAGCCTCATTGAATAATACACACCTGGGTGATAGTCAGGAGTCTATTTCATGTAGAAACATATTCAGAGCCTCACTGAAGGAACACACCTGTGGAATAGTCAGGAGTCTATTTCATGTAGAAACATATTCAGAGCCTCATTGAATAATACACACCTGGGTGATAGTCAGGAGTCTATTTCATATGGCCACTCAGAGAATCAGTGAATAATGCACACCTGTGGAATAGTCAGGAGTCTATTTCATGTAGACACATATTCAGAGCCTCAGTGAATAATGCACACCTGTGAAGTAGCCAGGAGTCTATTTCATGTAGAAACATATTCAGAGCCTCAGTGAATAATGCACACCTGTGAAGTAGCCAGGAGTCTATTTCATGTAGAAACATATTCAGAGCCTCATTGAATAATACACACCTGTGTGATAGTAAGGAATCTAATAAATATAGCCTGATATTCAGAGCCTCAGTGAATAATGCACACCTGTGGAATAGTCAGGAGTCTATTTCATATGGCCACTCATTCAGAGCCTCATTGAATAATACACACCTGGGTGATAGTCAGGAGTCTATTTCATGTAGAAACATATTCAGAGCCTCAGTGAATCATGAACAATAAGGTAATAATCAGGAGTCTATTTCATGTAGACACATATTCAGAGCCTCACTGAATAATACACACCTGTGTGATAGTAAGGAATCTAATAAATATAGCCTGATATTCAGAGCCTCACTGAATAATACACACCTGTGTGATAGTAAGGAATCTAATAAATATAGCCTGATATTCAGAGCCTCAGTGAATAATGCACACCTGTGGAATAGTCAGGAGTCTATTTCATATGGCCACTCATTCAGAGCCTCAGTGAATAATGCACACCTGTGAAGTAGCCAGGAGTCTATTTCATGTAGACACATATTCAGAGCCTCATTGAATAATACACACCTGGGTGATAGTCAGGAGTCTATTTCATATGGCCACTCATTCAGAGCCTCAGTGAATCATGAACAATAAGGTAATAATCAGGAGTCTATTTCATATGGCCATTCATTCAGAGCCTCAGTGAATAATGCACACCTGTGAAGTAGCCAGGAGTCTATTTAATTTGGACACTCATTCTAAGCCTCAGTAGATAATATGCAACTGTGATATAGTGACAGTTTATTTCATAGGGCCACTCATTCAGAGCCTCATTAAATAATACACACTTAGGAATAGTCAAGAGTCTATTTTATATGGCCACTCATTCAGAGCCTTACTGAATAATGCACACCTGTGGAATAGTCAGGAGTCTATTTCATATGGCCACTCATTCAGAGCCTCAGTGAATAATGCACACCTGTGAAGTAGCCAGGAGTCTATTTCATATGGCCACTCATTCAGAGCCTCATTAAATAATACACACTTAGGAATAGTCAAGAGTCTATTTTATATGGCCACTCATTCAGAGCCTCACTGAAGGAACACACCTGTGGAATAGTCAGGAGTCTATTTCATGTAGACACATATTCAGAGCCTCACTGAATAATACACACCTGGGTGATAGTCAGGAGTCTATTTCATGTAGACACATATTCAGAGCCTCACTGAAGGAACACACCTGTGGAATAGTCAGGAGTCTATTTCATGTAGAAACATATTCAGAGCCTCATTGAATAATACACACCTGGGTGATAGTCAGGAGTCTATTTCATGTAGAAACATATTCAGAGCCTCACTGAAGGAACACACCTGTGGAATAGTCAGGAGTCTATTTCATGTAGAAACATATTCAGAGCCTCATTGAATAATACACACTTAGGAATAGTCAAGAGTATATTTTATGTGGCCACTCTCTGAGTACCTTACTGAGTGCTTCCCACTTGGAGAATGGTCAGGACAGTTTTATATGAACACTCAATGTGTACCTCAGTGAAAATTCACACCTGTGGAATAGTCAGGAGTCTATTTCATATGGCCACTCATTCAGAGCCTCAGTGTATAATACACACCTGTGTGATAGTAAGGAATCTAATAAATATAGCCTGATATTCAGAGCCTCATTAAATAATACACACTTAGGAATAGTCAAGAGTCTATTTTATATGGCCACTCATTCAGAGCCTCACTGAATAATACACACCTGGGTGACAGTCAGGAGTCTATTTCATATGGCCACTCATTCAGAGCCTCAGTGTATAATACACACCTGTGTGATAGTAAGGAATCTAATAAATATAGCCTGATATTCAGAGCCTCAGTGAATAATGCACACCTGTGGAGTAGCCAGGAGTCTATTTCATGTAGAAACATATTCAGAGCCTCACTGAATAATACACACCTGTGTGATAGTAAGGAATCTAATAAATATAGCCTGATATTCAGAGCCTCAGTGAATAATGCACACCTGTGGAATAGTCAGGAGTCTATTTCATATGGCCACTCATTCAGAGCCTCAGTGAATAATGCACACCTGTGAAGTAGCCAGGAGTCTATTTCATATGGCCACTCATTCAGAGCCTTACTGAATAATGCACACCTGTGAAGTAGCCAGGAGTCTATTTAATTTGGACACTCATTCTAAGCCTCAGTAGATAATATGCAACTGTGATATAGTGACAGTTTATTTCATAGGGCCACTCATTCAGAGCCTTACTGAATAATGCACACCTGTGAAGTAGCCAGGAGTCTATTTCATGTAGACACATATTCAGAGCCTCATTAAATAATACACACTTAGGGAATAGTCAAGAGTATATTTTATGTGGCCACTCTCTGAGTACCTTACTGAGTGCTTCCCACTTGGAGAATGGTCAGGACAGTTTTATATGAACACTCAATGTGTACCTCAGTGAAAAATTCACACCTCCACAGCTTCTGCACGGCAAAAAAAAACAGTCACTAGAGTGAATCGGCAACCATCAGAATGGGAAAAAATCTTTGCAGTTTACATATCTGACAAAGGGTTGATATCCAGAATTTACAAAGAACTCAAACAGATTTACAGGAAAAAAACAAACAAGCCCATTCAAAAATGGGCAAAGGATATGAACAGAAACTTTACAAAAGAAGACATACATGAGGCCAACAAACATATGAAAAAGGGGGGGATAGCCTGGGGATGAATGCCAAGTGTGGGTGAGGGGGAGGAAGGCAGCAAAGCACACTGCCATGTGTGTACCTATGCAACTATCTTGCTCGTTCTGCACATGTACCCCCAAACCTATAATGCAATAAAAATTAAAAAAAAAAATGTATATATGCTTCATGCGTCAATGCCACTTGTAGAACCACATCTTAATTAGAGGTAGAGCGGATGTTTATTAAAGCAACCAGCAATAGTGAACATGTTTATAATGGAATGCTTTGTGATCATGAAAATGTATGACCTAGATCTATAATTATTAACTTAAAAGTTGTTCATGATATATTGCTGTATTAGAAACAACAGGTTTAATGAACAGTATTTTTTTTATAATTTACTTTGGGTAAAATGAAAATGATGATATGCTTACGTTTGCCAAGGGCACCATAATAGCCAGCATTACTATCTGGGTGGTATTTAATAGGCTATTAAATATTACTTATCTGTATTATATAATTTTCTATAATATGTATTAGTTATTGTAATGCATGTTGATCAAAAATGTGTAAATATTTACAATCCAGAAGGGAGGAGGGAGAAGGAGAGTCAGCAAACAAAATATGCAGAAGGGGTTCGCTGTTTTATAGTAAGAAGCTAAGTAGAGAGGGCTCGCCCTTTCAGGGTGACTAGTTACAGAAGGAAGACAGGCCATCGTGAGTTGTCTATCTCCTTTGTTTTGAGTCAGATTTTATTGCTTCATACACTTTCTTAACACTGCAAGGAACTATTGTTAAAAATAGTTAAACGTCAGCATGGATTACACTAAACTTCCAGCAAGTGAGATGCCTAATGGTTTATTTAGCTAACATAGCAATGTGTCACTATACTACTGATGCCATATTCTGAAGAACAGTGATAGCTCTACATTTCCCTTGTTATGTTAGAAGAAATTTTTTAAATTAGCAAATAAACATTGTATATATTTATGGTATAAAAAAAAAGAAAAAGAAAGAAAAATTCACACTTGTGGAATAGTCAGGAATGTATTTTATTTGGTCCCTTTTCAGAACATCAGTGAATAACACACACATAGAAAACATTGGGGAGTGTGTTTCATGTGGCCACACATTGAGAGACTCACGGAATAGTGCACATCTGGAGAATTCTCAAGAGTCTATTTGGAATGGCAATGCATTCAGACTCTTTGAATAAAAAAAACCTATGGAATTGTGAGGAATCCATTCCAAATGGCTAAATATTTGGAGCCTGAGTGAGTCATGAACAATAAGGTAATAAACAGGAATCTGTTTATTATGCACTCGCATTCATCCACGTGGTGAATAATACACGTCTTTCGAGTACCGATGGGTCTGTTTATATGGCCACTCATTTGGAGCCTCACTAAATAGTACACAACTGAAAACAAGTCAGGGGTGTATTTCAAATGGCCAGTCATTCAGAATCTCAGTGAAAAATTGAAAGAGGTTGAGTACTCAGGATCCTTTCTCATATGGCGAATCATTCAGAGTTTCACTGAGGGATACAAAGCTTGGAAATTGTCAGGGTTCTATTTAATATAAACACTCATTATGAGCCACAGTGAATCACACATATCTGTGAGATACATAGGATACTAATTCTTATTACCCCCAAAATTCCTACACTCCCTGAATATTACCCAATCGTGAAATAACTCGAAATCTAATTCATATTTTGAGTCACTAGAAAGCCCAAGCAATAATACAATACTGGGAAATAATCAGGAGTCTAATTCATATGGCCACTCATAGAATCAGTGAATAATGGACACTACGGTAATACTCAGGATTCTGTTTCATATGACCTCTGATTCAGTATCGCACTGAATGACACACCAGGGAATCGTCAGGATTCTGTTCCATAGGAACATTCATTCAGAGCCTTACTGAATAACGCACAAGAAGACAATAGTCAGGAGTCTATTTCAAATGGCCTGCTTTTCTGAGTTTCAGTGAATAACGAACACCTGTGGACTAGTCGTGATGCTATTTAAGATAGCCACAAATAAAGCACCTGCCTGAATGATGCACACCTGTGTGACAGTCAGGAGTCTACATAAAATGGCTACACATTCAGAGTCTCTGTAAATAATGTACACATGGGCAATGGACAGGAGTTTTTTTTTTATTCCCACTTATTCAGGGTCTCATTCAATAATACACACCTGTAGAAGAGTTAAGAGCCTACTTCATATAGCCACCCATTTAGATCCTCAATGAGTCATGCCCACCAGGGTAATATTCACAACCCTCTCTCATATAGCCTATCATTCAGTGCCTCACTGAATGATACACACCTGGGATGTCATCGGGATTCTAATCCATACTGCCAATCATTCAGAAACTTACTGAATAATTCACAAAGGAGCAATAGTCAGGTGACTATTTTATATGGCCTCCCTTTAAGAGATTCAGTAAATAATGAACTTTTATGAGGTAGTCAGGATGCTGTTTATGGTAGCCACGATTTAAGTGCCTTTCTGAATAATACTCACCTGGGTGATAGTCAGGAGTCTATTTCATATGATCTCTCATTCTGGGCCTAACTGAATTATGCACACCTGGGAAAGTGTCAGGAGTCAATTTGGTATGTACACTAATACAGAACCTGTTTAAATGGTGTGAACATGTATAATAATTAAAAGGCTATATCATATGGATACTGATTCACGAAATAACTGAATAAGGCACACCTGTGGAGTAATAAGAAGTCTGTTTCATAGGGCCACTATTTCACAGCCTCACCGCATATTACACACTTGTGATATAATCTGTAGTCCATTTCTAATGGCCACTCAGTCAGAGAATTACTGAATAATGCGCACCTGTGGAACAGTACGAATTCCTTTCTTTATGGCTACTCATTGAGAGCCTCACTGAAGGTACACACCAAGGAAAATGCTCAGGATTCTGTTTTAACCCCTAATTCAGAGTCTCACTGAATAAGACACACCTGTGGAAGAGTCAGGTGTCTTCTTCATGTGGCCTCTAATTCGGAGTGTCACTGAATAATGTGGAGTAGTCTGGAGTCTATTTCATGAAGACACATATTCAGAGCCTAAGTCTATAAAACACACCTGTGTGATAGTAAGGAATCTAGTTAATATCGCCAGATATTTAGAGCCTCACTGAATAATACACAGCTGGAGAATAATTTGGAGTCTATTTTCGATGGATATTCATTCAGAGCGTCGGTGAATAATGCAAACCTGTAGAGTAGCCAGGAGTCTCTTTAATTTGGACACTCATTCTTAGCCTCAGTAGATATTATGCACCTGTGAGATAGTAAGGAGTTTATTTCATATGGCCACTCATTCAGAGCCTCATTGAATAATACACACTTAGGGAACAGTCAAGAGTCTATTTTATGTGACCACTCTCTGAGTACTTTACTGAGTGGTTCACACCTGGAGAATGGTCAGGATAGTTTTATATGGACACACAATGTGTACCTCACTGAAAAGCTCACACCTGTGGAATAGTTAGGAATGTATTTTATTTGTTCCCTTTTCAGAGCATCAGTGAATAACACAAACACAGAAAACATTGGGCAGTGTGTTTCAAGTGGCCACTCATTGAGAGACTCACGGAATAGTGCACATCTGGAGAATAATTTGGAGTCTATTTTCGATGGATATTCATTCAGAGCCTCGGTGAATAATGCACACCTGTGGAATAGTCAGGAGTCTATTTCATATGGCCACTCATTCAGAGCCTCAGTGAATCATGAACAATAAGGTAACAATCAGGAGTCTATTGATTATGCAATCTCATTCATCCACGCAGTGAATAATACACGTCTTTCGAGTACCGATGGGTCTGTTTATATGGCCACTGATTTGGAGCCTCACGGAATAGTACAGAACTGAAAACATGTCAGTGGTGTATTTCTAATGGCTACTCATTCAGAAGCTCAGTGAGAAATTAAAGAAGGTTGAGTACTCAGGATCCTTTCTCATATGTCGAATCATTCAGAGTTTCACTGAGGGATACAAAGCTTGGAAATTGTCAGGATTCTATTTAATATAAACACTCATTATGAGCCTCAGTGAATCACACATGTCTGTGAGATACGTAGGATACTAATTCTTATTACCCCCAAAATTTCTAGATTGCCTGAATATTACCCACTCTTGAAATAACCGGAAATCTATTTCATATTGTGAGTCATTAGAAAGCCCAAGCAATAATACACTACTGGGGAATAGTCAGGAGTCTAATTCATATGGCCACTCAGGGAATCAGTGAATAATGGACACCACGGTAATACTCAGCATCCTGTTTTGTATGACCTCTGATTCAGTATCGCACTGAATGACACACCAGGGAATCGTTAGGATTCTGGACCATAGGAACATTCATTCAGGGTCTTACTGAATAATGCACAAGTGGACAATAGTCAGGAGTCTATTTCATATGGCCTCCTTTTCTGAGCTTCAGTGAATAACGAACACCTGTGGACTATTCGTGATGCTATTTAAGATAGCCACAAATAAAGCACCTCCCTGAATGATGCACAACTGGGTGACAGTCAGGAGTCTACATAAAACGGCTACACATTCAGAGTCTCTGTAAATAATGTACACATGGGCAATGGACAGTAGTTTTTTTTTTAATTCCCACTTATTCATGGTCTCATTCAATAATACACACCTGTAGAAGAGTTAAGAGCCTACTTCGTATAGCCACCCATTTAGATCCTCAATGAGTCATGCCCACCAGGGTAATATTCGCAACCCTCTCTCATATAGCCTATCATTCAGTGCCTCACTGAATGATACACACCTGGGATGTCATCGGGATTCTAATCCATACTGCCAATCATTCAGAACCTTACTGAATAATTCACAAAGGAGCAATAGTCAGGTGACTATTTTATATGGCCTCTTATTAAGAGCTTCAGTGAATAATGAACTTTTATGAAGTAGTCAGGATGCTGTTTATGGTAGCCACGAATTAAATGACTTCTGAATAATACTCACCTGGGTGATAGTCAGGAGTCTATTTCATATGATCTCTCATTCTGGGCCTAACTGAAGAATGCACACCTGGGAAAGTGTCAGGAGTCTATTTGGTATGTACACTCATACAGAACCTGTTTAAATGATGCGAACATGTATAATAATTAGGAGTCTATATCATATGAATACTGATTCACGCAATCATTGAATAACGCACACCTGTGGAGTAATAAGAAATCTGTTTAATAGGTCCACTGTTTCACAGCCACACCGCATATTACACACTTGTGATATAATCTGTAGTCCATTTCTAATGGCCACTCAGTCAGAGAATTACTGAATAATGCGCACCTGTGGAACAGTAAATATTCCTATTTTTATGGCTACTCATTGAGAGCCTCACTGAAGGTACATACCAGGGGAAATGCTCAGGATTCTGTTTTAACCCCTAATTCAGAGTCTCACTGAATAAGACACACCTGTGGAAGAGTCAGGTGTCTTTTTCATGTGGCCTCTCATTCGGAGTGTCACTGAATAATGTGGAGTATTCTGGAGTCTATTTCATAAAGACACATATTCAGAGCCTCAGTGTATAAAACACACCTGTGTGATAGTAATGAATCTAATTAATATCCCCAGATATTTAGAGCCTCACTGAATAATACACAGCTGAAGAATAATTTGCAGTCTATTTTCGATGGATATTCATTCAGAGAATCGGTAAATAGTGCAAACCTGTGGAGTAGCCAGGAGTCTCTTTAATTTGGACACTCATTCTTAGCCTCAGTAGATATTATGCACCTGTGAGATAGTCAGAAGTTTATTTCATATGGCCACTCATTGAGAGCCTAATTGAATAATACACACTTAGGGAATAGTCAAGATTCTATTTTATGTGGCCACTCTCTGAGTACCTTACTGAGTGTTTCACACCTGGAGAATTGTCAGGATAGTTTTATATGGATACACGATGTGTACCTCACTGAAAAATTTACACCTGTGGAATAGTCAGGAATGTATTTTATTTGGTCCCTTTTCAGAGCATCAGTGAATAACACACACATAGAAAACATTGGGCAGTGTGTTTCAAGTGGCCACTCATTGAGAGACTCACGGAATAGTGCACATCTGGAGAATTCTCAAGAGTCTATTTGGAATGGCAATGCATTCAGACTCTTTGAATAACAGAAAACCTATGGAATTGTGAGGAATTCATTCGAAATGGCCAAATATTCGGGGAGTAAGTGAGTCATGAACAATAAGGTAATAATCAGGAGTTTATTGATTATGCACTGTTATTCAACCACGTGGTGAATAATGCACGTCTTTCGAGTACCAATGGGTCTGTTTATATGGCCACTTATTTGGACCAGCAATAAAGAGAACACAATTGAAAACAAGTCAGGAGTGTATTTCAAATGGGCATTCATTCAGAAGCTCAGTGAATAATCCAAAGATGTTAAGTACTCAGGATCCTTTCTCACATGGTGAATCATTCAGAGTTTAACTGAGGGATACAAAGCTTGGAAATTGTCAGGATTCTATTTAATATAAACACTCATTATGAGCCTCAGTGAATCACACATGTCTGTGAGATACTTAGGATACTAATTCTTATTACCCCCATAGATTTTCTGAATATTACCCACTTTTGAAATAACCAGAATTCAATTTAATATTGTGAGTCATTAGAAAGCTCAAGCAATAATACATTACTGGGGAATAGTCAGGAGTCTATTTCATATGGCCACTCAGAGAATCAGTGAATAATTGAAACCATGGTAATACTCAGGATCATGTTCTATATGACCTTTGATTCAGTATCGCACTGAATGACACACCAGGGAATCGTCTGGATTCTGTTCCATGGGAACATTCATTCAGAGCCTTACTGAATAATGCACAAGGGGACAATAGTCAGGAGTCTATTTCATATGGCCTCTTTTTCTGAGCTTCAGTGAATATCGAACACCTATGGACTACTCGTGACACTATTTAAGATAGACACAAACAAAGCACCTCTCTGGATGATGCACACCTGTGTGACAGTCAGGAGTCTACATAAAACGGCTATACATTCAGTCTCTGTCAATAATGCACTCCTGGGCAATGGACAGGAGTCCTTTTTTTATTCCCACTTATTCAGGGTCTCATTCAATACTAGACACCTGTAGAAGAGTTAAGACCCTACTTCATATAGCCACCCATTTAGATCCTCAATGAGTCATGCCAACCAGGGTAATATTCGCAACCCTCTCTCATATAGCGGCTCATTCAGTGACTCACAGAATGATACACACCTGGGGTGTCATCGAGATTCTAATCCATACTGCCAATCATTCAGAACCGTAATGAATAATTCACAAAGGAGCAGTAGTCAGGTGACTACTTTATATGGCCTCCCATAAAGAGCTTCAGTAAAAAATAAACTTTTATGGAGTAGTCAGGATGCTGTTTATGGTAGCCACGAATTAAGTGTGTTTCTGAATAATACACACCTGGGTGATAGTCAGGAGTCTATTTCATATGATTTCTCATTCTGGGCCTAACTGAAGAATGCACACCTGGGAAAGTGTCAGGAGTCTATATGGTATGCACACACATACAGAACCTGTTTAAATAATGCGAACATGTAGAATAATTAGGAGTCTATGTCATATGGCTACTGATTCACACAATAACTGAATAACGCACACCTGTGGAGTAATAAGAAATCTGTTTCTTATCTCCACTCTTTCACAGCCTTACCGCATATTGCACATTTGTGATATAATCTGTAGTCCATTTCCAATGGCCACTCACACAGAGAATTACTGTATAATGCACACCTGTGGAACAGTAAGAAGTCCCTTTTTTATGGCTAGCAATGAGAGCCACACTGAAGGTACACACCAGGGGAAATGCTCAGGATTCCGTTTTAACCCCTAATTCAGAGTCTCACTGAATAAGGCACACCTGTGGAAGAGTCAGGTGTCTATTTCATATGGCCACTCATTCAGAGCCTTACTGAATAATGCACACCTGTGGAATAGTCAGGAGTCTATTTCATGTAGACACATTTTCAGAGCCTCAGTGTATAATACACACCTGTGTGATAGTAAGGAATCTAATTAATATCACCAGATATTTAGAGCCTCACTGAATAATACACAGCTGGAGAATAATTTGGAGTCTATTTTCGATGGATATTCATTCAGAGCCTCGGTGAATAAGGCACACCTGTGGAGTACCCAGGAATCTACATAATTTGGACACTCCTTCTAAGCCTCAGTCGAAAATATGCACCTGTGATATAGTCAGAAGTTTATTTTATATGGCCACTCATTCAGATCCTCATTGAATAATACACACTTAGGGAATAGTCAAGAGTCAATTTTTTTTGGCCACTCTCTGAGTACCTTATTGACTGGTTCACAACTTGAGAATGGTCAGGATAGCTTTATATGACACTCAATGAGTACCTCACTGAAAAATTCACACCTGTGGAATAGTCAGGAATGTATTTTATTTGGTCCCTTTTCAGAGCATCAGTGAATAACACACACATAGAAAACACTGGGGAGTCTGTTTCATGTGGCCACTCATTGAGAGATTCACAGAATCGTGCACATCTGGAGAATTCACAAGAGTCTTTTTGAAATGGCAATGCATTCAGACTCTTTGTATAACAAAAAACCTATGGAATTGTGAAGAATACATTCTAAATGGCCAAATATTCGGAGCCTCAGTGAATCATGAATAATAAGGTAATAATCAGGAGTCTATTGATTATGCTCTCTCATTCATTCACGCAGTGAATAATACACGTCTTTCGAGTAATGGTGAGTCTATTTATATGGCCACTCATTTGTAGCCTCACTAAATAGTACACAACTGAAAACAAGTCAGGGGTGTATTTCAAATGGCCACTCATTTAGAACATCAGTGAATAATTCAAAGATGTTGAGTACTTAGGATCCATTCTCATATGGCGAATCACTCAGAGTTTCACTGAGGGATACAAAGCTTGGAAATTGTCACGATTCTATTTAATATAAACACTCATTATGAGCCTCAGTGAATCACACATGTCTGTGAGATACTTTGGATAATAATTCTTATTTCCCACAAAATTCGTAGATTCCCTAAATACTACAAATTCGTGAAATAATCAGAAGTCTATTTAATATTGTGAGTCATTAGAAAGCCCAAGCAATAATACACTACTGGGGAATAGACGTGAGTCTATTTCATATGGCCACTCAGAGAATCAGTGAATAGTGGACACCACGGTAATACTCTGGATCCTGTTTTACATGACCTCTGATTCAGTATGACACTGAATGACACACCAGGGATTCGTCAGGATTCTGTTCCATAAGAACATTCATTCAGAGCCTTACTGAATAATGCACAAGAAGACAATAGTCAGGAGTCTATTTCATATGGCCTCTTTTTCTGAGCTTCAGTGAATAACGAACACCTGTGGACTAGTCATGACGCCATTTAAGATAGCCACAAATAAAACACCTCCCTGAATGATGCACACCCGAGTGACAGTCAGGAGTCTACATAAAAAGGCTACACATTCAGAGTCTCTGTAAATAATGCACTGCTGGGCAAAGGACAGGAGTCCTTTCTTTATTCCCACTTATTCAGGGTCTCATTCAATAATACACACCTGTAGAAGAGTTAAGAGCCTACTTCATATAGCCACCCATTTAGATCCTCAATGAGTCATGCCCAACAGGGTAATATTCTCTCATATAGCGGCTCATTCAGTGCCTCACAGAATGATACACACCTGGGGTGTCATCGGGATTCTAATCCATACTGCCAATCATTCAGAACCTTACTGAATGATTCACAAAGGAGCAATAGTCAGGTGACTATTTTATATGGCCTCCCATTAAGAGCTTCAGTGAATAATGAACTTTTATGAGGTAGTCAGGATGCTGTTTATGGTAGCCACGAATTAAGTGCCTTTCTGAAAAATAATCACCTGGGTGATAGTCAGGAGTCTATTTCATATGATCTCTCATTCTGGGCCTATCTGAAGAATGCACACGTGGGAAAGTGTCAGGAGTCCGTTTGGTATGCACACTCATACAGGACCTGTTTAAATGATGCGAACATGTAGAATAATTAGGAGTCTATGTCATATGGCTACTGATTCACACAATCACTGAATAACGCACACCTGTGGAGTAATAAGAAGTCTGTTTCATATGGCCACTCTATCACAGCCTCACCGCATACTACACACTTGTGATATAATCTGTAGTCCATTTCTAATGGCCACTCATTCAGAGAATTACTGAATGCTCACCTGTGGAAGAGTAAGAAGTTCCTTTTTAATGGCTACTCATTGAGAGCCTCACTGAAGGTACACACCAGGGGAAATGCTCAGGATTCTGTTTTAACCCCTAATTTAGGTTCTCACTGAATAAGGCACAGCTGTGGAAGAGTCAGGTGTCTTTTTTATGTGGCCTCTCATTCGGAGTGTCACTGAATAATGTGGAGTAGTCTGGAGTCTATTTCATGTAGACACATATTCAGAGCCTCAATGTTTAATACACACCTGTGTGATAGTAAGGAATCTAATTAATATCGCCAGATATTGAGATCCTCACTGATTAATACACAACTGGAGAATAATTTATAGTCTATTTTCGATGGATATTCATTCAGAGTCTCGGTGAATAATGCACACCTGTGGAGTAGCCAGGAGTCTATTTAATTTGGACGCTCATTCTTAGCCTCAGTAGATAATATGCACCTGTGATATAGTCAGGAGTTTATTTCATATGGCCCCTCATTCAGAGCCTCAATGAGTAATACACACTTAGGAATAGTCAAGAGTCTACTTTATGTGCCCACTCTCTGAGTACCTTACTGAATGTTTCACACCTGGAGAATGGTCAGTATACTTTTATATGGACACTTAATGTGTAACTCACTGAAAAATTCACACCTGTGGTATAGTCAGTAATGTATTTTATTAGGTTCCTTTTCAGAGCATCAGTGAATACCACACACATAGAAAATATTCGGGAGTGTGCTTCATGTGGCCACTCATTGAGAGACTCAAGGAATAGTTCACATCTGGGGAATTCTCAAGAGTCCATTTGGAATGGCAATGCATTCATACTCTTTGAATAACAAAAACCTATGGAATTGTGAAGAATCCATTACAAATGGCCAAATATTTGGAGCGTCAGTGAATTATGAACAATAAGGTAATAATCAGGAGTCTATTTCATATGGCCACTCATTCAGAGCCTCATTGAATAATACACATCTTTCGAGTACTGATGGGTCTGTTTATATGGCCACTCATTTGGAGCCTCACTAAATAGTACACAACTGAAAACAAGTCAGGGGTGTATTTCAAATGGCCACTCATTCAGAAGCTCAGTGAATAATTCTAAGATGTTGAGAACTCAGGATCCTTTCTCACATGGCGAATCATTCAGTGTTTCACTGAGGGATACAAAGCTTGGAAATGGTCAGGATTCATTTAATATAAACATGCATTATGAGCCTCAGTGAATCACACATATCTGTGAGATACTTAGGATACCAATTGTTATTATCCCCAAAATTCCTAGAGTCACTGAATATTACCCACTCGTGAAATAACCAAAATTCGTTTAATATTGTGAGTCTTTAGAAAGCCCAAGCAATAATACACTACTGGAAAATAGTCAGGAGTCTATTTCATATGGCCACTCAGAGAATCAGAGAATAATGGACACCACGGTAATACTCAGGATCCTGTTTTATATGACCCCTGATGCAGTATCGCACTGAACGACACACCAGGGAATCGTCAGGATTCTGTTCCATAGGAACATTCATTCAGAGCCTTACTGAATAATGCACAAGGGGACAATACTCAGGAGTCTATTTCATATGGCCCCTTTTTCTGAGCTTCAGTGAATAACAAACACCTGTGGACTAGTATTGACGCTATTTAAGATAGCCAAAAAAAAAGCGCCTCACTTAATGATGCACACCTCTGTGACAGTCAGGAGTCAACATAAAACGGCTACACATTCAGAGTCTCTGTAAATAATTCAATCCTGGGCAATGGACAGGACTCCTTTTTTTATTCCCACTTTTTCAGGATCTCATTCAATAATACACACCTGTAGAAGAGTTAAGAGCCTACTTCATATAGGCACCCATTTAGATCCTCAATGAGTCATGCCCACCAGGGTATTATTCGCAAATCTCTCTCAAATAGAGGCTCATTCAGTGCCTCACTGAGTGATACACACCTGGGGTGTCATCGGGATTTTAATCCATACTGCCAATCATTCAGAACCTTAATGAATAATTCACAAACAAGCAATAGTCAGGTGACTATTTTATACGCCCTCCATTAAGAGTTTAAGTGAATAATGAACTTTTATGTAGTAGGCTGGATGCTGTTTATGCTAGCCACAAATTAAGTGCCTTTCTGAATAATACACACCTGGGTAATAGTCAGGAGTCCATTTCATATAATATCTCATTCTGGGCCTAACTGAAGAATGCACACCTGGGAAAGTTTCAGGAGCCTATTTGGTATGCATACACATACAGATCCTGTTTAAATGATGCAAACATGTAGAAAAATTAGGAGTCTATGTCATATGGATACTGATTCACACAATCACTGAATAACGCACACCTGTGGAGTAATAAGAAGTCTGTTTCATATGGCCACTCTTTCACAGCCTCACCACATATTACACACTTGTGATATAATCTGTAGTCCATTTCAAATGGCCACTCATTTAGAGAATTACTGAATAATGCGCTCCTGTGGAACAGTAAGAAATCCCTTTTTTATGGCTACTCATTGAGAGCCTCACTGAAGGTACACACCAGGGGAAATTCTCAGGATTCTGTTTTAACTCCTAATTCAGAGTCTCACTGAATAACGCTCACCTTTGGAAAAGACAGGTGTCTTTTTCATGTGGCCTCTTATTCGGAGTGTCACTGAATAATGTGGAGTAGTCCGGAATCTATTTTATGTAGACCCATATTCAGAGCCTCAGTGTATAATACACACCTGTGTTATAGTAAGGAATCTAATTAATATCTCCAGATATTTAGAGGCTCACTGAATAATACACAGCTGGAGAATAATTTGGAGTTTCATTTTGATGGATATTCATTCAGAGCCTCAGTGAATAGTGCACACTTGTGGAGTAGCCAGGAGTCTATTTAATTTGGACACTCAGTCTTTTTTGTTTTCTTTTTAAAAAATTTATTGCATTATAGGTTTTGGTGTACATGTTCAGAATGTGCAAGATAGTTGCATAGGTACACACATGGCTGTGTGTTTTGCTGCCTCCCTCTCCTTCACCCACACATGGCATTCATCCCCAGGCTATCCCTCCCTACGACCCCTTTTTGTCCCTACCCCATTCCTCCCAATAGACCCCACTGTGTAGTAGAGCCCCTCTCTCTTTCCATGTGTTCTCATTATTCTCACCCACCTATGAGTTACTATATTTGGTATTTCATTTTTTTTCTTGTGTAAGTTTGCTGAGGATGACGTTCTCCATGTTCATCCATGTCCTTACATAGAACACAAACTCATCATTTTTGATTGTTGCATAATATGCCATGGTGTACATGTGCCACATTTTCCCAGTCCAGTCTATCATCGTTGGTCATTTGGGTTGGTTCCAGTTCTTTGCTATTCTTAGCCTCAGTAGATAATATGCACCTGTGATATAGTCAGGAGTTTACTTCATATAACCAATCATTCAGAGCCTCATTGAATAATACACACTTAGAGAATAGTCAAGAGTCTATTTTATGTGGCCACTCTCTGAGTACCTTACTGAGTGGTTCACACCTGGAGAATAATCAGGATACTTTTATATGGACACTCAATGTGTAACTCACTGAAAAATTCACACCTGTGGAATAGTCAGGAATGTATTTTATTTGGTCCCTTTTCAGAGCATCAGTAAATAACACACACATAGAAAACATTGGGGCATGTGTTTCATGTGGACACTCATTGAGAGACTCACGGAATAGTGCACATCAGTAGAATTCTCAAGAGTCTATTTGAAATGGCAATGCATTCAGACTCTTTGAATAACAAAAAACCTATGGAATTGTGAGGAATCCATTCCAAATAGCCAAATATTCGGAGCCTCAGTGAATCATGAACAATAAGGTAATAATCAGGAGTCTATTTATTATGCACTCTCATTCATCCACGTGGTGAGTAATACACGTCTTTGGAGTACTGAGGGGTCTGTTTATATGGCCACTCATTTGGAGCCTCACTAAATAGTACACAACAGAAAACAAGTCAGGGGTGTGTTTCAAATGGCCACTCATTCAGAAGCTCAGTGAATAATTCAAAGATGTTGAGTACTCAGGATCCTTTCTCATATGGCGAATCATTCAGAGTTTCACTGAGGATTACAAAGCTTGGAAATTGTCAGGATTCTATTTCATATAAACACTCATTATGAGCCTCAGCGAATCACACGTGTCTGTGAGACACTTAGAATACTAATTCTTATTACCCACAAAATTCCTAGATTCCCTGAATATTACCCACTCGTGAAATAATCAGAAGTATATTTAATATTGTGAGTCATTAGAAAGCCCAAGAAATAATACACTACTGGGGAATTGTCAGGAGTCTATTTCATATGGCCACTCACAGAATCAATGAATAATGGACACAAAGGTAATACTCACGATCCTGTTTTATATGACCTGTGATTCAGAATCGCTCTGAATGACACGCCAGGGAATCGTCAGGATTGTGTTCCTTAGGAACATTCATTCAGAGCCTTACTGAATAATGCACAAGTGGAAAATAGTCATGGGTCTATTTTATATGGAATTTTTTTTTTCTGAGCTTCAGTGAATAACGAACACCTGTGGACTAGTCGTGACGCTATTTAAGATAGCCACAAATAAAGCACCTTCCTGAATGAGGCACACCTGGGTGTCAGTCAGGAGTCTACATAAAATGGCTACATATTCAGAGTCTCTGTAAATAATGCACCCCTGGGCAATGGACAGGAGTCCTTTATATTCCCAATTATTCAGGGTCCCATTCAATAATACACACTTGTAGAAGGGTTAAGAGCCTACTTCATATAGCCCCCCATTTAGATCCTCAATGAGTCATGCCCACCAGTGTAATATTGGCAACCCTCTCTCATATAGCGGCTCATTCAGTGCCTCACTGTATGATACACACCTGGGGTGTCATCGGGATTCTAATCCATACTGCCAATCATTCAGAACCTTACTGAATAACTCACAAAGGAGCAATAGTCAGGTGACTCTTTTATATGGCCTCGCATTAAGAGCTTCAGTGAATAATTAACTTTAATAGAGTAGTAAGTATGCTGTTTATGGTAGCCACGAATTAAGTGCCTTTCAGAATAATATACACCTGGGTGATAGTCAGGACTCTGTTTCATATGATCTCTCATTCTGGGCCTAAGTGAAGAATGCACACCTGGGAAAGTGTCAGGAGTCTATTTGGTATGCCCACTCATACAGAACCTGTTTAAATGATGCGAACATGTAGAATAATTAGGAGTCTAAGTCATATGGCTACAGATTCACACAATCACTGAATAATGCACACCCGTGGATTCATAAGAAGTCTGTTTCATATGGCCACTCTTTCACAGCCTCACCGCATATTACACCTTTGTGATATAATTTGTAGTCCATTTCTAATGGCCACTCATTCAGTGAATTACTGAATAATGCGCACCTGTGGAACAGTAAGAAGTCCCTTTTTTATGGCTACTCATTGAGAGACTCACTGAAGGTTCACACCAGGGAAAATGCTTAGGATTCTGTTTTAACCCCTAATTCAGAGTCTCACTGAATTAGGCACAACTGTGGAAGAGTCAGGTGTCTTTTTCATGTGGCCTCTCATTCGGAGTGTCACTGAATAATGTGGAGTAGTCAGGAGTCTATTTCATGTATACACATATTTAGAGCCTCAGTATATACTACACAACTGTGTGATAGTAAGAAATCTAATTAATATCGCCAGTTATATAGAGCCTCACTGAGTAATACACAGCTGGAGAATAATTTGGAGTCAATTTTTGATGGATATTCATTCAGAGCCTCAGTGAATAGTGCACACGGGTGGAGGAGCCAGGATTCTATTTAATTTGAACACTCATTCTTAGCCTCAGTAGATGATATGCACGTGTGATATAGTCAGTAGTTTATTTTATATAGCCACTTATTCAGAGCCTCATTGAATAATACAGACTTAGGGAATAGTCAAGAGTCTTTTATTTGGCCACTCTCTGAGTACCTTACTGAGTGGTTCACACCTGAAGTATGGTCAGGATAGTTTTATATGGACACTCAATGTGTACCTCACTGAAAAATTCACACCTGTGGAATAGTCAGGAATGTGTTTTATATGGTCTCTTTTCAGAGCATCAGTGAATAACACACACTTAGAAAACATTGGGGAGTGTGTTTCATTTGGCCACTCATTGAGAGACTCATGGAATAGTGCACATCTGAAGAATTAAGAGTCTATTTGGAATGGCAATGCATTCAGACTTTTTGAATAAAAAATACCTATGGAATTGTGAGGAATCCATTCCATATGGCCAAATATTCGGAACCTCAGTGAATCATGAACAATAACCTAATAATCAGGAGTCTATTGATTATTCACTCTCATTCATCCACGTGGTAAATAATACACTTTTTCGAGTACCGATGGGTCTATTTATATGGCCACTCATTTGGAGCCTCACTAAATAGTACACAACTGAAAACAAGTCAGGGGTGTATTTCACATGGGCGCTCATTCAGAAGCTCAGTGGATAATTCAAAGATGTTGAGTATTAAGGATTTTTTCTTATATGGCGAATCATTAAGTGTTTCACTGAGGGATACCTAGCTTGGAAATTGTCAGGAGCCTATTTAATATAAACACTCATTATGAGCCTCAGTGAAACACACAAGTCTGTGTAATAGTTAGGACACTAATTCTTGTTACCCCCAAAATTTCTAGATTCCCTGAATATTACCCACTCGTGAAATAAACAAAAGTCTCTTTAATATCGTGAGTCATTAGAAAGCCGAAGAAATAATACATTACTGGGGAATAGTCAGAAGATTATTTCATATGGCCACTCAGAGAATCAGAGAATAATGGACACTACGGTAATACTCAGGATTCTGTTTTATATGACCTCTGATTCAGTATCGCACAGAATGACACACCAGATAATCATCAGGATTCTGTTCCATAGAGACATTCTTTCAGAGCCTTACTGAATAATGCACAAGGGGACAATAGTCAGGAGTCCATTTCATATGGCCTCTTTCTCTGGGCTTCAGTGAATAACAAACACCTGTGGACTAGTAGTGACGCTGTTTAAGATATCCACATATGAAGCACCTCCCTGAATGATGCACACCTGGGTGACAGTCAGGAGTCTACATAAAATGGCTACACATTCAGAGTCTCTGTAAATAATGCACACCTGGGCAATGGACAGGAGTTTTTTTTTATTCCCACTTATTCAGGGAAGTATTCAGTAATACACACCTGTAGAAGAGTTAAGAGCCTACTTCATATAGCCACCAATTTAGAACCTCAATGAGTCATGCCCACCAGTGTAATATTCACAACCCTCTCTCATATAGTGGCTCATTCAGTGCCTCACTGAATAATACACACCTGGGGTGTCATCGGGAATCTAATCCATACTGCCAATCATTCAGAACCTTGCTGAATAATTCCCAAAGGTGCAATAGTCAGGTGACTATTTTATATCCCTCCCATTAAGAGCTTCAGTGAATAATAAACTTTTTTGGAGTAGTCTGTATGCTGTTTATGGTAGCCACGAATTAAGTGCCTTTCTGAATAATACACACCTGGGTGATAGTTAGGAGTCTATGTCATATGATCTTTGTTTCTGAGCCTAACTGAAGAATGCACACCTGGGAAAGTGTCAGGAGTCTATTTGGTATGCACACCCATACAGAAC
Organism: Saguinus midas; assembly: GCA_021498475.1. NCBI lineage: Eukaryota > Metazoa > Chordata > Mammalia > Primates > Cebidae > Saguinus > Saguinus midas. Next base: position 33,177,870 of record CM038404.1, on the reverse strand, counting down.
CTGTTCAAATGATGCGAACATGTAGAATAATTAGGAGTCTATGTCATATGGCTACTGATTCACACAATCACTGAACAAGGCACACCTGTGGAGTAATAAGAAGTCTGTTTCATATGGCCACTCTTTCACAGCCTCACCGCATATTACACGCTTGTGATATAATCTGTAGTCCATTTCTAGTGGCCACTCATTCAGAGAATTACTCAATAATGCACACCTGTGGAACAGTAAGAAGTCCCTTTTTAATGGCTACTCATTGAGAGCCTCACTTAAGGTACACACCAGGGCAATTCTCAGGATTCTGTTTTAAACCCTAATTCAGAGTCTCTCTGAATAACGCTCACCTTTGGAAGAGTTAGGTGTCTTTTTCATGTGGCCTCTCATTCGGAGTGTCACTGAATAATGTGGAGTACTCTGGAATCTATTTTATGTAGACACATATTCAGAGCCTCAGTGTATAATACACACCTGTGTTATAGTAAGGAATCTGATTAATATCGCCAGATATTTAGAGCCTCACTGAATAATACACAGCTGGAGAATAATTTGGAGTCTCATTTCTTTTTTTTCCTTCTTTTTTTCAGTTTAAACACACTTTTATTATGGTTCATGAAACACTTAGATATGTCACTAATTAATTTGCTCATAGTCTAATAAGTTTTCATTGTACATTTACATCAGTTCACATTTAGAATAAAATCCTACCAAATTCAGAATATTTTACCTGACAGTCTCTGAACATTTTTTGCTCAGAGCCACTCAAATATATGAAAAAAAAACATTTAATCAGGGAATAAAGGAAATAAATACTGCTATACTAAAATCGGACAGTAAGCCTCATTCCTTATACACTTGCTATTTTCTTTTTTTTTTTTTTTTTAATTTTTATTGCATTATAGGTTTGGGGGTACATGTGCAGAACGAGCAAGATAGTTGCATAGGTACACACATGGCAGTGTGCTCTGCTGCTTTCCTCCCCATCACCCACACTTGGCATTCATCCCCAGGCTATCCCCCCCAGCCCCCCCCGCTGTCCCTCCCCCATTCCCCCCAACAGTCCCCAGTGTATAGTAGACCGCCTCTCTGTGTCCCTGTGTTCTCATTTTTCTCACCCACCTATGAGTGAGTATATGCGGTATTTCTTTTTCTGTTCTTGTGTCAGTTTGCTGAGAATGATGTTCTCCAGATTCATCCATGTCCTTACAAAGGACACAAACTCATCATTTTGATTGCTGCATAATATTCCATGGTGTATATGTGCCACATTTTCCCAGTCCAGTCTATCATCGTTGGGCATTTGGGTTGGTTCCAGGTCTTTGCTATTGTAAACAGTGCTGCAATGAACATTCGTGTGCATGTGTCCTTATAGTAGAACGATTTATAGTCCTTTGGATAGATACCCAGTAATGGGATTGCTGGGTCAAATGGAATTTCTATTTCTAGGTCCCTGAGGAATCGCCACACTGTCTTCCACAATGGTTGAACTAATTTACACTCCCACCAACAGTGTAAGAGTGTTCCTATTTCTCCACATCCTCTCCAGCATCTGCTGTCTCCAGATTTTTAATGATCGCCATTCTAACTGGCGTGAGATGGTATCTCAATGTGGTTTTGATTTGCATCTCTAATGACCAATGATGATGAGCACTTTTTCATATGTTTGTTGGCCTCATGTATGTCTTCTTTTGTAAAGTTTCTGTTCATATCCTTTGCCCATTTTTGAATGGGCTTGTTTGTTTTTTCCTGTAAATCTGTTTGAGTTCTTTGTAAATTCTGGATATCAACCCTTTGTCAGATGTCTAAACTGCAAAGATTTTTTCCCATTCTGATGGTTGCCGATTCACTCTAGTGACTGTTTCTTTTGCCGTGCAGAAGCTGTGGAGTTTGATTAGGTCCCATTTGTCTATTTTGGCTTTTGTTGCCAATGCTTTTGGTGTTTTGTTCATGAAGTCCTTGCCTACTCCTATGTCCTGAATGGTTTTGCCTAGATTTTCTTCTAGGGTTTTTATGGTGTCAGGTCTTACGTTTAAGTCTTTAATCCATCTGGAGTTAATTTTAGTGTAAGGTGTCAGGAAGGGGTCCAGTTTCTGCTTTCTGCACATGGCTAGCCAGTTTTCCCAACACCATTTATTAAATAGGAATCCTTTCCCCATTGCCTGTTTTTGTCTGGTTTATCAAAGATAATATGGTTGTAGATATGTTGTGTTGCCTCCGATGCCTCTGTTCTGTTCCATTGGTCTATATCTCTGTTTTGGTACCAGTACCATGCTGTTTTGATTACTGTAGCCTTGTAGTATAGTTTGAAGTCTGGTAGTGTGATGCCCGCTGTGTTCTTTTTGCTTAGAATTGACTTGGCTATGCGGGCTCTTTTTGGTTCCATATGAAATTCATGGTGGTTTCCAGTTCTGTGAAGAAATTCAATGGTAGTTTGATGGGGATAGCATTGATTGTGTAAATTACTTTGGGCAGTATAGCCATTTTCACGATATTGATTCTTCCTAACCACGAACATGGAATGTTTCTCCATCTGTTTGTGTCCTCTTATTTCGTTGAGCAGTTGTTTGTAGTTTTCCTTAAAGAGGTCCCTTACATTCCTAGTGAGTTGTATTCCTAGGTATTTTATTTTCTTTGTAGCAATTGTGAATGGCAGTTCATTCTTGATTTGGTTCTCTTTAAGTCTGTTATTGGTGTATAGGAATGCTTGTGATTTTGAACATTGATTTTATATCCTGAGACTTTGCTGAAGTTGCTTATCAGTTGCAGGAGCTTTTGGGCTGAGGTGATGGGGTCTTCTAGGTATACTATCATGTCGTCTGCAAATAGAGACAATTTGGCTTCCACCTTTCCTATTTGAATACCCTTTATTTCTTTTTCTTGCCTGATTGCTCTGGCTAGAACTTCCAGTACTATGTTGAATAGAAGTGGTGAGAGGGCATCCTTGTCTAGTGCCAGATTTCAAAGGAATGCTTCCAGTTTTTGCCCATTAAGTATGATATTGGCTGTTGGTTTGTCATAAATAGCTTTTATTACTTTGAGATATGTTCCATCAATACCAAGTTTATTGAGGGTTTTAGCATAAAGGGCTGTTGAATTTTGTCAAATGCCTTCTCTGCATCAATTGAGATAATCATGTGATTTTGTTTTTGCTTCTGTTTATGTGGTGAATTACATTTATAGACTTGCGATGTTGAACCAGCCTTGCATCCCCGGGATGAATCCTACTTGATCATGATGGATAAGTTTTTAATGTGCTGTTGCAATCGGTTTGCCAGTATTTTATTGAAGATTTTGCATCTATGTTCATCATGGATATTGGCCTGAAGTTTTCTTTTCTTGTTGAGTCTCTGCCAGGTTTTGGTATCAGGATGATGTTGGTCTCATAAAATGATTTGGGAAGAATTCCCTCTTTTGGATTATTTGGAATAGTTTCAGAAGGAATGGTACCAGATCCTCTTTGTGTGTCTGGTAGAATTCAGCTGTGAACCCATCTGGACCTGGGCTTTCTTTGTGTGGTAGGCTCTTAATTGCTGGCTCAACTTCAGACCTTGTTATTGGTCTATTCATAGTTTCGGCTTCCTCCTGGTTTAGGCTTGGGAGGACACAGGCGTCCAGGAATTTATCCATTTCTTCCTGATTTACTAGTTTATGTGCATAGAGTTGTTTGTAGTATTCTCTCATGATGGTTTGAATTTCTGTGGAATCTGTGGTGATTTCCCCTTTATCGTTTTTTATTGCATCTATTTGGTTGTTCTCTCTCTTCTTTCTTATCAGTCTGGCTAGTGGTCTGTCTATTTTGTTGATCTTTTCGAAAAACCAGCTCTTAGATTTATTGATTTTTTGAAGGGTTTTTCTTGTCTCTATCTCCTTCAGTTCTGCTCTGATCTTAGTTATTTCTTGTCTTCGGCTAGGTTTTGAGCTTTTTTGATCTTGCTCCTCTAGCTCTTTCAATTTTGATGATAGAGTGTCAATTTTGGATCTCTCCACTCTTCTCATGTGGTCACTTATTGCTATATATTTTCCTCTACAGACTGCTTTAAATGTGTCGCAGAGATTCTGGTACGTTGTGTCTTCATTCTCATTGGTTTCAAAGAACTTCTTTATTTCTGCCTTCATTTCATTGTTTATCCAATCAACATTCAAGAGCCAGTTGTTCAGTTTCCATGAAGCTGTGCGGTTCTGAGTTATTTTCTGAATTCTGAGTTCCAACTTGATTGCACTATGGTCTGAGAGACTGTTTGTTATGATTTCAGTTGTTTTGCATTTGCTGAAGAGTGCTTTAGTTCCAATTATGTGGTCAATTTTGGAGTAGGTGTGATGTGGTGTTGAGATGAGTGTATATTCTGTGGATTTGGGGTGGAGAGTTCTGTAAATGTCTATCAGGTTTGCTTGTTCCAGGTCTGAGTTCAAGTCCTGGATATCCTTGTTAATTTTCTTCCTGGTTTATCTGTCTGCTATTGACAGTGAAGTGTTAAAGTCTCCCACTATTATTGTGTGGGAGTCTAAGTCCCTTTGTAAGTCATTAAGAACTTGCCTTATATATCTGGGTGCTCCTACATTGGGTCCATATATATTTAGAATCGTTATCTCTTCTTGTTGTATCGATCCTTTCACCATTATGTAATGACCTTCTTTGTCCCTTTTGATCTTTGTTACTTTAAAGTCTATTTTATCGGAGATGAGAATTGCAACTCCTGCTTTTTTTTGCTCTCCATTTGCTTGGTAAATCTTCCTCCATCCCTTTATTTTGAGCCTTTGTGTATCTTTGCATGTGAGATGGGTTTCCTGGATACAGCACACCGATGGGTTTTGGTTTTTTATCCAATTTGCCAGTCTGTGTCTTTTGATTGGTGCATTTAGCCCATTTACATTCAGGGTTAATATTGTTATGTGTGAATTTGATACTGCCATTTTGATGCTAGCTGGCTGTTTTGCCCGTTGGTTCATGTACATTCTTCATTTTGTTGATGGTCTTTAGCATTTGGTATGCTTTTAGGATGGCTGGAACTGGTTGTTTCTTTCTATGTGTAGTGCCTCTTTCAGGAGCTCTTGTAAAGCAGGCCTAGTGCTGACAAAATCTCTGAGTACTTGCTTGTTCGTGAAGGATTTTATTTTTCCTTCACTTATGAAGCTCAGTTTGGCTGGATATGAAATTCTGGGTTGAAAGCTCTTTTCTTTAAGGATGTTGAATATTGGCCCCCACTCTCTTCTGGCTTGTAGAGTCTCTGCCGAGAGATCTGCTGTGAGTCTGATGGGCTTCCCTTTGTGGGTGACCTGACCTTTCTCTCTGGCTGCCCTTAGTATTTTCTCCTTCGTTTCAACCCTGGTGAATCTGGACGATTATGTGCCTTGGGGTTGCTCTTCTTGCAGAGTATCTTTGTGGTGTTCTCTGTATTTCCTGGAGTTGAGTATTGACCTGTCTTGCTAGGTTGGGGAAATTTTCCTGGATAATATCCTGAAGAGTGTTTTCCAGCTTGGATTCATTCTCTTCATCACATTCTGGTACACCTATCAAACGTAGGTTGGGTCTCTTCACATAGTCCCACATTTCTTGGAGATTTTGTTCATTCCTTTTTGTGCTTTTTTCTTTAATCTTTGTTTCTCGTTTTATTTCATTGAGTTGATCTTCAACTTCTGATATTCTTTCTTCTGCTTGGTCAATTCGGCTGTTGAAACTTGTGCATGCTTCGCGAAGTTCTCGTGTTGTGTTTTCAGCTCCTTCAATTCATTCATATTCCTCTCTAAGTTGTCCATTTTCGTTATCAATTCCTCGAATCTTTTTCAAATCTTTTTCTAGGTTCTTAGTTTCTTTGCACTGGTTTAGAACATGTTCCTTTAGCTCACTGAAGTTTCTCATTATCCACTTTCTGAAGTCTGATTCCGTCATTTATCACACATTCATTCTCCGTCCAGCTTTGTTCCTTGCTGGTGAGGAGTTTTGGTCCTTTTTGGAGGTGAGGTGTTTTGGTTTCGGTGTTTTCTCTTTTGCGCTGGTTTCTTCCCATCTTTATGGATTTATCCGCCTGTCGTCTTAGTATTGGCTGATTTTTCAATTGGGTCTCTGTGTGGGCACTGAGGTTGTTGATGATGAAGTATTTCTGTTACTTAGTTTTCCCTCTAATGATCTTTCCTCTCTGCTGTATGAGTACTGAGGTCCACTCCAGGCCCTGCTTGTCTGGGGTATACCTGCAGCAGCTGCAGCACAATGAGGGATGATACCAGTTTCTTCTTCTGCTGCCCTTGTTCCAGAATGATGCCAGCCAAATGTCAGTCTGATTAGTCCTTTTCTGGGGTGACTCCTTGGATATACAGAGGTCAGGGAGCTGCTTGAGGTGACAGTCTGTACTTTATAAGAGCTCCAGTGCTGAGCTGTGAGCTCCGTTGTTCATTCAGCGTTGTTGGGAGGTTGTTTATGTCTGCTGTAATGGAACTCATAAAACACCACTCTTTTTTTTTTTTTTTTTTTCACCCTTAGATGCTCTGTCTCAGGGAGTTGGGGCTTTCTTTATGAGAATCTGTTGCACTGTCCTGCCCCACTAGATGGCAGTCTATTCACTATTTCCCTGCCGGCGCTCTGACCTGCTGGCGCGGGTCCGCCCTTTGCTGCTGGGCTCCCTTCTGCTGTGGAGCACAGGTCTCTGTTATGGCAGGTTGCCTCAGCAACAGCAGGCAGTCCTGGGCGGTACTTAAGTGGGGTGCACTTCGTCATCAATGGTGGACGCCCCTTTCTGACCGGGCTGCACCGTCCCAGATGCTGGCAACAAAACTCTCAGCCCCAGCGCCTCCAGTCGCCGCCCTGCTTGTCCGTGAGCGTGGGACCCGCCGAGCCGATCACCCAGCTCCCTGCCTCAGAGTCCGTCCTCTCTCTCTCTCTTCCTCTCCCCAAGCTGAAAGGTCGACTCTCTCACTGGCGCCCCAGGAGCCTGCCGATAGGGCACTGGGATCCGTGCGATCTCCCCGTGCCGCTGCCCACTACCCCGGCTCAGATCACGCTTCCCAGGAAACTCCTGGTCTGGCTCACTGTCCAAGTCCCGTTCAATCAGATGGACATGCCAATCTGCCTTCCAAATCTCAGACTGCGGTTTAACAGGGCACCCAGACTGCGAGTTCCCGCCTATCCACTGAGCGCCGTTGCTGCACGCAGGCAAGAAGGCGGGCGGCTGCGTTAACCGGCTGCTAGCGTTGGTGTCTCTCCACACCTGAAACCTTCAACGCTCTGTGGGCATAAAAGGAACATCCGAGGATGCGGCTAGGACTCACCCTCTGCGCCTTCACCGAGAGCTGCAATCCTGAGTCACCTCTCTGACGCCATCTTGCCTCCCCTCCATCCTACACTTGCTATTTTCTACTCTGTTTTATTTTCTGATCTTTTATTGTGTTTATATTTCTTTGTTTTAAATTACTTCCTTAAGGCACTATCCCAACCCTGATTCGATCCCCTTGCCTGCTTAGGTCTTTATTTGCCATCAGATCTTATAGTTTATTTAGTAGGCTTTGTAGTCAGATGTTTTCTTGCCCCATGTATATCCATGCCTCTGCTCGCTTCTCTTCTTGTAGTATGTTTTTGTGTAGAGAGAGAGAGAGAGAGAGAGAGAGAGAGAGAGAGAGAATCTCAACCCATGTCTCTTAGGGTAACACATTATCTGTATAAACACAGGTCTGGGACTTTAGAATGTGGATCCTGGTGGAGCTAATTGATTTTCTGTGTCCATATGCTGCCTATAAAAACCTAGTCAATATTAACTCTTTAAAATTTTTTCAAGGATAATTAATGTATTTGAAGCATGCTTTAAGATAACTTTAAAGATACATAAGATTATCTTTTGATGCATGAGCATCAAGACAAACTGGGAATTATTTTCTTCTTCAAGTGATGGCCCTGAGGAGATACATAATAGTCTACCTACACTCTTTAACCCTTTTTAATTTGCTTCAGAATATTCTTGGCAAGGTACTTCTGCAGCTTTTGTTTTTTTTTATTTTATTACATTATAGGTTTTGGGGTACATGCAGAACGTGCAAGGGAAGTTGCATAGGTACACACTTGCAGTGTGCTTTGCTGCCTCCCCATCCCTCACCCACACTTGTGCATTCATCCCCAGTTTATCCCAGTCAATGTGCAAAAATCACTCCCCCATTTCCCCAATAGTCATTAAGAGATGCCAAATCAAAACCACATTGAGATACCATCTCACACCAGTTAGAATGGCGATCATTAAAAAGTCTAGGAGACAGCAGATGATGGAGAGGATGGAGAAATAGGAACACTACTTACACACTGTTGGTGGGAGTAAAATTAGTTCAACCATTGTGGAAGACAGTGTGGCGATCTCAGGGACCTAGGAAATAGAAATGTATTTGACCCAGCAATCCCATTACTGGGTATATATCCTAAACAATTAAATCGTTCTACTACAAGGACACTGCACAGAATGTTCATTGCAGCACTGTTTACAATAGCAAAGACCTGAACCAACCCAAATGCCCATCGATGATAGATTCTACAAAGAATACAGCGGGCACTTATACACCATGGAATATTATGCAGCAATCCAAAATGATAAGTTTGTGTCCTTTGTAAGGACATGGATGAATCTGGAGAACATCATTCTTGCAAACTGAACAAGAACAGAAAAAGAAATACCGCATATCTCACTCATAGGTGGGTGAGAAAATGAGAACACATGGACACAGAATGGCGGACACTATACACTGGAGTCTCTATTTCGAATGGATATGGTCATTCAGAGCTGGCTAGCTAGTGCACATTTGTGGAGTAGCCGGGAGTCTATTTAATTTGGACACTCAGTTTTTTTTTTCCTTTTTCTTTAAAAAAAATTTTTACTGCATTATAGGTTTTGGTGTACATGTTCAGAACGTGCAAGATAGTTGCATAGGTACACACATGGCAGCGTGTTTTGCTGCCTTCCTCTCCTTCACCCACACATGGCATTCATCCCCAGGCTATCCCTCCCAACGACCCCCTTCTGTCCCTACCCCATTCCTTTCAATAGAACCCACTGTGTAGTAGACCCCCTCTCTGTGTCCATGTGTTCTAATTTTTCTCACCCACCTATGAGTTAGTATATTCGGTATTTCATTTTCTGTTCTTGTAAGTTTGCTGAGAATGATGTTCTCCATGTTCATCCATGTCTTTACAAAGAACACAAACTCATCATTTTTGATTGCTGCATAATATGTCATGGTGTACATGTGCCACATTTTTCCAGTCCAGTCTATCATCTTTGGGCATTTGGGTTGGTTCCAGTTCTTTGCTATTCTTAGCCTCAGTAGATAATATGCACCTGTGATATAGTCAAGAGTTTATTTCATATGGCCAATCATTCAGAGCCTCATTGGATAATACACATTTAGGGAATAGTCAAGAGTCTATTTTATGTGGCCACTCTCTGAGTACCTTACTGAGTGGTTCACACCTGGAGAATAATCAGGATACTTTTATATGGACACTCAATGTGTACCTCACTGAAAAATTCACACATGTGAAATAGCCAGGAATGCATTTTATTTGGTCCCTTTTCAGAGCATCAGTGAATAACCCACACATAGAAAACATTGGGGCGAGGGTCCGGAGGCAAGATGGCGTCAGAGAGGTGACTCAGGATTGCAGCTCTCGGTGAAGGCGCAGAGGGTGAGTCCTAGCCGCATCTTCGGATGTTCCTTTATGCCCACAGAGCGTTGAAAGTTTCAGGTGTGGGAGAGACACTAAACGCTAGCAGCCGGGTTAACACAGCCGGCTCCCTCGCCCCTCTTCGCCTGGGCAGCGCCGGCACCGCAGCGGGACCCAGGCGTGAACTCACTGGTCTGGGTGCCCTGTTAAACCGGCAATCTGAGACTTGAAGGGCAGATTGGCATGTCCATCTGATTGAACGGGACTTGGACAATGAGCCAGACCAGGAGTTTCCTGGGAAGCGTGATCTGAGCCGGGTAGTGGGCAGCACGGGAGATCGTGACGATCCCAGTGCCCTCATCGGCAGGCTCCTGGGCGCCAGTGAGAGCCCACCTTTCAGCTTGGGGAGAGGAAGAGAGAGAGAGAGACGGACTTGAGGCAGGGAGCTGGGTGATCGGCGGCGGGGTCCCAAGCCACGGGACAAGCAGGGCGGCGACTGGAGGCGCTTGGGGCTGAGAATTTGTCGCCGCATCTAGGACGTTGCAGCCGGTCAGGAGGGGCGCCCACCATTGATGACAAGTGCACCTTAAGTACCGCCCAGGAGGACTGCCTGCCTGCCGAGGCAACCCATATAACAGAGAGACTTGGCTCCACAGCAGAAGGGAGCAGCCCCAGCAGGTCAGAGCCCCAGGCAAATAGTGAATAGACTGCCATCTAGTGGGGCAGGACAGTGCAACAGATACTCATAAAGAAAGCCCCAACTCCTGAGACAGAGCATCTAAGGGTGAAAAAAAAAAAAAAAGTGGTGTTTTACGAGTTCTATTGCAGCAGACATAAACAACCTCCCAACAACCCTGAATGAACAACGGAGCTCACAGCTCAGCACTGGAGCTCCTATAAAGCACAGACTGTCTCCTCAAGCAGCTCCTGACCCCTGTATATCCAAGGAGTCACCCCAGAAAAGGACTAATCAGACTGACATTTTATCATCATTCTGGAACAAGGGCAACAGAAGAAGAAACTGGTATCATCCTCATTGTTCTGCAGCTGCTGCAGGTATACCCCAGACAAGCAGGGCCTGGGTGGACCTCAGCACTCATACAGCAGAGAGGATAGATCATTAGAGGAAAACTAAGTAACAGAAATACTTCATCATCAACAATCTCAGTGTCACACAGGACCCAATTGAAAAATCAGCCAATACTAAGGCGACAGGCGGATAAATCCATAAAGATGGGAAGAAACCAGCGCAAAAGGAGGAAAACACCCAAAACCAAAACACCTCACCTCCAAAAGGACCAAAACTCCTCACCAGCAAGGGAACAAAGCTGGACGGAGAATGAATGTGAAATGCGGAATCAGACTTCAGAAAGTGGATAATGAGAAACTTCAGTGAGCTAAAAGAACAAACCTGAGAAACTATTTCAAAAAGTTTGAAAAAGTTAGGAATTGATAAAGAATGGACAACAGAGAGGAATATGAATTAAGCTGAAAACACACTGAACATAGCATGAAGTTTCAGCATTCAAGCAGAAGAGAATATCAGAGTTGAAGATCAACTCAATGAAATAAAGAACCAAGATTAAAGAAAAAGTCAAGGAATGAACAAAATCTCATGTGGGACTATGAAGATATCATTGATAGGTGTCCAGAATATGAAGAGAATGAATCTGAGGAAAACACTCTTGGATATTATCAGGAAAATTTCAACCTAGCAAGACAGGTCAATACTCAACAGGAGAACACCACAAAGATACTCTGCAAGAAGAGCAACCCCAAGGCATGTTCAGATTCACTATTGAGGGAAAATATGGCACCAGAGAAAGGTCTGTCACCCACAAAGAGCCTCAGACTGGCAGATCTCTCAGAGACTCTACAAGCCAGAAAGAGTGACAATATTCAACATCCTTAAAGAAAAATTTCAGGAATTTCATATCCAGCCAAACTGAGCTTCATAATGAAGGAAAATAAAATCCTTCACGAACAAATTACTCAAGTTGTCAATCAGCGAAAGAGGCACTCATTGAAAAATTCAGTTCAGCCATCCTAAAAACATACCATGCTAAGACCATCCAAATGAAAATTCACATGAACCAACGGGCAACAATAGCTAGCATCAAAATGGCAGTATATTCATAATCACCTGAATGTAGCTAAATGCATAGCCACAGACTCAATTGGATCAAAACCATATGTGCTGTATCCAGCTCATACTGCATAGGATGGAGGAAGATCAAGCAAATGAGCAAAAAGCATTTGCAATTCTATCATAAAATAGACTTTAAAGTAACAAAGATCAGGAAAAGAAGGTCATTCATGGTAGATCATACAACAGAAGAGATAACGATTCTATATATGGACCCAATATGAGCACCCAGATCTATAAGCAATTCTTGTTTGGATGAACACACAATAATGGGAGACTTTAACACTCATGCAGACAGATCAATACAGAAATCATGAATGGACCTGGTTCAAAACCTGATAGACATTCAGAACTCTCACATCACAGTATATTTTATTTCATCACACCTACTCAAAATTACCACATTTGAGTGCACTCAGTGCAACATCATACAGTCTCCAGTGCAATCAGTTGGAACTCAGAATTCAGAAAATAACTCAGAACATTTTTCATGAAACTGAACAACTGGCTCTTGAATGTTGATTGGATAAACAATGAAATGAAGGCAGAAATGTTCTTTAAACCAACAGAATGAAGACACAACGTACCAGAATCTCTGGGACACATTTGCAGTCTGAGGAACGGACCATATATAGCATTTGACTTGACTTGCCTTACCGTTTTTGTATCAGAGTTTTTCTTGCCCCTCAAAGACATCGTATTTGCTCCTACCCACTTTAATGAGTTTGAGTCCACTTCTAATGGCCTGTGGATCAGAGACCTCTGAACGAAGCCTTGTCAAACCCCATCAGCCAACTTTTAAGTGATAGCAGGTTGCATAGCTTCATCTAGAAATCTGGGGCATGAAGTAAGCTTTCTTTGTCAGTTAAACCTAGAGGCGCTCATTCGTTTGAACTGACAATTCAGTCTATAACTATATGGAAGTGGGTAATTAACTGCTGAGAACGCCTGGTGCTTAAGGCTTGAGATCCAAGATACTGACCCACAGCTGAAGGACCATCAGTTGGTCGTCCTTCTTGTTGTATTTTACTGGTGTGAGTAATCGGATGTTATTTTTCTATAGTATAGCTACTATGGAGCTCCGGTATTTTCAGAGCAGAAGGGTTCTACTGTCAGGTTACCTTCAGGAAATAGAACTCGTGGGTAGACTCCCACTCCTGTTTATTGAAGTTTCTCTTTTCAGACGTGATGGAAAAGGGGTGTGGCTGGACCTTGGCAGTCTTTTACTCAGCCCACCACCGTGTCTTGGGGTAAATAAACCCGTGTGAAATTTCAGGATGAAGGACGTGTGAGTTCCTAGCGGAAAAGATCAGGTCGGACAGAGAAATTGGTTTCACTCGGAGATAAATCTGTTCAAACCATCATCTTAGAATACTACCAGTGGGGAACTTTCAAGCCTTTTTCTGGAGTTGGCTGCATAAAGCATTGTCCCCAATTGTACCAGTTTGTAACGATCAGGAAGAAATGGACCAGATAAATGTTTTCCTGGACCCAGCGTGTGTGCCCATCAACAGGATGGCATCCTAAAGACTAACTTCAGCTGGTATAGTAGTCTTATTTTCATTTTAGTCGGCTTCTTGTTGATGAATGTGCCTGAAGTTCCAGAATAGACCAGGAGGATGTAACAACAGGTCTGTAACATGCAGCTCATTAGAGCGTTGTTCTTTTCAATTCAATTACGAGTCAGCACGTCGGGGTTAGTCTATCACACATCACAAAAGCTTCCATAGTGCTTGCTTCCTGTAGTGATAGCTGTGAGGCATGACAATTCTGGTCTCGGTAGCAACCTTTTGCAGCAGCCTTGTCCCTGGAGTTCAAAGAGCGATGTCTATTTTGTTTGGTATTAAATCCAAATAAATTCCGAAGTTCTGAAACTATTCAAATAATCCATGACGTTACTCTACTCTACTTGACGAACCTAAACGACATGTTCAAATCTGGGCTTGGCTGATGAGTTTATACCAACATAGGCCCCCCTCATCGGAGAATGAGTTTCAAGAGTCTATTTTGAATAATACGGGCCACCTCAGTTGAAACAAGTGACGGATTACATTTCACGGTAGTATTCAGTGGATAAGAACTGTGAGGTGCCTGTGGTAACTTTTGGTCAGGCTGCAAAGCCATATCTACGCCCTAAAATATGGGGGCAACAGGAGTGATTCACCCATGTTATGATGTCTTGAACACCAGAAATCTTCACTTTTTGCCATAGAAGTAATACTGAGGTTTTCAATTGAAACCCAAGCATTCTTGCAACTCCAATAGAACAATACAGATTAAACCGAAAACATAGTGAAGCTCCAGACGGTCATGGAGATTTTCACTATTAGGAGTGATTGTATCCGGAACATGGGTCATCTTTCTTGTAAGCGGGGATGCTTTTTAAGGGGCACAGTCAGTATGTTCAACCCAGAATTCTCACATATGTCGGATACGATCTATAACCATTAATCGATCTAATTCACCTGTGACATGTTGGGGAGTAACACTCTGAAGCAGTTGGGGCCCCAAAATCTGCCTGATGAACATGTGTTATCTCAATTGGAAACCAAGATTACGATATCAACCTGACTTGCAAGGAATGAAGCGTTTGACATAATTAATTCTGCGAGGTGAACTTTATGCTGGATTAAATGCCCTATCAATAAACTTGGAATTTACATTCTCTTGATGGAACATAGATCCCGAAGTGGAATATCAAAGTCACTAAGATTAGGAGTTCTGACCCTGTAATCAGTTCCCTTCGAACTTCGTGAAGCTATTTCGTGACGATATCATACTTCAAATGTTGTTGCTAAGTAGCAAACTGGTAGAAAACTGTTTATTGATTTCTTGTGATCCTTTTATTGTTAAAGTTGAAATAAAGACCCGTAGGCAGGCGTTTTGCAAGGACTTGTCAGTGGATGCAACCTCTCTGTTTTATAGGCCACTGATTACTATTCAACATAGTGAGCATTTCTAGCTGACATCTTACTGAAATTTCTATCAGGGGCCACCCAGTGAGGGCACGATCAGTGCAGAAGTGAAAAGGAAGTATACACAAAATTGCAGGGTTCAAATAGGTTGGGACAAAGGGTCAGAACGCTCCTTCAACTCATGGCCAAGAAATTGTACACTCTGAGACATTGTCCATGGGAGAGTCTCAGGGACGCATAGTTTGATACGTACCTTTAGCAACCTAATCGGCAGCACAACTCGGGATGCTGTTTTTCGTTTCGACGAAGGGGTCGGAGTCCTGAGGGGGTAGTCGAAGTTCTTTTTTCTAAGATATTTCTATTTCCTGCTGGATGAATGTGACGAAATGACGGAATCAGACTTCAGAAAGTGGATAATGAGAAACTTCAGTGAGCTAAAGGAACATGTTCTAAACCAGTGCAAAGAAACTAAGAACCTAGAAAAAGATTTGAAAAAAGATTCGAGGAATTGATAACGAGAATGGACAACTTAGAGAGGAATATGAATGAATTGAAGGAGCTGAAAACACAACACGAGAACTTGATGAAGCATGCACAAGTTTCAACAGCGAATTGACCAAGCAGAAGAAAGAATATCAGAGTTGAAGATCAACTCAATGAAATAAAACGAGAAACCAAGATTAAAGAAAAAGTGCAAAAGGAATGAACAAAATCTCCAAGAAATGTGGGACTATGTGAAGAGACCCAACCTACGTTTGATAGGTGTACCAGAATGTGATGAAGAGAATGAATCCAAGCTGGAAAACACTCTTCAGGATATTATCCAGGAAAATTTCCCCAACCTAGCAAGACAGGTCAATACTCAACTCCAGGAAATACAGAGAACACCACAAAGATACTCTGCAAGAAGAGCAACCCCAAGGCACATAATCGTCAGATTCACTAGGGTTGAAATGAAGGAGAAAATACTAAGGGCAGCCAGAGAAAGGTCAGGTCACCCACAAAGGGAAGCCCATCAGACTCACAGCAGATCTCTCGGCAGAGACTCTACAAGCCAGAAGAGAGTGGGGCCAATATTCAACATCCTTAAAGAAAAAGCTTTCAACCCAGAATTTCATATCCAGCCAAACTGAGCTTCATAAGTGAAGGAAAAATAAAATCCTTCACGAACAAGCAAGTACTCAGAGATTTTGTCACCACTAGGCCTGCTTTACAAGAGCTCCTGAAAGAGGCACTACACATAGAAAGAAACAACCAGTTCCAGCCATCCTAAAAGCATACCAAATGCTAAAGACCATCAACAAAATGAAGAATGTACATGAACCAACGGGCAAAACAGCCAGCTAGCATCAAAATGGCAGTATCAAATTCACACATAACAATATTAACCCTGAATGTAAATGGGCTAAATGCACCAATCAAAAGACACAGACTGGCAAATTGGATAAAAACCAAAACCCATCGGTGTGCTGTATCCAGGAAACCCACCTCACATGCAAAGATACACAAAGGCTCAAAATAAAGGGATGGAGGAAGATTTACCAAGCAAATGGAGAGCAAAAAAGCAGGAGTTGCAATTCTCATCTCTGATAAAATAGACTTTAAAGTAACAAAGATCAAAAGGGACAAAGAAGGTCATTACATAATGGTAAAAGGATCGATACAACAAGAAGAGATAACGATTCTAAATATATATGGACCCAATGTAGGAGCACCCAGATATATAAGGCAAGTTCTTAATGACTTACAAAGGGACTTAGACTCCCACACAATAATAGTGGAGACTTTAACACTCCACTGTCAATAGCAGACAGATCAACCAGACAGAAAATTAACAAGGATATCCAGGACTTGAACTCAGACCTGGAACAAGCAAACCTGATAGACATTTACAGAACTCTCCACCCCAAATCCACAGAATATACATTCTTCTCAGCACCACATCACACCTACTCCAAAATTGACCACATAATTGGAAGTAAAGCACTCTCAGCAAATGCAAAACAACGGAAATCATAACAAACAGTCTCAGACCATAGTGCAATCAAGTTGGAACTCAGACTCCAGGAAATACAGAGAACACCACAAAGATACTCTGCAAGAAGAGCAACCCCAAGGCACATAATCGTCAGATTCACCAGGGTTGAAATGAAGGAGAAAATACTAAGGGCAGCCAGAGAGAAAGGTCAGGTCACCCACAAAGGGAAGCCCATCAGACTCACAGCAGATCTCTCGGCAGAGACTCTACAAGCCAGAAGAGAGTGGGGCCAATATTCAACATCCTTAAAGAAAAGCTTTCAACCCAGAATTTCATATCCAGCCAAACTGAGCTTCATAAGTGAAGGAAAAATAAAATCCTTCACGAACAAGCAAGTACTCAGAGATTTTGTCACCACTAGGCCTGCTTTACAAGAGCTCCTGAAAGAGGCACTACACATAGAAAGAAACAACCAGTTCCAGCCATCCTAAAAGCATACCAAATGCTAAAGACCATCAACAAAATGAAGAATGTACATGAACCAACGGGCAAAACAGCCAGCTAGCATCAAAATGGCAGTATCAAATTCACACATAACAATATTAACCCTGAATGTAAATGGGCTAAATGCACCAATCAAAAGACACAGACTGGCAAATTGATAAAAACCAAAACCCATCGGTGTGCTGTATCCAGGAAACCCACCTCACATGCAAAGATACACAAAGGCTCAAAATAAAGGGATGGAGGAAGATTTACCAAGCAAATGGAGAAAAAAGCAGGAGTTGCAATTCTCATCTCTGATAAAATAGACTTTAAAGTAACAAAGATCAAAAGGACAAAGAAGGTCATTACATAATGGTAAAAGGATCGATACAACAAGAAGAGATAACGATTCTAAATATATATGGACCCAATGTAGGAGCACCCAGATATATAAGGCAAGTTCTTAATGATTTACAAAGAGACTTAGACTCCCACACAATAATAGTGGGAGACTTTAACACTCCACTGTCAATAGCAGGCAGATCAACCAGACAGAAAATTAAGGATATGCAGGAATTGAACTCAGACCTGGAACAAGCAAACCTGATAGACAGTTACAGAACTCTCCACCCCAAATCCACAGAATATACATTCTTCTCAGCACCACATCACACCTACTCCAAAATTGACCACATAATTGGAAGTAAAGCACTCCTCAGCAAATGCAAAACAACGGAAATCATAACAAACAGTCTCTCAGACCATAGTGCAATCAAGTTGGAACTCAGAATTCAGAAAATAACTCAGAACCGCACAGCTTCATGGAAACTGAACAACTGGCTCTTGAATGTTGATTGGATAAACAATGAAATGAAGGCAGAAATAAAGAAGTTCTTTGAAACCAACGAGAATGAAGACACAACGTACCAGAATCTCTGGGACACATTTAAAGCAGTCTGTAGAGGAAAATATATAGCAATAAGTGCCCACATGAGAAGAGTGGAGAGATCCAAAATTGACACCCTATCGTCAAAATTGAAAGAGCTAGAGGAGCAAGATCAAAAAAGCTCAAAACCTAGCCGAAGACAAGAAATAACTAAGATCAGAGCAGAACTGAAGGAGATAGAGACAAGAAAAACCCTTCAAAAAATCAATAAATCTAAGAGCTGGTTTTCGAAAAGATCAACAAAATAGACAGACCACTAGCCAGACTGATAAAAAGAAGAGAGAACAACCAAATAGATGCAATAAAAACGATAAAGGGGAAATCACCACAGATTCCACAGAAATTCAAACCATCATCAGAGAATACTACAAACAACTCTATGCACATAAACTAGTAAATCAGGAAGAAATGGATAAATTCCTGGACGCCTGTGTCCTCCCAAGCCTAAACCAGGAGGAAGCCGAAACTATGAATAGACCAATAACAAGGTCTGAAGTTGAGGCAGCAATTAAGAGCCTACCACACAAAAAAGCCCAGGTCCAGATGGGTTCACAGCTGAATTCTACCAGACACACAAAGAGGATCTGGTACCATTCCTTCTGAAACTATTCCAAATAATCCAAAAAGAGGGAACCCTTCCCAAATCATTTTATGAGACCAACATCATCCTGATACCAAAACCTGGCAGAGACTCAACAAGAAAAAGAAAACTTCAGGCCAATATCCTTGATGAACATAGATGCAAAATCTTCAATAAAATACTGGCAAACCGATTGCAACAGCACATTAAAAACTTATCCATCATGATCAAGTAGGATTCATCCGGGGATGCAAGGCTGGTTCAACATACGCAAGTCTATAAATGTAATTCACCACATAAACAGAAGCAAAAACAAAATCACATGATTATCTCAATTGACGAGAGAAGGCATTTGACAAAATTCAACAGCCCTTTATGCTAAAACCCTCAATAAACTTGGTATTGATGGAACATATCTCAAAGTAATAAAAGCTATTTATGACAAACCAACAGCCAATATCATACTTAATGGGCAAAACTGGAAGCATTCCTTTGAAATCCGGCACTAGACAAGGATGCCCTCTCACCACTTCTATTCAACATAGTACTGGAAGTTCTAGCCAGAGCAATCAGGCAAGAAAAAGAAATAAAGGGTATTCAAATAGGAAGGTGGAAGCCAAATTGTCTCTATTTGCAGACGACATGATAGTATACCTAGAAGACCCCATCACCTCAGCCCAAAAGCTCCTGCAACTGATAAGCAACTTCAGCAAAGTCTCAGGATATAAAATCAATGTTCAAAAATCACAAGCATTCCTATACACCAATAACAGACTTAAAGAGAACCAAATCAAGAACGAACTGCCATTCACAATTGCTACAAAGAAAATAAAATACCTAGGAATACAACTCACTAGGAATGTAAGGGACCTCTTTAAGGAAAACTACAAACAACTGCTCAACGAAATAAGAGAGGACACAAACAGATGGAGAAACATTCCATGTTCGTGGTTAGGAAGAATCAATATCGTGAAAATGGCTATACTGCCCAAAGTAATTTACACAATCAATGCTATCCCCATCAAACTACCATTGAATTTCTTCACAGAACTGGAAAACCACCATGAATTTCATATGGAACCAAAAAGAGCCCGATAGCCAAGTCAATTCTAAGCAAAAGAACACAGCGGAGGCATCACACTACCAGACTTCAAACTATACTACAAGGCTACAGTAATCAAAACAGCATGGTACTGGTACCAAAACAGAGATATAGACCAATGGAACAGAACAGAGGCATCGGAGGCAACACAACATATCTACAACCATATTATCTTTGATAAACCAGACAAAAACAGGCAATGGGAAAGGATTCCTATTTAATAAATGGTGTTGGGAAAACTGGCTAGCCATGTGCAGAAAGCAGAAACTGGACCCCTTCCTGACACCTTACACTAAAATTAACTCCAGATGGATTAAAGACTTAAACGTAAGACCTGACACCATAAAAACCCTAGAAGAAAATCTAGGCAAAACCATTCAGGACATAGGAGTAGGCAAGGACTTCATGAACAAAACACCAAAAGCATTGGCAACAAAAGCCAAAATAGACAAATGGGACCTAATCAAACTCCACAGCTTCTGCACGGCAAAAGAAACAGTCACTAGAGTGAATCGGCAACCATCAGAATGGGAAAAAATCTTTGCAGTTTACACATCTGACAAAGGGCTGATATCCAGAATTTACAAAGAACTCAAACAGATTTACAGAAAATAAACAAGCCCATTCAAAAATGGGCAAAGGATATGAACAGAAACTTTACAAAAGAAGACATACATGAGGCCAACAAACATATGAAAAGTGCTCATCGTCATTGGTCATTAGAGATGCAAATCAAAACCACATTGAGATACCATCTCACACCAGTTAGAATGGCGATCATTAAAAAATCTGGAGACAGCAGATGCTGGAGAGGATGTGGAGAAATAGGAACACTCTTACACTGTTGGTGGGAGTGTAAATTAGTTCAACCATTGTGGAAGACAGTGTGGCGATTCCTCAGGGACCTAGAAATAGAAATTCCATTTGACCCAGCAATCCCATTACTGGGTATATATCCAAAAGACTGTAAATCGTTCTACTACAAGGACACATGCACACGAATGTTCATTGCAGCACTGTTTACAATAGCAAAGACCTGGAACCAACCCAAATGCCCATCGATGATAGACTGGACTGGGAAAATGTGGCACATATACACCATGGAATATTATGCAGCAATCAAAAATGATGAGTTTGTGTCCTTTGTAAGGACATGGATGAATCTGGAGAACATCATTCTCAGCAAACTGACACAAGAACAGAAAAAGAAATACCGCATATACTCACTCATAGGTGGGTGAGAAAAATGAGAACACATGGACACAGAGAGGCGGTCTACTATACACTGGAGTCTCATTTCGATGGATATTCATTCAGAGCCTCAGTGTATAATACACACCTGGGTGATAGTCAGGAGTCTATTGATTGTGCACTCTCATTCATCCACGTGGTGAATAATACACGTCTTTAGAGTACTGATGGGTCTGTTTATATGGCCACTCATTCAGAGCCTCATTGAATAATACACACCTGGGGTGTCATCGATTCTAATCCATACTGCCAATCATTCAGAACCTTACTGAATAATGCACACCTGTGGAGTAATAAGAAGTCTGTTTCATGTGGCCACTCATTGAGAGACTCACGGAATAGTGCACATCTTGAGAATTCTCAAGAGTCTATTTGGAATGGCAATGCATTCAGACTCTTTGAATAACAAAATCCTATGGAATTGTGAGGAATCCATTCCAAATAGCCAAATATTCGGAGTCTCAGTGAATCATGAACAATAAGGTAATAATCAGGAGTCTATTGATTGTGCACTCTCATTCATCCACGTGGTGAATAATACACGTCTTTAGAGTACTGATGGGTCTGTTTATATGGCCACTCATTTAGAGCCTGACTAAATAGTACACAACTGAAAACAAGTTAGGGGTATATTTCAAATGGCCACTCATTCAGAAGCTCAGTGAATAATTCAAAGATGTTGAGTACTCAGCATCCTTTCTCATATGGCAAATCATTCAGAGATTAACTGAGGGATAAAAAACTTGGAAATTGTCAGGATTCTATTGAATATTATCCCTCATTATGAGACTCAGTGAATCACACATGTCTGTGAGATACTTAGGATACTAATTTTTCTTACCCCCAAAATTCCTAGATCCCCATATTACCCACTCACAAAATAACAAGAAGTCTATTTAATATTGTGAGTCATTAGAAAGCCCAAGAAATAATACACTACTGGGGAATAGTAAGGAGTCTATTTCATATGGCCATCCAGAGAATCAGTGAATAATGGACACCACGGTAATACTCAGGATCCTGTTTTATATGACCTCTGATTCAGCAATGCAGTGAATGACACACCAGGAATCGTCAGGATTCTGTTCCATAGGAACACTCATTCAGAGCCTTACTGAATAATTCACAAGGGGACAATAGTCAGGAGTCTATTTCATATGACCTCTTTTTCTGAGCTTCAGTGAATAACAAATATCTGTGGACTAATTGTGACGATATTTAATATAGCCACAAATAAAGCACCGCCCTGAATGATGCACACCTGGGTGGCAGTCAGGAGTCTACATAAAACCGCTACACATTCAGAATCTCTGTAAATAATGCACTCCTGGGCAATGGACAGGAGTCCTTTTTTTATTCCCACTTATTCAGGGTCTCATTCAATAATACACACCTGTAGAAGAGTTAAGAGCCTACTTCATATAGCCACCCATTTAGATCCTCAATGAGTCATGCCCACCAGTGTAATATTCACAACCCTCTCTCATATAGCGGCTCATTCAGTGCCTCACTGAATGATACACACCTGGGGTGTCATCGGGATTCTAATCCATACTGCCAATCATTCAGAACCTTACTGAATAATTCACAAAGGAGCAATAGTCAGGTGACTATTTTATATGGCCTCCCATTAAGAGCTTCAGTGAATAATGAACTTTTATGGAGTAGTCAGGATGCTGTTTATGGTAGCCACGAATTAAGTGCCTTTCTGAATAATACTCACCTGGGTGATAGTCAGGAGTCTATTTTATAAGATCTCTCATTCCGGGCATATCTGAAGAATGCACACCTGGGAAAGCGTCAGAAGTCTATTTCATATGGCCACTCATTCAGAGCCTCATTGAATAATACACAGCTGGAGAATAATTTGGAGTCTATTTCATATGGCCACTCATTCAGAGAATTACTGAATAACGCACTCCTGTGGAGTAATATAAAATCTGTTTCATATGGCCACTCTTTCACAGCCTCACAGCATATTACACACTTGTGATATAATCTGTAGTCCATTTGTAATGGCCACTCATTCAGAGAATTACTGAATAATGCGCACCTGTGGAACAGTAAGCAGTTTCTTTTTTATGGCTACTCATTGAGAGCCTCACTGAAGGTACACACCAGGGGAAATGCTCAGGAATCTGTTTTAACCCCTAATTCAGAGTCTCACTGAATAAGGCACACCTGTGGAAGAGTCAGGTGTTTTTTTCATTTTGCCTCTCATTCGGAGTGTCACTGAATAATGTGGAGTAGTTCGGAGTCTATTTCATGTAGACACGTATTCAGAGCCTCAGTGTATAATACACACCTCTGTGATAGTAAGGAATCTAATTAATATCGTCAGATATTTAGAGCCTCACAGAATAATACACAGCTGGAGAAAAATTTGGAGTGTAATTTCGATGGATATTAATTCAGAGCCTTGGTGAGTAGTGCACACCTGTGGAGTAGCCAGGAGTCTATTTAATTTTGATGCTCATTCATAGCCTCAGTAGATTATATGCACCTGTGATATAGTCGGGAGCTTATTTCATATGGCCACTCATTCAGAGCCTCATTGAATAATAAACTCTTAGGGAATAGTCAAGGGTCTATTTTTTGTGCCCACTCTCTGAGTACCTTACTGAGTGGTTCACACCTGGAGAATTTTCAGGATACTTTTATATGGACACTCAATGTGTACCTCACTGAAAAATTCACACCTGTGGAATAGTCAGGAATGTATTTTATTTGGTCCCTTTTCAGAGCATCAGTGAATAACACACACATAGAAAACATTGGGGAGTGTGTTTCATGTGGCCACTCATTGAGAGACTCACGGAATAGTGCACATCTGGAGAATTCTCAAGAGTCTATTTGGAATGGCAATGCATTCAGACTCTTTGAATAACAAAATCCTATGGAATTGTGAGGAATCCATTCCAAATGGCCAAATATTTGGAGCATCAGTGAATCATGAACAATAAGGTAATAATCAGGAGTCTATTGATTATGCACTCTCATTCATCCACGTGGTGAATAATACACGTCTTTCGAGTACCTATGAGTGTGTTTATATTGCCACTCATTTGAGCCTCACTAAATAGTACACAACTAAAAACAAGTCTACATAAAACGGCAACACATTCAGAATCTCTGTAAATAATGCACACCTAGGCAATAAACAGGAGTCCTTTTTATTCCCAATTATTCAGGGTCTCATTCAATAATACACACCTGTAGAAGAGTTAAGAGCCTACTTCATATAGCCACCCATTTGGATTCTCAAGAGTCTATTTGGAATGGCAATGCATTCAGACTCTTTGAATAACAAAATCCTATGGAATTGTGAGGAATCCATTCCAAATGGCCAAATATTCAGAGCCTCAGTGAATCATGAACAATAAGGTAATAATCAGGAGTCTATTGATTATGCACTCTCATTCATCCACGTGGTGAATAATACACGTCTTTAGAGTACTGATGGGTCTGTTTATATGGCCACTCATTTGGAGCCTCACTAAATAGTACACAACTGAAAACAAGTCAGGGGTGTATTTCAAATGGCCACTCATTCAGAAGCTCAGTGAATAATTCAAAGATGTTGAGTACTCAGGATCCTTTCTCATATGGCAAATCATTCAGAGTTTCACTGAGGGATACAAAGCTTGGAAATTGTCAGGATTCTATTTAATATAAACACTCATTATGAGCCTCAGTGAATCACACATGTCTGTGAGATACTTAGGATACTAATTTTTCTTACCCCCAAAATTCCTAGATTCCCTGAATATTACCCACTCGTGAAATAAACAGAAGTCTATTTAATATTGTGAGTCATTAGAAAGCCCAAGAAATAATACACTACTGGGGAATAGTCAGGAGTCTATTTCATATGGCCACTCAGAGAATCAGTGAATAATGGACACCACGGTAATACTCAGGATCCTGTTTTATATGACCTCTGATTCAGTATCGCACTGAATGACACACCAGGGAATCGTCAGGATTCTGTTCCATAGGAACATTCATTCAGAGCCTTACTGAATAATGCACAAGGGACAATAGTCAGGAGTCTATTTCATATGGCCTCTTTTTCTGAGCTTCAGTGAATAACAAATATCTGTGGACTAATTGTGACGATATTTAATATAGCCACAAATAAAGCACCGCCCTGAATGATGCACACCTGGGTGGCAGTCAGGAGTCTACATAAAACCGCTACACATTCAGAATCTCTGTAAATAATGCACTCCTGGGCAATGGACAGGAATCCTTTTTTATTCCCACTTTTTCAGGGTCTCATTCAGTAATACACACCTGTAGAAGTGTTAAGATCCTACTTCATATAGCCACCCATTTAGATCTTCAATGAGTCATGCCCACCAGGGTAATATTCACAATTCTCTCTCATATAGCGGCTCATTCAGTGCCTCACTGAATGATACACACCTGGGGTGTCATCGGGATTCTAATTCATACTGCCAATCATTCAGAACCTTACTGAATAATTCACAAAGGAGCAATAGTCAGGTGACTATTTTATATGGCCTCCCATTAAGAGCTTCAGTGAATAATGAACTTTTATGGAGTAGTCAGGATGCTGTTTATGGTAGCCACGAATTAAGTGCCTTTCTGAATAATACTCACCTGTGGAATAGTCAGGAGTCTATTTCATATGATCTCTCATTCTGGGCCTAACTGAAGAATGCACACCTGGGAAAGTGTCAGGAGTCTATTTGGTATGCACACTCATACAGAACCTGTTTAAATGATGCGAACATGTAGAATAATTAGGAGTCTATGTCATATGGCTACTGATTCACACAATCACTGAATAACGCACTCCTGTGGAGTAATATAAAATCTGTTTCATATGGCCACTCTTTCACAGCCTCACAGCATATTACACACTTGTGATATAATCTGTAGTCCATTTCTAATGGCCACTCATTCAGAGAATTACTGAATAATGCGCACCTGTGGAACAGTAAGAAGTCTTTTTTATGGCTACTCATTGAGAGCCTCACTGAAGGTACACACCAGGGGAAAGGCTCAGGATTCGGTTTTAACACATAACTCAGAGTTTCACTGAATAAGGCACACCTGTGGAAGAGTCAGGAGTCTATTTCATATGGCCACTCATTCAGAGCCTTACTGAATAAGGCACACCTGTGGAATAGTCAGGAGTCTATTTCATGTAGACACATATTCAGAGCCTCAGTGTTTAATACACACCTGTGTGATAGTAAGGAATCTAATTAATATCGCCAGATATTTAGAGCCTCACTGAATAATACACAGCTGGAGAATAATTTGGAGTCTATTTTCGATGGATATTCATTCAGAGCCTCGGTGAATAATGCACACCTGTGGAGTAGCCAGGAGTCTATTTAATTTGGACGCTCATTCTTAGCCTCAGTAGATAATATGCACCTGTGATATAGTCAGGAGTTTATTTCATATGGCCACTCATTCAGAGCCTCATTGAATAATAAACTCTTAGGGAATAGTCAAGGGTCTATTTTTTGTGCCCACTCTCTGAGTACCTTACTGAGTGGTTCACACCTGGAGAATTTTGAGGATAGTTTTATACGGACAATCAATGTGTACCTCACTGAAAAATTCACACCTGTGGAATAGTCAGGAATGTATTATATTTGGTCCCTTTTCAGAGCATTAGTGAATAACACACACATAGAAAACATTCGGGAGTATGTTTCATGTGGCCACTCGTTGAGAGACTCATGGAATAGTGCACATCTGGAGAAATCTCAAGAGTCTATTTGGAATGGCAATGCATTCAGACTCTTTGAATTACAAAAAACCTATGGAATTTTGAGGAATCCATTCCAAATGGCCAAATATTTGGAGCATCAGTGAATCATGAACAATAATGTAATAATCAGGTGTCTATTGATTATGCACTCTCATTCATCAACAGGGTGAATAATACACCCTTTCGAGTACTGATGAGTCTGTTTATATGGCCACTCATTTGGAGCCTCACTAAACAGTACACAACTTAAAACAAGTCTACATAAAACGGCAACACATTCAGAATCTCTGTAAATAATGCACACCTAGGCAATAAACAGGAGTCCTTTTTTTATTCCCAATTATTCAGGGTCTCATTCAATAATAAACACCTATAGAAGAGTTAAGAGCCTACTTCTTATAGCCACCCATTTGGATTCTCAAGGAGTCATGCCCACCAGGGTAATACTCACAAAATTCTCTCATATGGCGGCTCATTCAGTTCCTCACTGAATGATACACACCTGGGGTGTCATCGGGATTCTAATTCATACTGCCAATCATTCAGAACCTTACTGAATAATTCACAAAGGAGCAATAGTCAGGTGACTATTTTACATGGCCTCCCATTAAGAGCTTCAGTGAATAATGAACTGTTATGGAGTAGTCAGGATGCTGTTTATGGTAGCCACGAATTAAGTCCCTTTCTGAATAATACACACCTGGGAAATAGTCAGGAGTCTATTTTATGTGATCTCTCATTCTGGGCATAACTGAAGAAGGAACATCTGGGGAAGTGTCAGGAGTCTATTTGGTATGCACACTCGTACAGAACCTGTTTAAATGATGCCAACTTGTAGAATAATTAGGAGTCTATGTCATATGGCTACTGATTCATACAATCACTGAATAACGCACACCTCTGGAGTAATAAGAAGTCTGTTTCATAGGGCCACTATTTCACAGCCTCACCGCATATTACACACTTGTGATATAATCTGTAGTCAATTTCTAATGGCCACTCATTAAGATATTTACTGAATAATCCGCACATGTGGAACAGTAAGAAGTCTTTTTTTTATGGCTACTCATTGAGAGCCTCACTGAAGGTACACACCAGGGGAAATGCTCAGGATTCCGTTTTATCCCTAATTCAGAATCTCTCTGAATTAGGCACACCTGTGGAAGAGTCAGGTGTCTTTTTCATATGGCCACTCATTCAGAGAATTACTGAATAATGCACACCTGTGGAGTAGCCAGGAGTCTATTTCATGTAGACACATATTCAGAGCCTCAGTGTTTAATACACACCTGTGTGATAGTAAGGGTTCTAATTAATATCGCCAGATATTTAGAGCCTCACTGAATAATACACAGCTGGTGAATAACTTTGGAGTCTATTTTCGATGGAGATTCATTCAGAGCCTCGGTGAATAATGCACACCTGTGGAGTAGCCAGGAGTCTATTTAATTTGGACACTCATTTTTAGCCTCAGTAGATAATATGCACCTGTGATATAGTCAGGAGTTTATTTCATATATTCACTCATTCAGAGCCTCATTGAATAATACACCCTTAGGAAATAGGCAAGAGTCTATTTTATGTGGCCACTCTCTGAGTACCTTACTGAGTGGTTCCCACCTGGAGAATGGTCAGGATAATTTTATATGGACACTCAATGTGTACCTCACTGAAAAATTCACACCTGTGGAATAGTCAGGAATGTATTTTATTTGGTCCCTTTTCAGAGCATCAGTGAATAACGCACACAGAGAAAACATTGGGGAGTGTGTTTCATGTGGCCACTCATTGAGAGACTCTCGGAATACTTCACATCTGGAGAATTCTCAAGAGTCTATTGGGAATGGCAGTGCATTCAGACTCTTTGAATTTCAAAAAACCTATAGAATTGTGAGAAATCCATTCCAAATGGCCAAATATTCAGAGCCTCGGTGAATCATGAACAATAAGGTAATAATCAGGAGTCTATTGATTATGCACTCTCATTCATCCACGCGGTGAATAATACATGTCTTTCGAGTACAGATGTGTCTGTTTATATGGCCACTCATTTGGAGCCTCACTAAATAGTACACAATTGAAAAAAAGTCAGGGGTGTATTTCAAATGGCCACTCATTCAGAAGCTCATTGAATAATTCTATGATGTTGAGTACTCAGGATCCTTTCTCATATTGCAAATCATTCGGAGTTTAACTGAGGGATTCAAAGCTTGGAATTTTTCAGGATTCTTTTTAATATAAACACTCATTATGAGTCTCAGTGAATCACATATGTCTGAGAGATACTAAGGATACTAATTCTTTTTTTTTTTAGAGGCTTGCCTAACGGTCTTTGTTTTTTTCATTTTTATTGCATTATAGGTTTTGGGGTACATGTGCAGAACATGCAAGATTGTTGCAAAGGAACACACATGGCAGTGTGTTTTGCTGCCTTCCTCTTCTTCACCCACACTTGGCATTCATCCCAAGGCTTTCCCTCCTCAGCCCCCCCGCTATCCCACACCCATTTTTCCCAATAGATCCCAGTGTGTAGTAGACCCCCTCTCTGTGTCCATGTTTTCTCATTTTTCAAACCCACCTATGTGTGAGTATATGCCGTGTTTTCTTTTCTGTTCTTGTGTCAGTTTGCTGAGAATGATGTTCTCCAGATTCATCCATGTCCTTACAAAGGACACAAACTCATCATTTTTGATTGCTGTATAATATTCCATGGTGTATATGTGCCACCTTTTCCCAGTCCAGTTTATCATCGTTGGACATTTGGGTTGGTTCCAGTTGTTTGCTATTGTAAACAGTGCTGCAATAAACATTCGTGTGAATGTGTTCTTATAGTAGAACTATTTATAGTTTTTTGGATATATACCCAGTAATGTGATTGCTGGATCAAATAAATTTCTATTTCTAGGTCCTTGAGGAATCGCCACACTGTCTTCCACAATGGTTGAACTAAGTTACACTCCCACCAACAGTGTAAGAGTGTTCCTATTTTTCCACATTCTCTCCAGCATCTGCTCTCTCCAGATTTTTTAATCATGGCCATTCTAACTGGCGTGAGATGGTATCTCAATGTGGTTTTGATTTGCATCTCTCTAATGACCAGTGATGATGAGCATTCTTTCATATGTTTGTTGGCCTCATGTAAGTCTTTTTGTAAAGTGTCTGTTCATATCCTTTGCCCGTTTTTGAATGGGCTTGTTTGTTTTTTTTTTCTGTAAATCTGCTTGAGTTCTTTGTAAATTCTGGATAACAGTCCTTTGTCAGATGTGTAAACTACAAAGATCTTTTCCCATTCTGATGGTTGCCGATTCACTCTAGTGACTGTTTCTTTTGCCATGCAGAAGCTGTGGAGTTTGATTAGGTCCCATTTGTCTATTTTGGCTTTTGTTGCCAATGCTTTTGGTTTTTGGTTCATGAAGTCCTTGCCTACTCCTATGTCCTGAATGGTTTTGCCTAGATTTTCTTCTAGGGTTTTTATGGTGTCAGGTTTTACGTTTAAGTCTTTAATCCATCTGGAGTTAATCTTAGTGTAAGGTGTCAGGAAGGGGTCCAGTTTCTGCTTTCTGCACATGGCTAGCCAGTTTTCCCAACACCATTTATTAAATAGGGAATCCTATCCCCATTGCTTGTTTTTGTCTGGTTTATCAAAGATAATATGGTTGTAGATATGTTGTGTTGCCTCCGATGCTTCTGTTCTGTTCCATTGGTCTATATCTCTGTTTTGGTACCAGTACCATGTTGTTTTGATTATTGTAGCCTTGTAGTATAGTTTGAAGTCTGGTAGTGTGATGCCTCCCGCTGTGTTCTTTTTGCTTAGAATTGACTTGGCTATGCGGGCTCTTTTTTGGTTTTATATGAAATTCATGGTGGTTTTTTCCAGTTCTGTGAAGAAATTCAATGGTAGTTTGATGGGGATAGCATTGATTGTGTAATTTACTTTGGGCAGTATAGCCATTTTCACCATATTGATCCTTCCTAACCACGAATATTTAATGTTTCTCCATCTGTTTGTGTCCTCTCTTATTTCGTTGAGCAGTGGTTTGTAGTTTTCCTTTAAGAGGTCCCTTACGTTCCTTGTGAGTTGTATTCCTAGGAATTTTATTTTTTTTGTAGCAATTGTGAATGGCAGTTCGTTCTTGATTTGGTTCTCTTTAAGTCTGTCATTGGTGTATAGGAATGCTTGAGAATTTTGCACATTGATTTTATATCCTGAGACTTTGCTGAAGTTCCTTATCAGTTTCAGGAGCTTTTGGGCTGAGGTGATGTAATTTTCTAGGTATACTATCATGTAGTCTGCAAATAGAGACAATTTGGCTTTCTTTTTTCCTATTTGAATACACTTTATTTCTTTTTCTTGTCTGATTGCTCTTGCTAGAACTTCCAGTATTATGTTCAATAGGAGTGGTGAGAGAGGGCATCCTCGTCTACTGCTGGATTTCAAAAACAATGCTTTCAGATTTTGCCCATTAAGTATGATATTGGCTGTTGGTTTGTCATAAATAGCTTCTATTACTTTGAGATATGTTCCATCAATACCAAGTTTATTGAGGGTTTTTATCATAAAGGGCTGCTGAATTTTGTCAAATGTCTTCTCTGCATCAATTGAGATAAACATGTGGTTTTTGTTTTTGCTTCTGTTTATGTGGTGAATTACATTTATAGACTTGCGTGTGTTGAACCAGCCTTGCATCCCCGTGATGAATCCTACTTGATCATGATGGATAAGTTTTTTAATGTGCTGTTGCAATCGGTTTGCCAGTATTTTATTGAAGATTTTTTTTTTTGGTCAGGAGAAAATTTATCATGATTTATCATGTTGGCAACAGAAGACATCCTGCCGACCTCCAAGTGGCTGGCATAGTTCATCCACCCCATGACAGGACCACTGGGACTGTAGTGAACATGTCTGTAGCTCAGCACAAAGTCCCCTTTCCCTGAGAAATGTACACAAGGAGAGATGAAGAGCGTGTACTACCTAAAAGGAAGAGGGAGAGGCTGGGGACCTTGTGTCCCGAGCTCAGAACTTCAGGGGGATGACCGGCCAGTACTTGGGCTGCTTTCAGTCACAGTGCTTATCAAAGCTCAACTGCACTGCAGCCTCCATGGCCTGGATCTTGGCGGCGCTGTCCCCATACAAACGCTTCATCTCGGCCTGGCGCCGCTCACCTGGCCTCTCAGTTGGGGCCTCTACCGACCGGGGGATGTTGCAGTACAGGTCGTGGTCAGCGTTCACATAGCTCTCTAGGCGCTCAGCATCCAGCTGCTGCTGCCTCCGTCGTTCTTCTCTGTGCCTCTCGGTCTCTGCAAAGTATTGGCGGAGCTCTTCGGTGATTTCCATGTTACTCAGGTCACATTCTATCTCTGCATCTGACTCGGTCTCCACCTCTTCCTCTTTGGACAAAGCTTGGTCTTCTCTTGTGGAAGCCTGGATCCTACTGCTGTCATGTGGATTCTGCCCAGACCCTCTGAAATGTGAAGAATCACAGGAGGAGTCCTGCCAGGACACATGATTGTCATAGATAGACTGAGGATATGCAGCTTGGATACTGTAGGAGCTTTGGGGATGAAGCACAGGAGGGAAGTACCATGGAACACTGAAATAAGATTCCACGGCCTTCCTGTAGGCATTCTGGTGGCTGTGCATCCAAGCCATTGCTTGATGATAATGTTGCCAGTATCTTGCATATACCGGATGAGAATACCAAGGCCTGGTAGCTTTCAACGTTGATACCTTCATCGCTGCCATCTCTGATTGTGAAAATCCAAATGGGTGCCAAAACTCGTGGGCGCGCAGCTTGCAGATCCTGGGTGGTGGCCGAGCAGGGGCCAAATTTTTCTTGGAGACAGAGGGGGAGTGGGGGACCGGAGGGGGGCGGCTGTTGCCAGGGTCCTTTATTGAAGATTTTTGCATCTATGTTCATCATGGATATTGGCCTAAAATTTTCTTTTCTTGTTGAGTCTCTGTCAGGTTTTGGTATCAGGATGATGTTGGTCTCATAAAATGATTTGGGAAGGGTTCCCTCTTTTTGGATTATTTGGAATAGTTTCAGAAGGAATGGTACCAGATCCTCTTTGTGTGTCTGGTAGAATTCAGCTGTGAACCCATCTGGACCTGGGCTTTTTTTGTGTGGTAGGCTCTTAACTGCTGCCTCAACGTCAGACTTTTTATTGGTCTATTCATAGTTTCAGCTTCCTCCTGGTTTAGGCTTGGGAGGACACAGGCGTCCAGGAATTTATCCATTTCTTCCTGATTTACTAGTTTACGTGCATAGAGTTGTTTGTAGTATTCTCTGATGATGGTTTGAATTTCTGTGGAATCTGTGGTGATTTCATTATCGTTTTTTATTGCATCTATGTTCATCATGGATATTGGCCTAAAATTTTCTTTTCTTGTTGAGTCTCTGTCAGGTTTTGGTATCAGGATGATGTTGGTCTCATAAAATGATTTGGGAAGGGTTCCCTCTTTTTGGATTATTTGGAATAGTTTCAGAAGGAATGGTACCAGATCCTCTTTGTGTGTCTGGTAGAATTCAGCTGTGAACCCATCTGGACCTGGGCTTTTTGTGTGGTAGGCTCTTAACTGCTGCCTCAACTTCAGACCTTGTTATTGGTCTATTCATAGTTTCAGCTTCCTCCTGGTTTAGGCTTGGGAGGACACAGGCGTCCAGGAATTTATCCATTTCTTCCTGATTTACTAGTTTATGTGCATAGAGTTGTTTGTAGTATTCTCTGATGATGGTTTGAATTTCTGTGAATCTGTGGTGATTTCATTATCGTTTTTTATTGCATCTATGTTCATCATGGATATTGGCCTAAAATTTTCTTTTCTTGTTGAGTCTCTGTCAGGTTTTGGTATCAGGATGATGTTGGTCTCATAAAATGATTTGGGAAGGGTTCCTCTTTTGGATTATTTGGAATAGTTTCAGAAGGAATGGTACCAGATCCTCTTTGTGTGTCTGGTAGAATTCAGCTGTGAACCCATCTGGACCTGGGCTTTTTGTGTGGTAGGCTCTTAACTGCTGCCTCAACGTCAGACTTTTTATTGGTCTATTCATAGTTTCAGCTTCCTCCTGGTTTAGGCTTGGGAGGACACAGGCGTCCAGGAATTTATCCATTTCTTCCTGATTTACTAGTTTACGTGCATAGAGTTGTTTGTAGTATTCTCTGATGATGGTTTGAATTTCTGTGGAATCTGTGGTGATTTCATTATCGTTTTTTATTGCATCTATGTTCATCATGGATATTGGCCTAAAATTTTCTTTTCTTGTTGAGTCTCTGTCAGGTTTTGGTATCAGGATGATGTTGGTCTCATAAAATGATTTGGGAAGGGTTCCCTCTTTTTGGATTATTTGGAATAGTTTCAGAAGGAATGGTACCAGATCCTCTTTGTGTGTCTGGTAGAATTCAGCTGTGAACCCATCTGGACCTGGGCTTTTTTTGTGTGGTAGGCTCTTAACTGCTGCCTCAACGTCAGACTTTTTATTGGTCTATTCATAGTTTCAGCTTCCTCCTGGTTTAGGCTTGGGAGGACACAGGCGTCCAGGAATTTATCCATTTCTTCCTGATTTACTAGTTTACGTGCATAGAGTTGTTTGTAGTATTCTCTGATGATGGTTTGAATTTCTGTGGAATCTGTGGTGATTTCCCCATTATCGTTTTTTATTGCATCTATTTGGTTGTTCTCTCTTTTCTTTTTTATCAGTCTGGCTAGAGGTCTGTCTATTTTGTTGATCTTTTCGAAAAACCAGCTCTAAGACTTATTGATTTTTTGAAGGGATTTTCTTGTCTCTATCTCCTTCAGTTCTGCTCTGATCTTAGTTATTTCTTGTCTTCGGTTAGGTTTTAAGCTTTTTTGATCTTGTTCCTCTAGCTCTTTCATTTTTGACGATAGGGTGTCAATTTTGGATCTCTCCACTCTTCTCATGTGGGCACTTATTGCTATATATTTTCCTCTACAGACTGCTTTAAATGTGTCACAGAGATTCTAGTATGTTGTGTCTTCATTCTCTTTAGTTTCAAAGAACTTCTTTACTTCTGCCTTCATTTCATTGTTTATCCAATCAACATTCAAGAGCCAGTTGTTCAGTTTCCATGAAGCTGTGCGGTTCTGAGTAATTTTCTGAATTCTGAGTTCCAACTTGATTGCACTATGGTTTGAGAGACTGTTTGTTATGATTTCCGTTTTTTTCTGCATTTGCTGAAGAGTGCTTTCCTTCCAATTATGTGGTCAGTTTTGGAGTAGGTTTGATGTGGTGCTGAGAAGAATGTATATTCTGTGGATTTGGGGTGGAGAGTTCTGTAAATGTCTGTCAGGTTTGCTTGTTCCAGGTCTGAGTTCAAGTCCTGGATATCCTTGTTAATTTTCTGTCTGTTTCATCTGTCTGCTATTTACAGTGGAGTGTTAAAGTCTCCCACTATTATTGTGTGGGAGTCTAAGTCTCTTTGTAAGTCATTAAGAACTTGCCTTATATATCTGAATGCTCCTGTATTGTGTCCACATATATGTAGAATCGTAAGCTCTTCTTGTTGTATCGATCCTTTTACCATTATGTAATGACTTTCTTTGTCCCTTTTGATCTTTGTTGCTTTAAAGTCTATTTTATCAGAAATAAGATTTGCATCTCCTGATTTTTATTTGCTCTCCATTTTCTTGGTAAATCTTCCTCCATCCTTTTATTTTGAGCCTTTGTGTATCCTTGCATGTGAGGTAAGTTTCCTGGATACAGCACACTGATGGATTTTGTTTTTTTACCCAATTTGCCAGTCTGTGTCTTTTGATTGGTGCATTTAGCCCATTTACATTTAGGGTTAATATTGTTATGTGTGAATTTGATACTGCCATTTTGATGCTAGCTGGCTGTTTTTCCCATTGGTTCATGTAGATTCTTCATTTTGTTGATTCTCTTTAGCATTTGGTATGCTTTTAGGATGGCTGGTACTGGTTGTTTCTTTCTATGTGTAGTGCCTCTTTCTGGAGCTCTTGTAAAGCAGGCCTGGCGGTGACAAAATCTCTGAGTACTTGCTTGTTAGTGAAAAATTTTATTTTTCCTTCACTTATGAAGCTCAGCTTGGCTGGATATGAAATTCTGGATTGCAAGTTCTTTTCTTTAAGCATGTTGAATATTGGCCCCATTCTCTTCTGGCTTGTTGAGTCTCTGTCAGGTTTTGGTATCAGGATGATGTTGGTCTCATAAAATGATTTGGGAAGGGTTCCTCTTTTGGATTATTTGGAATAGTTTCAGAAGGAATGGTACCAGATCCTCTTTGTGTGTCTGGTAGAATTCAGCTGTGAACCCATCTGGACCTGGGCTTTTTGTGTGGTAGG
This sequence comes from Saguinus midas, assembly GCA_021498475.1. Lineage (NCBI taxonomy): Eukaryota > Metazoa > Chordata > Mammalia > Primates > Cebidae > Saguinus > Saguinus midas. Next base: position 33,141,761 of record CM038404.1, on the reverse strand, counting down.
CTCTTTACTTCTGCCTTCATTTCATTGTTTATCCAATCAACATTCAAGAGCCAGTTGTTCAGTTTCCATGAAGCTGTGCGGTTCTGAGTTATTTTCTGAATTCTGAGTTCCAACTTGATTGCACTATGGTTTGAGAGACTGTTTGTTATGATTTCCGTTTTTTTGCATTTGCTGAGAGTGCTTTCCTTCCAATTATGTGGTCAGTTTTGGAGTAGGTTTGATGTGGTGCTGAGAAGAATGTATATTCTGTGGATTTGGGGTGGAGAGTTCTGTAAATGTCTGTCAGGTTTGCTTGTTCCAGGTCTGAGTTCAAGTCCTGGATATCCTTGTTAATTTTCTGTCTGTTTCATCTGTCTGCTATTTACAGTGGAGTGTTAAAGTCTCCCACTATTATTGTGTGGGAGTCTAAGTCTCTTTGTAAGTCATTAAGAACTTGCCTTATATATCTGAATGCTCCTGTATTGTGTCCACATATATGTAGAATCGTAAGCTCTTCTTGTTGTATCGATCCTTTTACCATTATGTAATGACTTTCTTTGTCCCTTTTGATCTTTGTTGCTTTAAAGTCTATTTTATCAGAAATAAGATTTGCATCTCCTGATTTTTATTTGCTCTCCATTTTCTTGGTAAATCTTCCTCCATCCTTTTATTTTGAGCCTTTGTGTATCCTTGCATGTGAGGTAAGTTTCCTGGATACAGCACACTGATGGATTTTGTTTTTTTACCCAATTTGCCAGTCTGTGTCTTTTGATTGGTGCATTTAGCCCATTTACATTTAGGGTTAATATTGTTATGTGTGAATTTGATACTGCCATTTTGATGCTAGCTGGCTGTTTTTCCCATTGGTTCATGTAGATTCTTCATTTTGTTGATTCTCTTTAGCATTTGGTATGCTTTTAGGATGGCTGGTACTGGTTGTTTCTTTCTATGTGTAGTGCCTCTTTCTGGAGCTCTTGTAAAGCAGGCCTGGCGGTGACAAAATCTCTGAGTACTTGCTTGTTAGTGAAAAATTTTATTTTTCCTTCACTTATGAAGCTCAGCTTGGCTGGATATGAAATTCTGGATTGCAAGTTCTTTTCTTTAAGGATGTTGAATATTGGCCCCCCACTCTCTTCTGGCTTGTAGAGTCTCTGCCGAGAGATCTGCTGTGAGTCTGATTGTCTTCCCTTTGTGGGTGACCCGACTTTTCTCTCTGGCTATCCTTAGTATTTTCTCCTTCATTTCAACCCTGGTTAATCTGACGATTATGTGCCTTGGGGTTGCTCTTCTTGCGGAGTACCTTTGTGGTGTTCTCTGTATTTCCTGGAGTTGAGTATTGACCTGTCTTGCTAGGTTGGGGATATTTTCCTGGATAATATTCTGAAGAGTGTTTTCCAGCTTGGATTCATTCTCTTCATCACATTCTGGTACACCTATCAAACGTAGGTTGGGTCTCTTCACATAGTCCCACATTTCTTGGAGATTTTGTTCATTCCTTTTTGTGCTTTTTTCTCTATTCTAGGTTTCTTATTTTATTTCTTTGAGCTGATCTTCAACTTCTGATATTCTTTCTTCTGCTTGGTCAATTCGGCTGTTGAAACTTGTGCATGCTTCGCGAATTTCTCGTGTTGTGTTTTTCAGCTCCTTGAATTCATTTATATTCCTCTCTATGTTGTCCATTCTTGTTATCAATTTCTCGAATCTTTTTTCAAATCTTTGTTCAATGCTCTTATTCTCTTTGCAGTGATTAAGAACATGTTATTTTTGCTCACTGAAGTTTCTCATTATCCAATTTTTGAAGTCTGATTCTGTCATTTTGGCACAGTCATTCTCCGTCCAGCTTTTTTCCCTTGCTGGTGAGGAATTTTACTTCTTTTGTAGGTGAGGTGTTTTGGTTTTGGGTGTTTTCCTTCTTTTTGCGCTGGTTGCTTCCCATCTTCATGGATTTATTCTCCTGTCATCTTAGTAGTTGCTGATTTTTCAATTGATTCTCTGTGTGGATGCTGAGATTGTTGATGATGAAGTATTTCTGTTGCTTAGTTTTCCTTCTAATGGTCTAGCCCCTGTGCTGTATGAGTGCTGAGGTCCACTCAAGGCCCTACATGTCTGGGGTATACCTGTAGCAGCTGTGGAACAGTGAGGGATGATACCAGTTTCTTCTTCTGCGGTCTTTGTTTCAGAATGATGCCCGCCAAATGTCAGTCTGATTAGTCTTTTCTGGGGTGACTCTTTGGATATACAGGGGTCAGGGAGCTGCTTGAGGAGATGGTCTGTGCTTTATTGGAGCTCCAGTTCTGAGCTGTGAGCTCCTTTGTTCATTCAGGATTGTTGGGAGTTTGTTTATGTCTGATGCAACAGAACTCATAAAGCGCCACCCTTTTAAATTTTTATTGCATTATAGGTTTTGGGGTACATGTGCATAACATGCACTATAGTTGCGTAGGTACACACATGGCAGTGTGTTTTGCTGCCTTCCTCCCCTTCACCCACACTTGGCATTTCTCCCCAGGCTACCCCTCCCCACCCCCTCCACCACTGTCACTCCCCCATTCCCCCCAATAGACCCCAGTGTGTAGTAGACCACCTCTCTGTGTCCATGTGTTCTCATTTTTCTCACCCACATATGAGTGAGTATATGCGGTGTTTCTTTTTTTGTTCTTGTGTCAGTTTGCTGAGAATGATGTTCTCCAGATTCATCCATGTCCTTACAAAGGACACAAACTCACAATTTTTGATTGCTGCATAATATTCCATGGTGTATATGTGCCACATTTTCCCAGTCCAGTCTGTCTTTGATGGGCATTTGGGTTGGTTCCAGGTCTTTGCTATAGTAAACAGTGCTGCAATGAACATTCGTGTGCATGTGTCCCTATAGTAGAATGATTTATAGTCCTTTGGATAGATACCCAGTAATGGGATTGCTGGGTCAGAGGCAATTTCATTTTCTTGGTCCTTGAGGAATCGCCACACTGTCTTCCACAATGGTTGAACTAATTTACACACCCACCAACAGTGTAAGAGTGTTTCTATTTGTCCACATCCTCTCCAGCATCTGCTGTCTTCAGATTTTATAATGATCGCCATTATAACTGGCGTGAGATGCTATCTCAATGTGGTTTTGATTTTTTTTCCTGCTTAGATGCTCTTTCTCAGGGAGTTGGGGCTTTCTTTATGAGTATCTGTTGTACTGTCCTGCCCCACTAGAAGGCAGTCTGTTCACTATTTACCTGCCGGGGATCTGCCCTGTTAGCCGGGTCTGCCCTGTTGCTGCTGGACTCCCTTCTGCTGTGGGCGCTCCCCCATCCTGGCAGAGTCTCTCTGTTATGGCAGGTTATCTCGGCAATGGCAGGCTGCGTCAGCCCTGTGTGGTACTTCAGTAGGGACGAATTGCGTCCATAGTGGCAGAACCACTCCCTCACCGGGCTGCAGCATCCTAGATGCCAGCAGCAAATCTCTCAGCCCCATGTGCCTCCAGTCGCTGCTCTGCTTTTCCCCGTGAGGGTGGGACCCGCTGAGCCCGATCACCCAGCTCCCTGCCTTAGAGTCTATCCTCTCTCTCTTACTTCCTCTCCCCAAACTGAAATGTCGACTCTTTCACTGGCACACCCATAGCCTGCCGATAGGGCACTGGGATCCATGCGATCTCCCGTGCCACTGCCCACTGCACTGGCTCAGATCAAGCTTCCCAGGAAACTCCTTGTCTGGCTCATTGTCCAAGTCCCCTTCAATCAGATGGACATGCCAATCTGCACTTCCAAATGTCAGAATGCCGGTTTAACAGGGCACACAGACCAGTGAGTTTCGTGCTGGGTCCCGCTGCAGCGTAGACAGCACTAGGCGGATGTATTAGCGTCTCATGTCTCTCCCACACCTGGGACTTTAAACTCTCTGTGGTCAAAAAAGGTCCATCCGAGAATGCGACTAGGACTCACCCTCTGCGCCTTCACTGAGAGCTGCAATCCTGAGTCGCTTCTACGACGCCATCTTGGGAGTCCCCAAAAATATTAATTCTTATTACCCCGAAAATTCATAGATTCTCTGAATATTACCCACTCGTGAAGTAACCAGTAGTCTATTTAATATTGTGAGTCATTAGAAAACCCAAGAAATAATACACTACTGGGGAATAGTCAGGAGTCTATTTCATATGGCCACTCAGAGAATCAGTGAATAATGGACACCACAGCAATACTCAGGATCCTGTTTTATATGACCTCTGATTCAGTATCTTCCTGAATGACACACCAGGGAATCGTCAGGATTCTGTTCCATAGGAACATTCATTCAGAGCCTTATTGTATAATGCACAAGGGGACAATAGTCCAGAGTCTATTTCATATGGCCTCTTTTTCTGAGCTTCAGTGAATAACGATCACCTATGGACTAGTAGTGGTGCTATTTAAGATAGCCACAAATGGAGCACCTCCCTGACTGATGCACACCTGGTTGACAGTCAGGAGTCTACATAAAACGGGTACACATACAGAGTCTCTGTAAAAAATGCACACCTTGGCAATGGACAGTAGTCCTTTTTTTTCCACTTATTCAGGGTCTCATTCAATAATACACACCTGTAGAAGAGATAAGAGCCTACTTCATATAGCCACCCATTTAGATCCTCAATGAGTCATGCCCATCAGGGTAATATTCGCCTCCCTCTCTCATATAGTGGCTCATTCAGTGACTCACTGAATGATAGACACCTGGGGTGTCTTCGGGATTCTAATCCATAATGCCAATCATTCAGAATCTTACTGAATAATTCAGAAAGAAGCAATAGTCAGGTAACTATTTTGTATGGCCTCCCATTAAGAGCTTCAGTGAACAATGAACTTTTATAGAGTTGTCAGGATGCTGTTTATAGTAGCCACAAATTAAGTGCTTTTCTGAATAACACACACCTGGGTGATAGTCAGGAGTCTATTTCCTATGATCTCTCATTCTGTGCCTAACTGAAGAATGCACACCTGGGAAAGTGTCAGGAGTCTATTTTAAATGCACACTCATTCCAAACCTGTTTAAATGATGCGAACATGTAGAATAATTAGGAGTCTATGTCACATGGCTACTGATTCACACAATCACTGAATAACGCACACCTGTGGAGTAATAAGAAGTCTGTTTCATATGGCCACTCTTTCACAGCCTCACCGCATAGTACACACTTGTGATTTAATCTGTAGTCCGTTTCTAATGGACACTCATTCAGAGAATTACTGAATAATGTGCACGTGTGGAACAGTAAGAAGTCCCTTTTTTATGGCTACTCATTGAGTGCCTCAGTGAAGGTACACACCAGGGGAAATGCTCAGGATGCTGTTTTAACTTTTAATTCAGAGTCTCACTGAATAAGGCACACCTGTGGAATAGTCAGGAGTCTATTTCATATGGCCACTCATTCAGAGCCTTACTGAATAATGCACACCTGTGGAATAGTCAGGAGTCTATTTCATGTAGACACATATTAAGAGACTCAGTTTTTAATAGACACCTTTGTGATAGTAAGAAATCTAATTAATATCGCCAGATATTTAGAGCCTCACTAATACACAGCTAGAGAATAATATGGAGTCTATTTTTGATGGATATTCATTCAGAGCCTCGGTGAATAATGCACACCTGTGGAGTAGCCAGGAGTCTATTTAATTTGGACGCTCATTCTTAGCCTCAGTAGATAATATGCACCTGTGATATAGTCAGGAGTTTATTTCATATGTCCACTCATTCAGAGCCTCATTCAATAATACACTGTTAAGGAATAGTCAAGAGTCTATTTTAAGTGGCCACTCTCTGAGTACCTTACTGAGTGTTTCACACAAGGAGAATGGTCAGGATACTTTTTATGGATACTCAATGTGTACATCACTGAAAAATTAACACCTGTGGAATAGTCAGGAATGTATTTTATTTGGTTCCTTTTCAGAGCATCAGTGAATGCCACACACATAGAAAATATTGGGGAGTGTGTGTCATGTGGCCACTCATTGAGAGACTCATGGAATAGTGCACATCTGGGGAATTCTCAAGAGTCTATTTGGAATGGCAATGCATTCAGACTCTTTGAATAACAAAAAAACCTATGGCATTGTGCGGAATCCATTCCACAAGGCAAAATATTCGGAGCCTCAGTGAATCATGAACAATAAGGTAATAATCAGGAGTCTATTGATTATGCACTCTCATTCATCCACGTGGAGAATAATAAACGTCTTTCGAGAACTGATGGGTCTGTTTGTGTGGCCACTCATTTGGAGCTTCACCAAATAGTACACAACTGAAAACAAGTCAGTGGTGTATTTCAAATGGCCACTCATTCAGAAGCTCAGTGAATAATTCAAAGATGTTGAGTCCTCAGGATCCTTTCTCATATGGCGAATCATTCAGTTTCACTGAGGGATACAAAGCTTGGAAATTGTCAAAATTCTATTTAATATAAACACTCATTATGAGCCTCAGTGAATCACACATGTCTGTGAGATACTTAGGATACTAATTCTTATTACCCCCAAAATTCCTAGAGTCACTGAATATTACCAACTCGTGAAATAACCAGAAGTCTATTTAATATTGTGAGTCATTAGAAAACCCAAGCAATTATACACTACTGTAAAATAGTCAGGAGTCTATTTCATATGGCCTCTCAGAGAATCAGTGAATAATGGACACCACGGTAATACTCAGGATCCTGTTTTATATGACCCCTGATTCAGTATTGCACTGAATGACACACCAGGGAATCGTCAGGATTCTTTTCCATGGGAACATTCTTTCAGAGCCTTACTGAATAATGCACAAGGGGACAATAGTCAGGAGTCAATATCATATGGCCTCTTTTTCTGAGCTTCAGTGAATAACTAACACCTGCAGACTAGTCCTGATGCTACTTAAGATAGCCAGAAATAAAGCACCTCCCTGAATGATGCACACCTGAGTGACAGTCAGGAGTCAACATAAAACAGCTACACCTTCAGAGTCTCTTTAAATAATGAGCTCCTTCAAAATGGACAGAAGTTTTTTTTTTATTCCCACTTATTCAGGGTCTCATTCAATAATACACACCTGTAGAAGAGTTAAGAGCCTACTTCATATAGCCACCCATTTATATCCTCAATGAGTCATGCCCACCAGGGTATTATTCGCAACCCTCTCTCATATAGCGGCTCATTCAGTGCCTCACTGAATGATACACACTTTGGGTGTCATCGGGATTCTAATCCATACTGCCAATCATTCAGAACCTTACTGAATAATTCACAAAGGAGCAATAGTCAGGTGACTATTTAATAAGGCCTCCCATTAAGAGCTTCAGTGAATAATGAACTTTTATGGAGTGGTCAGGATGCTGTTTATGGTAGCCACAAATTAAGTGCCTTTCTGAATAATACACACCTGGGTGATAGTCAGGAGTCTATCTCATATGATCTCTCATTCTGGGCATAACTGAAGAATGCACACCTGGGAAAGTGTCAGGAGTCTATTTGGTATGCTCCCTCATACAGAACCTGTTTAAATGATGCGAACATGTAGAATAATTAGGAGTCTATGTCATATGGCTACTGATTCACACAATCACTGAATAACGCAGACCTGTGGAGTAATAAGAAGTCTGTTTCATGTGGCCACTGTTTCAGGGCCTCACCGCATATTACACACTTGTGATATAATCTGTATTCCCTTTCTAATGGCCACTCATTCAGTGAATTACTGAATAATGCGCACCTGTAGAACAGTAACAAGTCCCTTTTTTATGGCTACACATTGAGAGCCTCAGTGAAGGATCCCCCCAGGGGAAAGGCTCAGGATTCTGTTTTAACCTTTAATTCAGAGTCTCACTGAATAAGGCACACCTGTGGAAGAGTCAGGTGTCTTTTTCATGTGGCCTCTCATTCGGAGTGTCACTGAATAATGTGGAGTATTGGGGAGTTTATTTCATGTAGACACATATTCAGAGCCTCAGTGTTTAATACACACCTGTGTGATAGTAAGAAATCAAATAAATATCGCCAGATATTTAGAGCCTCACTGAATAATACACAGCTGGAGAATAATTTGGAGTCTATTTTCGATGGATATTCATTCAGAGCCTCGGTGAATAGTGCACACCTGTGGTGAAGCCAGGACTCTATTTAATTTGGACACTCATTCTTAGCCTCAGTAGATAATATGCACCTGTGATATAGTCAGTAGTTTATTTCATAAGGGTACTCATTTAGAGCCTCATTGAAAAATACACACTTAGAGTAGGACTCACAAGATGGCGTCATGGAAGCGACTCAGGATTTCAGCTCTCAGTGAAGGCTCAGAGGGTGAGTCCTAGTCGCATTCTTGGATGGACCATTTTTGCCCAAAGAGCTTTGAAAGTTCCAGGTGTGGGAGATACACGGGACGCTAGTACAGCCCGCTAGCGCAGCCAGTTCATGCAGCCACTTTGGCCAGTGCCGCAGCAGGACCTGGCACATAACTCACTGGTCTAGGTGTTCTGTTAAACCGGCAATCTGAGATTTGGAAGGGCAGATTGGCATGGCCATCTAATTGAATGGGACTTGGACAATGAACCAGACAAGGAGTTTCCTGGGAAGCGTGATCTGAGCTGGTGCAGTGGGAAGCAGCATGGGAGATTGCACAGATCCCAGTGCCCTATAGGCAGGCTACTGGGGCGCCAGTGAGAGAGTTGACTTTTCAGCTTGCTGAGAGAAAGAGAGAGAAAAAGAGGACTGACTCTGAGGCAGGGTGCTCAGTGATCAGGCTCCACAGGTCCCACCTTCACGGGGACAAGCAGGTCGGTGACTGGAGGCACTTGGGGCTGAGAGTTTTGCTGCTGGCATCTAAGATGGTGCAGACTGGTGAAGGAGGGGCATCCACCATTACTGACGCAATCTGCCCCTACTGAAGTACCGCCCAGGGCTGACGCAGTCTGCCATTACCGAGGCAACCTGCCATAACAGAGAGACTCTGCCAGGAGAGGGGAGTGCTCCACAGCAGAAGGAAGCCCAGCAGCAACAGGGCGGAGCTGCGCTCGCAGGTCAGAGCTCTGGCAGGCAAATAGTGAATAGACTGCCTCCTAGTGGGGCAGGACAGTGCAACAGATACTCAAAAAGAAACCCCCAACTCCCTGAGACAGAGCATCTAAGGAGGGGAAAAAAAGGTTGGTGTTTTATAAGTTCTATTGCAGCAGACATAAACAACCTCCAAAAAACCCTGAATGAACAACGGAGCTCACAGCTCAGCCCTGGAGTTCCTATAAAGCACAGACCTTCCCCTCACGCAGCTCCCTGACCCCTGTATATCCAAGGAGTCACCCCAAAAAACGACTAATCAGAATGACATTTGACCGGCATCATTCTAGAACAAAGACAGAAGAAGAAGAAACCTGTATCATCCCTCATTGTTTCACAGTTGCTACAGGTATAACCCAGAGAAGCAGGGCCTGGAGTGGACCTCAGCACTCATACAGCAGAGGGGCTAGACCATTTGAAGGAAAACTAAGTAACAGAAATACTTCATCAAAAAAATCTCAGCGTCCACACAGAGACCCAATTGAAAAATCAGCAACTACTAAGTCGACAGGCAGATAAATTCATAAAGATTGGAGGAAACCAGCGCAAGAAGGAGGAAAACACCCGAAACCAAAACACCTCACCTCCACAAAAAGACCAAAACTCCTCACCAGCAAGGGAACAAAGCTGGACGGAGAATGAATGTGATGAAATGACAAAATCAGACTTCAGAAAGTGGATAATGAGATACTTCAGTGAGCTAAAAGAACATGTTCTAAACCAGTGCAAAGAAACTAAGAACCTTGAAAAAAGATTTGAAAAAAGATTCGAGGAATTGATAACAAGAATCACAACTTAGAGAGGAATATGAATGAATTGAAGGAGCTGAAAAACACAACACGAGAACTTCGCGAAGCATGCACAAGTTTCAACAGCCGAATTGACCAAGCAGAAGAAAGAATATCAGAAGTTGAAGATCAACACAATGAAATAAACCGAGAAACCAAGATTAAAGAAAAAAGCACAAAAAGGAATGAACAAAATCTCCAAGAAATGTGGGACTATGTGAAGAGACCCAACCTACGTTTGATAGGTGTACCAGAATGTGATGAAGAGAATGAATCCAAACTGGAAAACACTCTTCAGGATATTATTCAGGAAAATTTCCTCAACCTAGCAAGACAAGTCAATACTCAACTCAAGAAAATACAGAGAACACCACAAAGATACTCCGCAAGAAGAGCAACCCCAAGGCACATAATCGTCAGATTCACCAGGGTTGAAATGAAGGAGAAAATACTAAGGGCACCCAGAGAGAAAGGTCGGGTCAGCTACAAAGGGAAGCCCATCAGACTCACAGCAGAGCTCTTGGCAGAGAATCTACAAGACAGAAAAGAGAGGGGGGCAATATTTAACATTCTTAAAAAAAAGAACTTTGAACCCAGAATTTCATATCCAGCCAAACTGAGCTTCCTAATTGAAGGAAAAATAAAATCCTCAAGGAATAAGAAAGTATTCAAAGATTTTGTCACCACTAGGCCTGCTTAACAAGAGCTCCTGAAAGAGGCACTACACATAGAAAGAAACAACCAGTACCAGCCATCCTAAAAGCATAGCAAATGCTAAAGACCATCAACAAAATGAAGAATGTACATGAACCAACGGGCAAAACAGCCAGCTAGCATCAAAAAGGCAGTATCAAATTCACACATAACAATATTAACCCTAAATGTAAATGGGATAAATGCACCAATCAAAAAACACAGACTGGCAAATTGGATAAAAAACCAAAACCCATCGGTGTGCTGTATCCAGGAAACCCACCTCACACACAAAGATACACAAAGGCTCAAAATAAAAGGATGGAGGAAGATTTACCAAGCAAATGGAGAGCAAAAAAAAAAAAAGCAGGATTTGCAATTCTCGTCTCTGATAAAATAGACTTTAAAGCAATAAAGATCAAAAGGGACAAAGAAGGTCATTACATAATGGTAAAAGGATCGATACAACAAGAAGACCTAACTATTCTAAATATATATGGACCCAATGTAGGAGCACCCAGATATATAAGGAAAGTTCTTAATGACTTACAAAGAGACGTAGACTCCCGCACAATAATAGTGGGAGACTTTAACACTCCACTGTCAATATCAGACAGATCAACCAGACAGAAAATTAATAAAGATATCCAGGACTTGAACTCAGACCTGGAACAAGCAAACCTGATACACATTTACAGAACTCTCCACCCCAAATCCACAAATTATACATTCTTCTCAGCACCACATTACACCTACTCCAAAATTGACCACATAATTGGAAGTAAAGCACTCCTCAGCAAATGCAAAACAACGAAAATCATAACAAACAGTCTCTCAGACCATAGTGCAATCAAGTTGGAACTCACAATTCAGAAAATAACTCAGAACCGCACAGCTTCATGGAAACTGAACAACTGGCTCTTGAAATTTGATTGGATAAACAATGAAATGAAGGCAGAAATAAAGAAGTTCTTTGAAACCAACGAGAATGAAGACACAACGTACCAGAATCTCTGGGACACATTTAAAGCAGTCTGTAGAGGAAAATATATAGCAATAAGTGCCCACATGAGAAGAGTGGAGAGATCCAAAATTGACACCCTATCATCAAAATTGAAAGAGCTAGAGGAGCAAGATCAAAAAAGCTCAAAACCTAGCCGAAGACAAGAAATAACTAAGATCAGAGCAGAACTGAAGGAGATAGAGACAAGAAAAACCCTTCAAAAAATCAATATATCTAAGAGCTGGTTTTTCGAAAAGATCAACAAAATAGACAGACCACTAGCCAGACTGATAAAAAAGAAGAGAGAGAACAACCAAATAGATGCAATAAAAAACGATAAAGGGGAAATCACCACAGATTCCACAGAAATTCAAACCATCATCAGAGAATACTACAAACAACTCTATGCACGTAAACTAGTAAATCAGGAAGAAATGGATAAATTCCTGGACGCCTGTGTCCTCCCAAGCCTAAACCAGGAGGAAGCCGAAACTATGAATAGACCAATAACAAGGTCTGAAGTTGAGGCAGCAATTAAGAGCCTACCACACAAAAAAGCCCAGGTCCAAATGGGTTCACAGCTGAATTCTACCAGACACACAAAGAGGATCTGGTACCATTCCTTCTGAAACTATTCCAAATAATCCAAAAAGAGGGAACCCTTCCCAAATCATTTTATGAGACCAACATCATCCTGATACCAAAACCTGGCAGAGACTCAACAAGAAAAGAAAACTTCAGGCCAATATCCATGATGAACATAGATGCAAAAATCTTCAATAAAATACTGGCAAACCGATTGCAACAGCACATTAAAAAACTTATCCATCATGATCAAGTAGGATTCATCCCGGGGATGCAAGGCTGGTTCAACATACGCAAGTCTATAAATGTAATTCACCACATAAACAGAAGCAAAAACAAAAATCACATGATTATCTCAATTGATGCAGAGAAGGCATTTGACAAAATTCAACAGCCCTTTATGCTAAAACCCTCAATAAACTTAGTATTGATGGAACATATCTCAAAGTAATAAAAGCTATTTATGACAAACCAACAGCCAATATCATACTTAACGGGCAAAACTGGAAGCATTCCTTTGAAATCCGGCACTAGACAAGGATGCCCTCTCACCACTTCTATTCAACATAGTACTGGAAGTTCTAGCCAGAGCAATCAGGCAAGAAAAAGAAATAAAGGGTATTCAAATAGGAAAGGTGGAAGCCAAATTGTCTCTATTTGCAGACGACATGATAGTATACCTAGAAGACCCCATCATCTCAGCCCAAAAGCTCCTGCAACTGATAAGCAACTTCAGGAAAGTCTCAGGATATAAAATCAATGTTCAAAAATCACAAGCATTCCTATACACCAATAACAGACTTAAAGAGAACCAAATCAAGAACGAACTGCCATTCACAATTGCTACAAAGAAAATAAAATACCTAGGAATACAACTCACTAGGAATGTAAGGGACCTCTTTAAGGAAAACTACAAACAACTCTATGCACGTAAACTAGTAAATCAGGAAGAAATGGATAAATTCCTGGACACCTGTGTCCTCCCAAGCCTAAACCAGGAGGAAGCCGAAACTATGAATAGACCAATAACAAGGTCTGAAGTTGAGGCAGCAATTAAGAGCCTACCACACAAAAAGCCCAGGTCCAAATGGGTTCACAGCTGAATTCTACCAGACACACAAAGAGGATCTGGTACCATTCCTTCTGAAACTATTCCAAATAATCCAAAAAGAGGGAACCCTTCCCAAATCATTTTATGAGACCAACATCATCCTGATACCAAAACCTGGCAGAGACTCAACAAGAAAAGAAAACTTCAGGCCAATATCCATGATGAACATAGATGCAAAAATCTTCAATAAAATACTGGCAAACCGATTGCAACAGCACATTAAAAAACTTATCCATCATGATCAAGTAGGATTCATCCCGGGGATGCAAGGCTGGTTCAACATACGCAAGTCTATAAATGTAATTCACCACATAAACAGAAGCAAAAACAAAAATCACATGATTATCTCAATTGATGCAGAGAAGGCATTTGACAAAATTCAACAGCCCTTTATGCTAAAAACCCTCAATAAACTTAGTATTGATGGAACATATCTCAAAGTAATAAAAGCTATTTATGACAAACCAACAGCCAATATCATACTTAACGGGCAAAAACTGGAAGCATTCCCTTTGAAATCCGGCACTAGACAAGGATGCCCCCTCTCACCACTTCTATTCAACATAGTACTGGAAGTTCTAGCCAGAGCAATCAGGCAAGAAAAAGAAATAAAGGGTATTCAAATAGGAAAGGTGGAAGCCAAATTGTCTCTATTTGCAGACGACATGATAGTATACCTAGAAGACCCCATCATCTCAGCCCAAAAGCTCCTGCAACTGATAAGCAACTTCAGGAAAGTCTCAGGATATAAAATCAATGTTCAAAAATCACAAGCATTCCTATACACCAATAACAGACTTAAAGAGAACCAAATCAAGAACGAACTGCCATTCACAATTGCTACAAAGAAAATAAAATACCTAGGAATACAACTCACTAGGAATGTAAGGGACCTCTTTAAGGAAAACTACAAACAACTGCTCAACGAAATAAGAGAGGACACAAACAGATGGAGAAACATTCCATGTTCGTGGTTAGAAGAATTAATATCGTGAAAATGGCTATACTGCCCAAAGTAATTTACACAATCAATGCTATCCCCATCAAACTACCATTGAGTTTCTTCACAGAACTGGAAAAACCACCATGAATTTCATAGGGAACCAAAAAAGAGCCCGCATATCCAAGTCAATTCTAAGCAAAAGAACACAGCGGAGGCATCACGCTACCAGACTTCAAACTATACTACAAGGCTACAGTAATCAAAACAGCATGGTACTGGTACCAAAACAGAGATATAGACCAATGGAACAGAACAGAGGCATCGGAGGCAACACAACACATCTACAACCATATTATCTTTGATAAACCAGACAAAAACAGGCAATGGGGAAAGGATTCCCTATTTAATAAATGGTGTTGGAAAAACTGGCTAGCCATGTGCAGAAAGCAGAAATTGGACCCCTTTCTGACCCCTTACACTAAAATTAACTCCAGATGGATTAAAGACTTAAACGTAAGACCTGACACCATAAAAACCCTAGAAGAAAATCTAGGCAAAACCATTCAGGACATAGGAGTAGGCAAGGTCTTCATGAACAAAACACCAAAAGCATTGGCAACAAAAGCCAAAATAGACAAATGGGACCTAATCAAACTCCACAGCTTCTGTACGGCAAAAGAAACAGTCACTAGAGTGAATCGGCAACCATCAGAATGGGAAAAAATCTTTGCAGTTTACACATCTGACAAAGGGTTGATATCCAGAATTTACAAAGAACTCAAACAGATTTACAGGAATAAAACAAACAAGCCCATTCAAAAATGGGCAAAGGATATGAACAGAAACTTTACAAAAGAAGACATACATGAGGCCAACAAACATATGAAAAAGTGCTCATCGTCATTGGCCATTAGAGAGATGCAAATCAAAACCACATTGAGATACCATCTCACGCCAGTTAGAATGGCGATCATTAAAAAATCTGGAGACAGCAGATGCTGGAGAGGATGTGGAGAAATAGGAACACTCTTACACTGTTGGTGGGAGTGCAAATTAGTTCAACCATTGTGGAAAACAGTGTGGCGATTCCTCAGGGACCTAGAAATAGAAATTCCATTTGACCCAGCAATCCCATTACTGGGTATCTATCTAAAGGACTATAAATCGTTCTACTATAAGGACACATGCACACGAATGTTCATTGCAGCACTGTTTACAATAGCAAAGAACTGGAACCAACCCAAATGCCCAACCATGACAGACTGGACTGGGAAAATGTGGCATATATACACCATGGAATATTATGCAGCAATCAAAAATGATGAGTTTGTGTCCTTTGTAGGGACATGGATGAATCTGGAGAACATCATTCTCAGCAAACTGACACAAGAACAGAAAAAGAAATACCGCATATACTCACTCATAGGTGGGTGAGAAAAATAAGAACACATGGACACAGAGAGGTGGTCTACTATACACTGGGGACTGTTGGGGAGGTACAGCGTGGGGGCTGGGGGATAGCCTGGGGATGAATACCAAGTGTGGGTGAGGGGGAGGAAGGCAGCAAAGCACACTGCCATGTGTGTGCCTGTGCAACTATCTTGCTCGTTCTGCACATGTACCCCCAAACCTATAACGCAATAAAAATTAAAAAAAAAAAATCTGGAGAGAGGAGATGCTGGAGAGGATGTGGAGAAATAGGAACACTCTTACACTGTTGGTGGGAGTGTAATTTAGTTCAACCATTGTGGAAGACAGTGTGGGTATTACTCAGGGACCTAGAAATAGAAATTACATTTGACCTAGCAATCCTATTACTGGGTATATATCCAAAGGACTTTAAATCGTTCTACTATAAGGTCACATGCACTGGAATGTTCATTGCAGCGCTGTTTACAATAGCAAAGAACTGGAACCAACCCAAATGCCCAACCATGACAGACTGGACTGGGAAAATGTGGCACATTTACACTATGGAATAGTATGCAGCAATCAAAATGATGAGTTTGTGTCCTTTGTAGGGACATGGATGAATCTGGAGAACATCATTCTCAGCAAACTGACACAAGAACAGAAAAAGAAATACCGCATATACTCACTCATAGGTGGGTGAGAAAAATAAGAACACATGGACACAGAGAGGTGGTCTACTATACACTGGGGACTGTTGGGGGGAAAGGGGGAGGTACAGCGTGGGGGGCTGGGGGGGATAGCCTGGGGATGAATACCAAGTGTGGGTGAGGGGGAGGAAGGCAGCAAAGCACACTGCCATGTGTGTGCCTGTGCAACTATCTTGCTCGTTCTGCACATGTACCCCCAAACCTATAACGCAATAAAAATTAAAAAAAAAAAATCTGGAGAGAGGAGATGCTGGAGAGGATGTGGAGAAAAGGAACATTCTTACACTGTTGGTGGGAGTCTAATTTAGTTCAACCATTGTGGAAGACAGTGTGGGTATTACTCAGGGACCTAGAAATAGAAATTACATTTGACCTAGCAATCCTATTACTGGGTATATATCCAAAGGTCTTTAAATCGTTCTACTATAAGGTCACATGCACTGGAATGTTCATTGCAGCGCTGTTTACAATAGTAAAGAATTGGAACCAACCCAAATGCCCAACCATGACAGACTGGACTGGGAAAATGTGGCATATATACACCATGGAATATTATGCAGCAATCAAAAATGATGAGTTTGTGTCCTTTGTAGGGACATGGATGAATCTGGAGAACATCATTCTCAGCAAACTGACACAAGAACAGAAAAAGAAATACCGCATATACTCACTCATAGGTGGGTGAGAAAAATAAGAACACATGGACACAGAGAGGTGGTCTACTATACACTGGGGACTGTTGGGGGGAAAGTGGGAGGTACAGCGTGGGGGGCTGGGGGGGATAGCCTGGGGATGAATACCAAGTGTGGGTGAGGGGGAGGAAGGCAGCAAAGCACACTGCCATGTGTGTGCCTGTGCAACTATCTTGCTCGTTCTGCACATGTACCCCCAAACCTATAACGCAATAAAAATTAAAAAAAAAAAATCTGGAGAGAGGAGATGCTGGAGAGGATGTGGAGAAATAGGAACACTCTTACACTGTTGGTGGGAGTGTAATTTAGTTCAACCATTGTGGAAGACAGTGTGGGTATTACTCAGGGACCTAGAAATAGAAATTACATTTGACCTAGCAATCCTATTACTGGGTATATATCCAAAGGTCTTTAAATCGTTCTACTATAAGGTCACATGCACTGGAATGTTCATTGCAGCGCTGTTTACAATAGTAAAGAATTGGAACCAACCCGAATGCCGGACGATGATAGACTGGACTGGGAAAATGTGGCACATTTACACTATGGAATAGTATGCAGCAATCAAAAATGATGAGTTTGTGTCCTTTGTAAGGACATGGAGGAATCTGGAGAACATCATTCTCCGTAAACTGACAGAAGAAAAGAAAAAGAAATACCGCATATAGTCACTCATATGTGGGTGAGAATAATGAGAACACATGGACACAGAAAGGCGGTCTACTATACACTGGGGTATATTGGAGGTATGAGGAAGAGACAGCGGGCTGGGAAGGCTGGAGAGGGATAGCCTGGGGATGAAAGCCAAGTGTGGGTGAAGGGGTGGAACCCAGCAAAGCACATTGCTATGTGTGTACCTATGCAAATATCTTGCATGTTCTGCTCATGTACCCCAATACCTATAATGCAATAAAAATGAAACAAAAAATACACACTTAGGGAATAGTCAAGAATCTATGTTCTCTGGCCACTCTCTGAATACCTTACTTAGTGGTTCACACCTGGAGAATGGTCAGGATAGTTTTATATGGACATTCAATGTGTACCTCACTGAAAAATTCACACCTGTGGAATAGTCAGGAATATATTTTATTTGGTTTCTTTTCAGAGCATCAGTGAATATCACACACATAGAAAATATTGGGGAGTGTGTTTCATGTGGCCACTCATTGAGAGACTCACGGAATAGTGCACATCTGGAGAATTCTCAAGAGTCTATTTCGAATGGCAATGCATTCAGACCTTTTGAATTACAAAAACCTATGGAATTGTGAGGAATCCATTCCAAATGGCCAAATATTCGGAGCCTAAGGGAATTATGAACAATAAGATAATAATCAGGAGTCTATTGATTATGCACTCTCATTCATCCATGCAGTGAATAATACACGTCTTTCGAGTAGCGATGGGTCTCTTTATATGGCCACTCATTTGGAGCCTCACTAAATAGTAAACAACTGAAAACAAGTCAGGGATGTATTTCAAATGGCCACTCATTCAGAAGCTCTGTGATTAATTCAAAGAGGTTGAGTATACCGATTCCTTTCTCATATGGCGAATCCCTCAGAATTTCACTGAGGAATACAAAGCTTGAAAATTTTTAGGATTCTATTTAATATAAACACCCATTATGAGCTTCAATCAATCACACATGTCTGTGAGATACTTAGAATACTAATTGTTATTACCCCCAAAATTCATAGATTCCCTGAATATTACCACTCGTGAAATAACCCAAAGTCTATTTAATATTGTGAGTTATTAGAAAGCCCAAGAAATAATACACTACTTATGAATAATCAGGAGTCTAATTTATATAGCCACTCAGAGAATCAGTGAATAATGGACACCACAGTAATACTCAGGATCCTGTTTTATATGACCTCTGATTCAGTATCGCCCTGAATGACACAACATGGAATCGTCAGGATTCTGTTCCATAGGAAAATTTATTCAGAGCCTTAGTGAATAATGCACAAGGGGACAATAGTCAGGAGTCTATTTCATATGGCCTTTTTTCTGAGCGTCATTGAATAACGAAGACCTGTGGACTAGTCGTGACGCTATTTAAGACAGCCACAAATAAAGCACCTCCCTGAATGATGCACACCTGGGTGACAGGAGTTTACATAAAAGGGCTACACATTCACAGTCTCTTTAAATAATGAACACCTGGGCAATTGACAGGAGTCCTTTTTTTATTCCCACTTATTCAGGGTCTCCTTCAATAATACACACCTGTAGAAGAGTTAAGAGCCTACTTCATATAGCCACCCATTTAGATCCTCAATGATTCATGCCCACTAGGGTAATATTCACAACCCTATCTCATATAGCGGCTCATTCAGTGCCTCACTGAATGATACACACCTGGGGTGTCATAGGGATTCTAATCCATATTGCCAATCATTGAGAACCTTACTGAATAATTCACAAAGGGGCAATAGTCAGGTGACTATTTTATATGGCCTCCCATTAAGAACTTCAGTGAATAATGAACTTTTATGGAGTAGTCAGGATGCTGTTTATGGTAGCCACGAATTAAGTGCCTTTCTGAATAATACACACCTGGGTGATAGTCAGGAGTCTATTTCATATGATCTCTCATTTTGAGCCTAACAGAAGAATGCACACCTGGGAAAGTGTCAGGAGTTTATTTCGGATGCACACTCATACAGAACCAGTTTAAATGATGCAAACATGTAAAATAATTAGGGGTCTATGTCATTTGGCTACTGATTCACACAATCATAGAATAACGCACACCTGTGGAGTAATAAGAAGTCTGTTTTATATGGCCACTCTTTCACAGCCTCACCGAATATTATGCACTTGTGATATAATCTGTAGTCCATTTCTAATGGCCACTCATTCAGAGAATTACTGAATAATATGCACCTGTGGAACAGTAAGAAGTCCCTTTTTTATGGCTACTCATTGAGATCCTCACTGAAGGTACACACCAGGGGAAATGCTCAGGATTCAGAGTCTCACTGAATAAGGCACACCTGTGAAAGAGTCAGGTGTCTTTTATATGTGGACTCTCTTTCGAAGTGTAACTGCATAATGTGGATTAGTCCAGAGTCAATTTCATGTAGACACATATTCAGAACCTCAGTGTATAGTACACTCCTGTGTGATAGTATGGAATCTAATTAATATCGTCAGATATTTAGAGCCTCACTGAATAATACACAGCTGGAGAATAATTTGGAGTCTATTTTTGATGGATATTCATTCAGAACCTCGGTGAATAGTGCACACCTCAGGAGTAGCCAGGAGTCTATTTAATTTTGACTCTCATTTTTAGCCTCAGTAGATAGTATGCACCTGTGATATAGTCAGGAGTTTATTTCTTATGGCCACTCATTCAGAGCCTCATTTAATAATACAAACTTTGGGAATAGTCAAGAGTCTATTTTATGTGGCCACTCTCTCAGTACCTTACTGAGTGGTTCACACCTGGAGAATGGTCAGGATAATTTTATATGGACACCCAATGTGTACCTCACTGAAAAATTCACACCTGTTGAATAGTCAGGAATGTATATTATTTGGTCCCTTTTCATAGCATCAGTGAATAACACACACATAGAAAACACTGGGGACTATGTTTCATGTGGCCACTCATTGAGAGAATCACAGAATAGTGCACATCTGGAGAATTCTCAAGAGTCTATTTACAATGGCAATGAATTCAGACTGTTTGAATCACAAAAAAATTTTTGGAATTGTGAGGATTTCATTCCAAATGGCTAAATATTTGGAGCCACAGTGAATCATGAACAATAAGGTAATAATCAGGAGTCTATTGATTATGCACTCTCATTCATCCACACGGTGAATAATACACACCTTTCGAGTACTGATGGGTCTAATTATATGGTCACTCATTTGGAGCCTCACTAAATAGTACACAACTGAAAACAAGTCAGGGGTGTATTTCAAATGGCCAGTCATTCAGAAGCTCAGTGAATAATTCAAAGATGTTGAGTACTCAGGATTCTTTCTCATATGGTGAAACATTCAGCGTTTCACTGAGGGATACAAAGCTTGGAAATTGTCAGGATTCTATTTAATATAAACACTCATTATGAGCCTCCGTGAATCACACATATCTGTGAGATACGTAGGATACTAATTCTTATTACCCACAAAATTCCTAGATTCCCTGAGTATTACCCCCTCGTGAAATATCCAGAAGTCTATTTAATACTGTGAGTCATTAGAAAGACCAAGAAATAATACACTACTGGGAAATAGTCAGGAGTCTTTTTCATATGGCCACTCAGATAATCAGTGAATAATGGACACCATGGTAATACTCAGTATCGTGTTTTATATGACCTCTGATTCAGTATCGCACTGAATGACACACCAGGGAATCGTCAGGATTCTGTACAAAAGGAACATTCATTCAGAGCCTTACTGAATAATGCACAAGGGGACAATAGTCAGGGATCTTTTTCATACGGCCTTTTTTTCTGAGCTTCAGTGAATATCGAACACCTGTATACTAGTCGTGACACTATTTAAGATAGCCACAAACAGAGCACCTCCCTGAACGATGCACACCTGGGTGACAGTCAGGAGTCTACATAAAACGGCTACACATTCAGAGTCTCTGTAAATAATTCACACCTGGGCAATGGACAGGAGTCCTTTTTTATTCCCACTTATTCAGGGTCTCATTCAATAATACACACCTGTAGAAGAGTTAAGAGCCTACTTCATATAACCACGCATGTGTATCCTCAATGAGTCATGCCCACCAGTGTAATGTTTGCAACCCTCTCTAATATAGCCGCTCATTCAGTGATTCACTGAATGATACATACCTGGGGTGTCATCAGGATTCTAATCCATACTGCCAATCATTCAGAACCTTACTGAATAATTCACAAAGGAGCAATAATCAGGTGATTATTTTATATTGCCTCCCATTAAGAGGTTCAGTGAATAATGAACTTTTATGGAGTAGTCACGATGCTGTTTATGGTAGCCACGAATTAAGTGCCTTTCTGAATAATACACACCTGAGTGATAGTCAGGAGTCTATTTCATATGATCTCTCATTCTTGGCCTAACTGAAGAATGCACACCTGGGAAAGTGTCAGGACTCTATTTGGTATACCCACTCATACAGAACCTGTTCAAATGATGCAAACATGTAGAACAATTTGGAGTCTATGTCATATGGCTACTGATTCACACAATCACTGAATAACGCACACCTGTGGAGTAATAATAAGTCTGTTTTATATGGCCACTCTTTCACAGCCTCACTGCATGTTACACACTTGTGATATAATCTGTAGTCCATTTCTAATGGCCACTCATTCAGAGAATTACTGAATAATGAGCACGTGTAGAACAGTAAGAATTTTCTTTTTTATTTCTACACATTGAAAGCCTCACTGAATGTACACTCCAGTGGAAAGGCTCACGATTCTGTTTTTACCCCTAATTCAGAGTCTCACTGAATAAGGCACACCTGTGGAAGAGTCAGGTGTCTTTTTCATGTGGCCTCTCTTTCGGAGTGTCACTGAATAAAGGGGAGTAATCCGGAGTGTATTTCATGTAGACACATATTCAGAGCCTCGGTGTTTAATACACACCTGTGTGATAGTAAGGAATCTAATTAATATCGCCAGATATTTAGAGCCTAACTGAATAATACACAGCTGGAGAATAATGTGGAGTCTAATTTCGATGGATATTCATTTAGAGCCTTACTGAATAATGCACACCTGGGTGACAGTCAGGAGTCTATTTCATATGGCCACTCATTCAGAGAATTACTGAATAATGCGCACCTGTAGAACAGTAAGAAGTCCCTTTTCTATGGCTACACATTGAGAGCCTCACTGAAGGTACACACAAGGAAATGCTCAGGATTCTGTTTTAAACCCTAATTCAGAGTCTCACTGAATAAGGCACACCTGTGGAAGAGTCAGGAGTCTTTTTCATGTGGCCTCTCATTCCGAGTGTCACTGAATAAAGGGAGTAGTTCGGAGTCTATTTCATGTAGACACATATTCAGAGCCTCAGTGTATAATACACACCTGTGTGATAGTAAGGAATCTAATTAATATCGCCAGATATTTAGAGCCTCACTGAATAATACACAGCTGGAGAATAATTTAGAGTCTATTTTCGATGGATATTCCTTCAGAGCATCGGTGAATAGTGCACACCTTTGGAGTAGCCAGGAGTCTATATAATTTGGACGCTCATTCTTATCCTCAGTAGATAATATGTACCTTTGATATAGTCAGGAGCTTATTTTATATGGCCATTAATTAAGAGCCTCATTGAATAATACACACTAAAGAAATAGTCAAGAGTCTATTTCATGTAGACACATATTCAGAGCCTCAGTGTATAATACACACCTGGGTGACAGTCAGGAGTCTATTTCATATGGCCACTCATTCAGAGCCTCATTGAATAATACACACCTGGGTGACAGTCAGGAGTCTATTTCATATGGCCACTCATTCAGAGAATTACTGAATAATGCGCACCTGTAGAACAGTAAGAAGTCCCTTTTCTATGGCTACACATTGAGAGCCTCACTGAATAATACACACCTGGGTGACAGTCAGGAGTCTATTTCATGTAGACACATATTCAGAGCCTCAGTGTATAATACACACCTGGGTGACAGTCAGGAGTCTATTTCATATGGCCACTCATTCAGAGCCTCATTGAATAATACACAGTTGGAGAATAATTTAGAGTCTATTTTCGATGGATATTCATTCAGAGCCTCATTGAATAATACACACCTGGGTGACAGTCAGGAGTCTATTTCATGTAGACACATATTCAGAGCCTCATTGAATAATACACACTAAAGAAATAGTCAAGAGTCTATTTCATGTAGACACATATTCAGAGCCTCATTGAATAATACACAGTTGGAGAATAATTTAGAGTCTATTTTCGATGGATATTCATTCAGAGCCTCAGTGTATAATACACACCTGGGTGACAGTCAGGAGTCTATTTCATATGGCCACTCATTCAGAGCCTCAGTGTATAATACACACCTGGGTGACAGTCAGGAGTCTATTTCATGTAGACACATATTCAGAGCCTCATTGAATAATACACACCTGGGTGACAGTCAGGAGTCTATTTCATGTAGACACATATTCAGAGCCTCAGTGTATAATACACACCTGGGTGACAGTCAGGAGTCTATTTCATGTAGACACATATTCAGAGCCTCATTGAATAATACACACTAAAGAAATAGTCAAGAGTCTATTTCATGTAGACACATATTCAGAGCCTCATTGAATAATACACACTAAAGAAATAGCCAGGAGTCTATATAATTTGGACGCTCATTCTTATCCTCAGTAGATAATATGTACCTTTGATATAGTCAGGAGCTTATTTTATATGGCCATTAATTAAGAGCCTCATTGAATAATACACAGTTGGAGAATAATTTAGAGTCTATTTTCGATGGATATTCCTTCAGAGCATCGGTGAATAGTGCACACCTTTGGAGTAGCCAGGAGTCTATATAATTTGGACGCTCATTCTTATCCTCAGTAGATAATATGTACCTTTGATATAGTCAGGAGCTTATTTTATATGGCCATTAATTAAGAGCCTCATTGAATAATACACAGTTGGAGAATAATTTAGAGTCTATTTTCGATGGATATTCCTTCAGAGCATCGGTGAATAGTGCACACCTTTGGAGTAGCCAGGAGTCTATATAATTTGGACGCTCATTCTTATCCTCAGTAGATAATATGTACCTTTGATATAGTCAGGAGCTTATTTTATATGGCCATTAATTAAGAGCCTCATTGAATAATACACAGTTGGAGAATAATTTAGAGTCTATTTTCGATGGATATTCCTTCAGAGCATCGGTGAATAGTGCACACCTTTGGAGTAGCCAGGAGTCTATATAATTTGGACGCTCATTCTTATCCTCAGTAGATAATATGTACCTTTGATATAGTCAGGAGCTTATTTTATATGGCCATTAATTAAGAGCCTCATTGAATAATACACAGTTGGAGAATAATTTAGAGTCTATTTTCGATGGATATTCCTTCAGAGCATCGGTGAATAGTGCACACCTTTGGAGTAGCCAGGAGTCTATATAATTTGGACGCTCATTCTTATCCTCAGTAGATAATATGTACCTTTGATATAGTCAGGAGCTTATTTTATATGGCCATTCTTTCACAGCCTCACTGCATATTACACACTTGTGATATAATCTGTAGTCCATTTCTTTTTTTTTTTTTTAAATTTTTATTGCATTATAGGTTTGGGGGTACATGTGCAGAACCAACAAGATAGTTGCATAGGTACACACATGGCAGTGTGCTTTGCTGCTTTCCTCCCCCTCACCCACACTTGGTATTCATCCCCAGGCTATCCCCCAGCCCCCCGCTGTCCCTCCCCATTCCCCCAACAGTCCCCAGTGTATAGTAGACCGCCTCTCTGTGTCCATGTGTTCTTATTTTTCTCACCCACCTATGAGTGAGTATATGCGGTATTTCTTTTTCTGTTCTTGTGTCAGTTTGCTGAGAATGATGTTCTCCAGATTCATCCATGTCCCTACAAAGGACACTCATTTAGAGAATTACTGAATAATGCGCACCTGTAGAACAGTAAGAAGTCCCTTTTCTATGGCTACACATTGAGAGCCTCACTGAAGGTACACACAAGGGGAAATGCTCAGGATTCTGTTTTAAACCCTAATTCAGAGTCTCACTGAATAAGGCACACCTGTGGAAGAGTCAGGAGTCTTTTCATATGGCCTTTTTTCTGAGCTTCAGTGAATAATGAACTTTTATGGAGTAGTCAGGATGCTGTTTATGGTAGCCACGAATTAAGTGCCTTTCTGAATAATACACACCTGGGTGATAGTCAGGAGTCTATTTCATATGGCCACTCAGATAATCAGTGAATAATGGACACCATGGTAATACTCAGTATCGTGTTTTATATGACCTCTGATTCAGTATCGCACTGAATGACACACCAGGAATCGTCAGGATTCTGTACAAAGGAACATTCATTCAGAGCCTTACTGAATAATGCACAAGGGACAATAGTCAGGAGTCTATTTCATATGGCCACTCAGATAATCAGTGAATAATGGACACCATGGTAATACTCAGTATCGTGTTTTATATGACCTCTGATTCAGTATCGCACTGAATGACACACCAGGAATCGTCAGGATTCTGTACAAAGGAACATTCATTCAGAGCCTTACTGAATAATGCACAAGGGACAATAGTCAGGAGTCTATTTCATATGGCCACTCAGAGAATCAGTGAATAATGGACACCATGGTAATACTCAGTATCGTGTTTTATATGACCTCTGATTCAGTATCGCACTGAATGACACACCAGGAATCGTCAGGATTCTGTACAAAGGAACATTCATTCAGAGCCTTACTGAATAATGCACAAGGGACAATAGTCAGGAGTCTATTTCATGTAGACACATATTCAGAGCCTCAGTGTATAATACACACCTGTAGAAGAGTTAAGAGCCTACTTCATATAACCACGCATGTGTATCCTCAATGAGTCATGCCCACCAGTGTAATGTTTGCAACCCTCTCTAATATAGCCGCTCATTCAGTGATTCACTGAATGATACATACCTGGGGTGTCATCAGGATTCTAATCCATACTGCCAATCATTCAGAACCTTACTGAATAATTCACAAAGGAGCAATAGTCAGGTGACTATTTTATATGGCCATTCTTTCACAGCCTCACTGCATGTTACACACTTGTGATATAATCTGTAGTCCATTTCTTTTTTTTTTTTTTAAATTTTTATTGCATTATAGGTTTGGGGGTACATGTGCAGAACCAACAAGATAGTTGCATAGGTACACACATGGCAGTGTGCTTTGCTGCTTTCCTCCCCCTCACCCACACTTGGTATTCATCCCCAGGCTATCCCCCAGCCCCCCGCTGTCCCTCCCCATTCCCCCAACAGTCCCCAGTGTATAGTAGACCACCTCTCTGTGTCCATGTGTTCTTATTTTTCTCACCCACCTATGAGTGAGTATATGCGGTATTTCTTTTTCTGTTCTTGTGTCAGTTTGCTGAGAATGATGTTCTCCAGATTCATCCATGTCCCTACAAAGGACACTCATTTAGAGAATTACTGAATAATGCGCACCTGTAGAACAGTAAGAAGTCCCTTTTCTATGGCTACACATTGAGAGCCTCACTGAAGGTACACACAAGGGGAAATGCTCAGGATTCTGTTTTAAACCCTAATTCAGAGTCTCACTGAATAAGGCACACCTGTGGAAGAGTCAGGAGTCTTTTTCATGTGGCCTCTCATTCCGAGTGTCACTGAATAAAGGGGAGTAGTTCGGAGTCTATTTCATGTAGACACATATTCAGAGCCTCAGTGTATAATACACACCTGTGTGATAGTAAGGAATCTAATGAATATCGCCAGATACAGCAAAACACACTGCCACGTTTGTACCTATGCCACTATCTTGCACGTTCTGCACATGTACCCCCAAACCTATAATGCAATAAAAATTAAAAAAAAATTATAGATATTTTAGATGTACAACATGGTATTTTTATATAAATATACATAGTAAAAGGGTTAGTACAGTCAAGTTAATTAACATGTTCATCTACTAGCAAAGTTACCCTTTTGTGCAGGAGGACAAAGCAAGAGAACCCAAAGATTTTATTTTAGCTAAAATGTGAAATGCTATACAACATTACTAATTATAGTCCTCATGTTGTACATTAAGTCTCGATTTTATCCTCAAAAAAAAATCGCCAGATATATAGAGCCTCACTGAATAATACACAGTTGGAGAATAATTTAGAGTCTATTTTCGATGGATATTCCTTCAGAGCATCGGTGAATAGTGCACACCTTTGGAGTAGTATAATTTGGACACTCAAAATTTTTATTGCATTATAGGTTTGGGGTACATGTGCAGAGTGCAAGATAGTTGCATAGGTACACACATGGCAGTGTGCTTTGCTGCTTTCCTCCCCTCACCCACACTTGGCATTCATCCCCAGGCTATCCCCCAGCCCCCCGCTGTCCCTCCCCCATTCCCCCCAACAGTCCCCAGTGTATAGTAGACCGCCTCTCTGTGTCCATGTGTTCTTATTTTTCTCACCCACCTATGAGTGAGTATATGCGGTATTTCTTTTTCTGTTCTTGTGTCAGTTTGCTGAGAATGATGTTCTCAGATTCATCCATGTCCTTACAAAGGACACAAACTCATCATTTTTGATTGCTGCATAATATTCCATGGTGTATATGTGCCACATTTTCCCAGTCCAGTCTATCATCGTTGGGCATTTGGGTTGGTTCCAGTTCTTTGCTATTGTAAACAGTGCTGCAATGAACATTCGTGTGCATGTGTCCTTATAGTAGAACGATTTATAGTCCTTTGGATATATACCCAGTAATGGGATTGCTGGGTCAAATGGAATTTCTATTTCTAGGTCCCTGAGGAATCGCCACACTGTCTTCCACAATGGTTGAATTAATGTACACTCCACCAACAGTGTAAGAGTGTTCCTATTTCTCCACATCCTCTCCAGCATCTGCTGTCTCCAGATGTTTTAATGATCACCATTCTAACTGGCGTGAGATGGTATCTCAATGTGGTTTTGATTTGCATCTCTCTAATGACCAGTGATGATGAGCACTTTTTCATATGTTTGTTGGCCTCATGTATGTCTTCTTTTGTAAAGTGTCTGTTCATATCCTTTGCCCATTTTGAATGGGCTTGTTTGTTTTTTCCTGTAAATCTGTTTGAGTTCTTTGTAAATTCTGGATATCAGCCCTTTGTCAGATGTGTAAACTGCAAAGATTTTTCCCATTCTGATGGTTGCCGATTCACTCTAGTGACAGTTTTCTTTGCCGTGCAGAAGCTGTGGAGTTGATTAGGTCCCATTTGTCTATTTTGGCTTTTGTTGCCAATGCTTTTGGTGTTTTGGTCATGAAGTCCTTGCCTACTCCTATGTCCTGAATGGTTTTGCCTAGATTTTCTTCTAGGGTTTTTATGGTGTCAGGTCTTATGTTTAAGTCTTTAATCCATCTGGAGTTAATTTTAGTGTAAGGTGTCAGGAAGGGGTCCAGTTTCTGCTTTCTGCACATGGCTAGCCAGTTTTCCCAACACCATTTATTAAATAGGAATCCTTTCCCCATTGCCTGTTTTGTCTGGTTTATCAAAGATAATATGGTTGTAGATGTGTTGTGTTGCCTCCGATGCCTCTGTTCTGTTCCATTGGTCTATATCTCTGTTTTGGTACCAGTACCATGCTGTTTTGATTACTGTAGCCTTGTAGTATAGTTTGAAGTCTGGTAGCGTGATGCCTCCGCTGTGTTCTTTTTGCTTAGAATTGACTTGGCTATGCGGGCTCTTTTTGGTTCCATATGAAATTCATGGTGGTTTTCCAGTTCTGTGAAGAAATTCAATGGTAGTTTGATGGGGATAGCATTGATTGTGTAAATTACTTTGGGCAGTATAGCCATTTTCACGATATTGATTCTTCTAACCACGAACATGGAATGTTTCTCCATCTGTTTGTGTCTTCTCTTATTTCATTGAGCAGTTGTTTGTAGTTTTCCTTAAAGGGTCCCTTACATTCCTAGTGAGTTGTATTCCTAGGTATTTTATTTTCTTTGTAGCAATTGTGAATGGCAGTTCGTTCTTGATTTGGTTCTCTTTAAGTCTGTTATTGGTGTATAGGAATGCTTGTGATTTTTGAACATTGATTTTATATCCTGAGACTTTGCTGAAGTTGCTTATCAGTTGCAGGAGCTTTTGGGCTGAGGTGATGGGGTCTTCTAGGTATACTATCATGTCGTCTGCAAATAGAGACAATTTGGCTTCCACCTTTCCTATTTGAATACCCTTTATTTCTTTTTCTTGCCTGATTGCTCTGGCTAGAACTTCCAGTACTATGTTGAATAGAAGTGGTGAGAGAGGGCATCCTTGTCTAGTGCCAGATTTCAAAGGGAATGCTTCCAGTTTTGCCCATTAAGTATGATATTGGCTGTTGGTTTGTCATAAATAGCTTTTATTACTTTGAGATATGTTCCATCAATACCAAGTTTATTGAGGGTTTTAGCATAAAGGGCTGTTGAATTTTGTCAAATGCCTTCTCTGCATCAATTGAGATAATCATGTGATTTTGTTTTGCTTCTGTTTATGTGGTGAATTACATTTATAGACTTGCGTATGTTGAACCAGCCTTGCATCCCAGGATGAATCCTACTTGATCATGATGGATAAGTTTTTAATGTGCTGTTGCAATCGGTTTGCCAGTATTTTATTGAAGATTTTGCATCTATGTTCATCATGGATATTGGCCTGAAGTTTTCTTTTCTTGTTGAGTCTCTGCCAGGTTTTGGTATCAGGATGATGTTGGTCTCATAAAATGATTTGGGAAGGGTTCCCTCTTTTGGATTATTTGGAATAGTTTCAGAAGGAATGGTACCAGATCCTCTTTGTGTGTCTGGTAGAATTCAGCTGTGAACCCATCTGGACCTGGGCTTTTTTGTGTGGTAGGCTCTTAATTGCTGCCTCAACTTCAGACCTTGTTATTGGTCTATTCATAGTTTTGGCTTCCTCCTGGTTTAGGCTTGGGAGGACACAGGCGTCAGGAATTTATCCATTTCTTCCTGATTTACTAGTTTATGTGCATAGAGTTGTTTGTAGTATTCTCTGATGATGGTTTGAATTTCTGTGGAATCTGTGGTGATTTCCCTTTATCGTTTTTATTGCATCTATTTGGTTGTTCTCTCTTCTTTTTATCAGTCTGGCTAGTGGTCTGTCTATTTTGTTGATCTTTTCGAAAAACCAGCTCTTAGATTTATTGATTTTTTGAAGGGTTTTCTTGTCTCTATCTCCTTCAGTTCTGCTCTGATCTTAGTTATTTCTTGTCTTCGGCTAGGTTTTGAGCTTTTTGATCTTGCTCCTCTAGCTCTTTCAATTTTGACGATAGGGTGTCAATTTTGGATCTCTCCACTCTTCTCATGTGGGCACTTATTGCTATATATTTTCCTCTACAGACTGCTTTAAATGTGTCCCAGAGATTCTGGTACGTTGTGTCTTCATTCTCGTTGGTTTCAAAGAACTTCTTTATTTCTGCCTTCATTTCATTGTTTATCAATCAACATTCAAGAGCCAGTTGTTCAGTTTCCATGAAGCTGTGCGGTTCTGAGTTATTTTCTGAATTCTGAGTTCCAACTTGATTGCACTATGGTCTGAGAGACTGTTTGTTATGATTTCCGTTGTTTTGCATTTGCTGAGGTGCTTTACTTCCAATTATGTGGTCAATTTTGGAGTAGGTGTGATGTGGTGCTGAGAAGAATGTATATTCTGTGGATTTGGGGTGGAGAGTTCTGTAAATGTCTATCAGGTTTGCTTGTTCCAGGTCTGAGTTCAAGTCCTGGATATCCTTGTTAATTTTCTGTCTGGTTGATCTGTCTGCTATTGACAGTGGAGTGTTAAAGTCTCCACTATTATTGTGTGGAGTCTAAGTCCTTTGTAAGTCATTAAGAACTTGCCTTATATATCTGGGTGCTCCTACATTGGGTCCATATATATTTAGAATCGTTATCTCTTCTTGTTGTATCGATCCTTTTACCATTATGTAATGACCTTCTTTGTCCTTTTGATCTTTGTTACTTTAAAGTCTATTTTATCAGAGATGAGAATTGCAACTCCTGCTTTTTGCTCTCCATTTGCTTGGTAAATCTTCCTCCATCCCTTTATTTTGAGCCTTTGTGTATCTTTGCATGTGAGGTGGGTTTCCTGGATACAGCACACCGATGGGTTTTGGTTTTATCCAATTTGCCAGTCTGTGTCTTTTGATTGGTGCATTTAGCCCATTTACATTCAGGGTTAATATTGTTATGTGTGAATTTGATACTGCCATTTTGATGCTAGCTGGCTGTTTTGCCCGTTGGTTCATGTACATTCTTCATTTTGTTGATGGTCTTTAGCATTTGGTATGCTTTTAGGATGGCTGGAACTGGTTGTTTCTTTCTATGTGTAGTGCCTCTTTCAGGAGCTCTTGTAAAGCAGGCCTAGTGGTGACAAAATCTCTGAGTACTTGCTTGTTCGTGAAGGATTTTATTTTTCCTTCACTTATGAAGCTCAGTTTGGCTGGATATGAAATTCTGGGTTGAAAGCTCTTTTCTTTAAGGATGTTGAATATTGGCCCCACTCTCTTCTGGCTTGTAGAGTCTCTGCCGAGAGATCTGCTGTGAGTCTGATGGGCTTCCCTTTGTGGGTGACCTGACCTTTCTCTCTGGCTGCCCTTAGTATTTTCTCCTTCGTTTCAACCCTAGTGAATCTGACGATTATGTGCCTTGGGGTTGCTCTTCTTGCAGAGTATCTTTGTGGTGTTCTCTGTATTTCCTGGAGTTGAGTATTGACCTGTCTTGCTAGGTTGGGGAAATTTTCCTGGATAATATCCTGAAGAGTGTTTTCCAGCTTGGATTCATTCTCTTCATCACATTCTGGTACACCTATCAAACGTAGGTTGGGTCTCTTCACATAGTCCCACATTTCTTGGAGATTTTGTTCATTCCTTTTGCACTTTTTCTTTAATCTTGGTTTCTCGTTTTATTTCATTGAGTTGATCTTCAACTTCTGATATTCTTTCTTCTGCTTGGTCAATTCGGCTGTTGAAACTTGTGCATGCTTAGCGAAGTTCTCGTGTTGTGTTTTTCAGCTCCTTCAATTCATTCATATTCCTCTCTAAGTTGTCCATTCTGTTATCAATTCCTCGAATCTTTTTCTAGGTTCTTAGTTTCTTTGCACTGGTTTAGACATGTTCCTTTAGCTCACTGAAGTTTCTCATTATCCACTTTCTGAAGTCTGATTCCGTCATTTCATCACATTCATTCTCCGTCCAGCTTTGTTCCCTTGCTGGTGAGGAGTTTTGGTCCTTTTGGAGGTGAGGTGTTTTGGTTTCGGTGTTTTCTCCTTTTGCGCTGGTTTCTTCCCATCTTTATGGATTTATCCGCCTGTCGTCTTAGTATTGGCTGATTTTTCAATTGGGTCTCTGTGTGGACACTGAGATTGTTGATGATGAAGTATTTCTGTTACTTAGTTTTCCTCTAATGATCTATCCTCTGCTGTATGAGTGCTGAGGTCCACCCAGGCCCTGCTTGTCTGGGGTATACCTGCAGCAGCTGCAGAACAATGAGGATGATACCAGTTTCTTCTTCTGCTGCCCTTGTTCCAGAATGATGCCAGCCAAATGTCAGTCTGATTAGTCCTTTTCTGGGTGACTCCTTGGATATACAGGGGTCAGGGAGCTGCTTGAGGAGACAGTCTGTGCTTTATAGGAGCTCCAGTGCTGAGCTGTGAGCTCCGTTGTTCATTCAGGGTTGTTGGGAGGTTGTTTATGTCTGCTGCAATAGAACTCATAAAACACCACTCTTTTTTCACCCTTAGATGCTCTGTCTCAGGGAGTTGGGGCTTTTTATGAGTATCTGTTGCACTGTCCTGCCCCACTAGATGGCAGTCTATTCACTATTTGCCTGCCGGGCTCTGACCCGCTGGGCTCCCTTCTGCTGTGGAGCGCAGTGTCTCTCTGTTATGGCAGGTTGCCTCGGCAGCAGGAGTCCTGGGCGGTACTTAAGTGGGGTGCACTTCGTCATCAATGGTGGACGTCCCTCCTGACCGGGCTGCACCGTCCTAGATGCCGGCAACAAAACTCTCAGCCCCAAGCGCCTCCAGTCGCCTCCCTGCTTGTCCCGTGAGTGTGGGACCCGCCGAGCCTGATCCCCCAGCTCCCTGCCTCAGAGTCCGTCCTCTCTCTCTCTCTCTCTCTCCCCAAGCTGAAAGGTCGACTCTCTCACTGGCGCCCCAGGAGCCTGCCGATAGGGCACTGGGATCCGTGTGATCTCGTGCCGCTGCCCACTACCCGGCTCAGATCACGCTTCCCAGGAAACTCCTGGTCTGGCTCATTGTCCAAGTCCCGTTCAATCAGATGGACATGCCAATCTGCCCTTCCAAATCTCAGATTGCCGGTTTAACAGGGCACCCAGACCAGTGAGTTCCGCGCCGGTCCGCTGCGGTGCCGCGCTGTGGCGCGGGCGAAGAGGCTGTGGGAGCCGGCGGTGGGGCCGGCTGCTAGCGTTTCGTGTCTCTCCACACCTGGAACTTTCAACGCTCTGTGGGCATAAAGGAACATCCGAGGATGCGGCTAGGACTCACCCTCACTGCATGTTACACACTTGTGATATAATCTGTAGTCCATTTCTAATGGCCACTCATTCAGAGCCTCATTGAATAATACACACCTGGGTGATAGTCAGGAGTCTATTTCATATGGCCACTCAGAGAATCAGTGAATAATGAACTTTTATGGAGTAGTCAGGATGCTGTTTATGGTAGCCACGAATTAAGTGCCTTTCTGAATAATACACACCTGGGTGATAGTCAGGAGTCTATTTCATATGGCCACTCATTCAGAGCCTCATTGAATAATACACAGCTGGAGAATAATTTAGAGTCTATTTTCGATGGATATTCATTCAGAGCCTTACTGAATAATGCACACCTGGGAAAGTGTCAGGAGTCTATTTCATATGGCCACTCTTTCACAGCCTCACTGCATGTTACACACTTGTGATATAATCTGTAGTCCATTTCTAATGGCCACTCATTCAGAGCCTCATTGAATAATACACAGCTGGAGAATAATTTAGAGTCTATTTTCGATGGATATTCATTCAGAGCCTTACTGAATAATGCACACCTGTGGAGTAGCCAGGAGTCTATTTCATGTAGACACATATTCAGAGCCTCATTGAATAATACACACCTGGGTGATAGTCAGGAGTCTATTTCATATGATCTCTCATTCTGGGCCTAACTGAAGAATGCACACCTGGGAAAGTGTCAGGAGTCTATTTCATATGGCCACTCATTCAGAGCCTTACTGAATAATGCGCACCTGTAGAACAGTAAGAAGTCCCTTTTATGGCTACTCATTGAGAGCCTCACTGAAGGTACACACAAGGGAAATGCTCAGGATTCTGTTTTAAACCCTAATTCAGAGTCTCACTGAATAAGGCACACCTGTGGAGTAGCCAGGAGTCTATTTCATATGGCCACTCATTCAGAGCCTCAGTGTATAATACACACCTGGGTGATAGTCAGGAGTCTATTTCATATGATCTCTCATTCTGGGCCTAACTGAAGAATGCACACCTGGGAAAGTGTCAGGAGTCTATTTCATATGGCCACTCATTCAGAGCCTTACTGAATAATGCACACCTGGGAAAGTGTCAGGAGTCTATTTCATATGATCTCTCATTCTGGGCCTAACTGAAGAATGCACACCTGGGAAAGTGTCAGGAGTCTATTTCATATGATCTCTCATTCTGGGCCTAACTGAAGAATGCACACCTGGGAAAGTGTCAGGAGTCTATTTCATATGGCCACTCATTCAGAGCCTTACTGAATAATGCACACCTGGGAAAGTGTCAGGAGTCTATTTCATATGGCCACTCATTCAGAGCCTCAGTGTATAATACACACCTGGGTGATAGTCAGGAGTCTATTTCATATGGCCACTCATTCAGAGCCTTACTGAATAATGCGCACCTGTAGAACAGTAAGAAGTCCCTTTTATGGCTACTCATTGAGAGCCTCACTGAATAATACACAGCTGGAGAATAATTTAGAGTCTATTTTCGATGGATATTCCTTCAGAGCATCGGTGAATAGTGCACACCTTTGGAGTAGCCAGGAGTCTATTTCATGTAGACACATATTCAGAGCCTCATTGAATAATACACACCTGGGTGATAGTCAGGAGTCTATTTCATATGATCTCTCATTCTGGGCCTAACTGAAGAATGCACACCTGGGAAAGTGTCAGGAGTCTATTTGGTATGCACACTCATACAGAACCTGTTCAAATGATGCAAACATGTAGAATAATTAGGAGTCTATGTCATATGGCTACTGATTCACACAATCACTGAATAACGCACACCTGTGGAGTAGCCAGGAGTCTATATAATTTGGACGCTCATTCTTATCCTCAGTAGATAATATGTACCTTTGATATAGTCAGGAGCTTATTTTATATGGCCATTAATTAAGAGCCTCATTGAATAATACACACTAAAGAAATAGTCAAGAGTCTATTTAATGTTGCCTCTCTCTGAGTACCTTACTGAGTGTTGTACAACTGGAGAATGGTCAGGATAGTTTTATTTATTTGTTTATTTTTTATTTTTTAATTTTTATTGCACTATAGGTTTAGAAATACACGTGCAGAACGTTCAAGACAGTTGCATAAGTACACACATGGCAGTGTGTTTTGCTGCCTTCCTCTCCTTCACCCACACTTGGCATTCATCCCCAGGCTATCCCTCCACAGAAACCCCACTGTCCCTTCCCCATTACCCCCAATAGACCACATTGTATAGCAGCCCGCCTCACTGTGTCCATGTGTTCTCATTTTTCTCACCCAGTGAGTATATGCGGTATTTTTTTTGTTCTTCTGTCAGTTTGCTGGGAATGATGTTCTGCAGATTCATCCATGTCCTTACAAAGGAAACAAACTCATCATTTTTGATTGCTGCATAATATTCCATGGTGTATATTTGCCACATTTTCCCAGTCCACTCTATCGTCGTTGGGCATCTGGGTTGGTTCCAGTTATTTGCTATTGTAAACAGTGCTGCAATAAACATTCGTGTGCATGTGTCCTTATAGTAGAACGATTTATAGTCCTTTGGATATATACCCAGTAATGGGATTGCTGGGTCAAATGGAATTTCTATTTCTAGGTCCCTGAGGAATCGCCACACTGTCTTCCACAATGGTTGAATTAATGTACACTCCCACCAACAGTGTAAGAGTGTTTCTATTTCTCCACATCTTCTCCAGCATCTGCTGTCTCCAGATGTTTTAATGATCACCATTCTAACTGGCGTTAGATGGTATCTCAATGTGGTTTTGATTTGCATCTCTCTAATGACCAGTGATGATGAGCACTTTTTCATATGTTTGTCGGCCTCTTGTATGTCTTCTTTTGTAAAGTGTCTGTTCATATCCTTTGCCCATTGTTGAATGGGCTTGTTTGTTTTTTTCTTGTAAATCTGTTTGAGTTCTTTGTAAATTCTGGATATCAGCTCTTTGTAAGATGTGTAAACTGCAAAGAATTTTTCCCATTCTGATGATTGCCGATTCACTCTAGTGACAGTTTTCTTTGCCGTGCAGAAGCTGTGGAGTTTTATTAGGTCCCATTTGTCTATTTTGGCTTTTGTTGCCAATGCTTTTGGTGTTTTGGTCATGAAGTCCTTGCCTACTCCTTTGTCCTGAATGGTTTTGCCTAGATTTTCTTCTAGGGTTTTTATGGTGTCAGGTCTTATGTTTAAGTCTTTAATCCATCTGGAGTTAATTTTAGTGTAAGGTGTCAGGAAGGGGTCCGGTTTCTGCTTTCTGCACATGGCTAGCCAGTTTTACCAACACCATTTATTGAATAGGGAATCATTCCCCATTGCTGGTTTTTGTTTGGTTTATCAAAGATAATATGGTTGTACATATGCTGTGTTGCCTCCGTTGCTTCTGTTCTGTTCCATTGGTCTATATCTCTGTTTTCTTACCAGTACCATGCTGTTTTGATTACTGTAGCCTTGTTGTATAGTTTGACGTCTGGTAATGGGATGCCTCCCGCTGTGTTCTTTTGGCTTAGAATTGACTTGGCTATGCGGGCTTTTTTTTGGTTCCACATGAAATTCATGGTGGTTTTTCCAGTTCTGTGAAGAAATTCAATGGTAGTTTGATGGGATAGCATTGATTGTGTAAATTACTTTGGGCAGTATAGCCATTTTCACGTTATTGATTCTTCCTAACCACGAACATGCAATGTTTCTCCATCTGTTTGTGTCCTCTCTTGTTTCGTTGAGCAGTGGTTGGTAGTTTTCCTTGAAGAGGTCCCTTACATTCCTTGTGACTTGTATTCCTAGGTATTTTATTTTCTTTGAAGCAATCGTGAATGGCAGTTCGTTCTTGATTTGGTTCGCTTTAAGTCTGTTATTGATGTTTAGGAATGCTTGTGATTTTTGCAAATTGATTTTAAATCCAGAGTCTTTGCTGAGGTTGTTTATCAGTTTCAGGAGCTTTTGGGCTGAAGTGATGGGGTCTTCTAGGTATACTATCATGTCATCTGCAAATAGAGACAATTTGGCTTCCACCTTTTCTATTTGAATACCCTTTATTTCTTTTTCTTGTCTGATTGCTCTGGCTAGAACTTCCAGTGTTATGTTGAATAGAAGTGGTGAGAGAGGGCATCCTCGTCTACTGCCGGATTTCAAAGGGAATGCTTTCAGTTTTTGCCCATTAAGTATGATATTGGCTGTTGGTTTGTCGTAAATAGCTTCTATTACTTTGAGACATGTTCCATCAATACCAAGTTTATTGAGGGTTTTTAGCATAAAGGGCTGTTGAATTTTGTCAAATGCCTTCTCTGCGTCAATTGAGATAATCATGTGTTTTTTGTTGTTGCTTCTGTTTATGTGGTGAATTACATTTATAGACTTGCATATGTTGAACCAGCCTTGCATCCCCGGGAGGAATCCTACTTGATCATGATGGATAAGTTTTTTAATGTGCTGTTACAATCGGTTTGCCAGTATCTTATTGAAGATTTTTGCATCTTTGTTCATCATGGATATTGGCCCAAAGTTTTCTTTTCTTGTTGAGTCTCTGTCAGGTTTTGGTATCAGGAAGATGTTAGTCTCATAAAATTATTTGGGAAGGGTTCCCTTTTTTTGATTATTTGGAATAGTTTCACAAGGAATGGTACCAGATCCTCTTTGTGTGTCTGGTAGAATTCGACTGTGAATCCATCTGGACCTGGGCTTTTTTTCTGTGGTAGGCTCTTAATTGCTGCCTCAACTTCAGACCTTGTTATTGGTCTATTCATAGTTTCAGCTTCCTTCTGATTTAGGCTTGGAAGGACACAGGCGTCCAGGAATTTATCCATTTCTTCCTGGTTTACTAGTTTATTTGCATAGAGTTGTTTGTAGTATTCTCTGATGATGGTATGAATTTCTGTGGAATCTGTGGTGATTTCCCCATTATCGTTTTTTATTGCATCTATTTGGTTGTTCTCTCTTTTCTTTTTTATCAGTCTGGCTAGTGGTCTGTCTATTTTGTTGATCTTTTCGAAAAACCAGCTCTTAGATTTATTGATTTTTTGAAGGGCTTTCGTGTCTCTATCTCCTTCAGTTCTGCTCTGATCTTAGTTATTTCTTGTCTTTGGCTAGGTTTTGAGCTTTTTTGAACTTGCTCCTCTAGCTCTTTCAATTTTGACGATAGGGTGTCAATTTTGGATCTCCACTCTTCTCATGTGGGCACTTATTGCTATATATTTTCCTCTACAGACTGCTTTAAATGTGTCCCAGAGATTCTGCTACGTTGTGTTTTCACAACGTTGGTTTCAAATAACTTCTTTATTTCTGCCCTCATTTCTTTGTTTATCCAATCAACTTTCAAGAGCCAGTTGTTCAGTTTCCATGAAGCTGTGCGGTTCTGAGTTATTTTTTGAATTCCGAGTTCCAACTTGATTGCACTATGTTCTGAGAGACTGCTTGTTATTATTTCAGTTGTTTTGCATTTGCTGAGCAGTGCATTACTTACAATGATGTTTTCAATTTTGGAGTAGGTGTCATGTGGTGCTGAGAAGAATGTATATTCTGTGGTTTTGTGGTGGAGAGTTCTGTAAATGTGTATCAGGTTTGCTTGTTCCAGGTCTGAGTTCAAGTCCTGGATATCCTAGTTAATTTTTTGTCTGGTTGATCTGTCTGCTATTGACAGTGGAGTGTTAAAGTCTCCCACTATAATTGTGTGAAAGTCTAAGTGTCTTTTTAAGTCATTAAGAAGTTGCCTTATATATCTTGGTGCTACTTCATTGGGTCCATATATATTTAGAATCGTTAGCTTTTCTTGTTGTATTGATCCTTTTACCATTATGTAATGACCTTCTTTGTCCCTTTTGATCTTTGTTGCTTTAAAGTCTATTTTATCAGAGACGAGAATTGCAACTCCTGCTTTATTTTGCTCTCCATTTGCTTGGTAAATCTTCCTCCATCCCTTTATTGTGAGCCTTTGTATATCCTTGCGTGTGTGGTGAGTTTCCTGGATACAGCACACCGATGGGTTTTGGTTTTCTATCCAATTTGCCAGTCTGTTTCTTTTGATTGGTGCATTTAGCCCATTTACATTTAGGGTTAATATTGTTATGTGTAAATTTGATAGTGCCATTTTGATGCTAGCTGGCTGTTTTGCCCATTGGTTCATGTACATTCTTCATTTTGTTGATGGTCTTTAGCATTTGGTATGCTTTTAGGATGGCTGGTACTGGTTGTTTCTTTCTATGTGTAGTGCCTCTTTCAGGAGCTCTTGTAAAGCAGGCCTGGTGGTGACAAAATCTCTGAGTACTTGCTTTTTCGTGAAGGATTTTATTTTACCTTCACTTATGAAGCTCAGTTTGGCTGGATATGAAATTCTGGGTTGAAAGTTCTTTTCTTTAAGGATGTTGAATATTGTCCCCCACTCTCTTCTGGCTTATAGAGTCTCTGCCGAGAGATCTGCTGTGAGTCTGATGAGCTTCCCTTTGTGGGTGACCCGACCTTTCTCTCTGGCTGCCCTTAGTATCTTCTCCTTCATTTCAACCCTGGTGAATCTGACGATTATGTGGCTTGGGGTTGCTCTTCTTGCGGATTATCTTTGTGGTGTTCTCTGTATTTCCTGGAGTTGAGTATTGACCTGTCTTGCTAGGTTGGGGAAATTTTCCTGGATAATATCCTGAAGAGTGTTTTGCAGCTTGGATTCATTCTCTTCATTACATTCTGGTACACCTATCAAACGTAGGTTGGGTCTCTTTACATAGTCCCACATTTCTTGGAAATTTTGTTCATTCCTTTTTGTGCTTTTTTCTTTAATCTTGGTTTCTGGTTTTATTTCTTTGAGCTGATCTTCAACTTCTGATATTCTTTACTTCTGCTTGGTCAATTCGGCTGTTGAAACTTGTGCATGCTTCACGAATTTCTCGTGTTGTGTTTTTCAGCTCCTTCAATTCATTCATATTCCTCTCTATGTTGTCGATTCTTGTTATCAATTTCTCGAATCTTTTTTCAAATCTTTGTTCAAGGCTCTTAGTTTTTTTGCACTGATTTAGAACATGTTCTTTTAGCTCACTGAAGTTTCTCATTATCCACTTTCTGAAGTCTCATTCTGTCATTTTGTCACACACATTCTTCGTCCAGCTTTGTTCCCTCGCTGGTGAGAAGTTTTGGTTCTTTTTTGGAGGTGAGGTGTTTTGGTTTCGGGTGTTTTCCTTTTTTTTTTTTGCGCTGGTTTCTTTCCATCTTTATGGATTTATCCACCTGTCATCTTAGTAATTGCTGATTTTTCAATTGGGTCTCTGTGTGGAAGCTGAGATTGTTGATGATGAAGAATTTCTGTTGCTTAGTTTTCCTTCTAATGGTCTAGCTTCTCTGCTGTATGAGTGCTGAGGTCCACCCAGGCCCTGCTTGTCTGGGGTATACCTGTAGTAGCTGTGGAACAGTGAGGGATGATACCAGTTTCGTCTTCTGCTGTCTTTTTTCCAGAATGATGCCCGCCAAATGTCAGTCTGATTAGAGCTTTTTTGGGGTGACTCTTTGGATATACAGGGGTCAGGGAGCTGCTTGAGGAGATGGTCTGTGCTTTATAGGAACTCCAGTGCTGAGCTGTGAGCTCCATTGTTCATTCAGGGTTGTTGGGAGTTTGTTTATGTGTGCTGCAACAGAACTCATAAAACAACACCCTTATTTTTAAAAAATTTTTATTGCATTATAGGTTTTGGGGTACATGTGCAGAACATGCAAGATAGTTGCATAGGTGCTCACATAGCAGTGTGTTTTGCTGTCTTTCTCCCCTTCACCCACACTTGGCATTTCTCCCAAGGCTATTCCTCCCCAGCCCCCACTACTGTCACTCCCTTATTCCCCCCAATAAACCCCAGTGTGTAGTAGACCTCCTCTCTGTGTCCATGTGTCCTCATTTTTTCTCACCCACCTATGAGTGAGTATATGCGGTATTTCTTTTTCTGTTCCTGTGTCAGTTTGCTGAGAATGATGTTCTCCGGATTCATCCATGTCCTTACAAAGGACACAAACTCATCATTTTTGATTGCTTCATAACATTCCATGGTGTATATGTGCCACATTTTTCCAGTAAAGTCTATCATCAATGGGCATTTGGGTTGGTTCCAGTTCTTTGCTATTGTAAACAGTGCTGCAATGAACATTCGTGTGCATGTTTCCTTA
This sequence comes from Saguinus midas, assembly GCA_021498475.1. Lineage (NCBI taxonomy): Eukaryota > Metazoa > Chordata > Mammalia > Primates > Cebidae > Saguinus > Saguinus midas. Next base: position 33,099,426 of record CM038404.1, on the reverse strand, counting down.
TAGTAGAATGATTTACAGTCCTTTGGATAGATACCCAGTAATGGGATTGCTGGGTCAAATGGAATTTCTATTTCTAGGTCCTTGAGGAATCACCACACTGTCTTCCACAATGATTGAACTAATTTACGCAACCACCAACAGTGTAAGAGTGTTTCTATTTGTCCACATCCTCTCCAGCATCTGTTGTCTCCAGATTTTTTAATGATCGCCATTCTAACTGGCGTGAGATGGTATCTCAATGTGGTTTTGATTTTTTTTCCCCCTTAGATGCTCTGTCTCAGGGAGTTGGGGCTTTCTTTATGACTATCTGTTGCACTCTCCTGCCCCACTAGGAGGCAGTCTATTCACTATTTACCTGCCGGGGATCTGCCCTGCTAGCCTGGGTCCGCCCTGTTGCTGCTGGGCTCTGTTCTGCTGTGGAGTGCTCCCCCATTTTGGCAGAGTCTCTCTGTTATGGCAGGTTGCCTAGGCAATGGTAGGCTGCGTCAGCCATGGGCGGTACTTCAGTAGGAGCGGATTTTGTCCATAGTGGCGGACGCCCCTACCTCACTGGGCTGAACCGTTTTAGTTGCGGGCAGCAAAACTCTCAGCCCCGAGTGCCTCCAATTGCTGCCCTGCTTGTCCCCGTGAGGGTGGGACACGCCACACCCTATCACCCAGCTCACTGCCTCAGAGGCCATACTCCTTCTCTCTCTCTTCCCCTCCCCAAGCTGAAATGTCGACTCTCTCACTGGCGCACCAGTAGCCTGTGGATAGTGCACTGGGATCCCTGCCATCTCCCGTGCTGCTGCCCATTTCACCGACTCAGATCACACTTCCCAGGAAACTCCTGGTCTTGCTCATTGTCCAAGTCCTGTTCAATCAGATGGACATGCCAATATGCCCTTCCAAATCTCAGATTGCTGGTTTAAAAGGGCACACAGACCAGTGAGTTCCGTGCTAGGTCCCGCTGTGGCGCCGGCTGCACTAGCCGGCTGTATTAGTGTCCCGTGTCTCTCACACACCTGGGACTTTCAAGGCTCTGTGGGCAAAAAAGTTTTATCTGAGAATGCGACTAGAACTCACCCTCTGCGCCTTCACTGAGAGCTGCAATCCTGAGTCGCTACTACGACGCCATCTTGGGAGTCCCCCAGAATATTAATTCTTATTACCCCCAAAATTCATAGATTCACTGAATATTACCCACTCGTGAAGTAACCAGAAGTCTATTTAATATTGTGAGTCATAAGAAAGCACAAGAAATAATACACTACTGGGGAATAGTCAGGAGTCTATTTCATATGGCCACTCAGAGAATCAGTGAATAATGGACACAACGGTAATACTCAGGATCATGTTTTATATGACCTCTGATTCAGTATCGCACTGAATGACACACAAGGGAATCGTCAGGATTCTGTTCCTTAGGAACATTCATTCAGAGCCTAACTGATTAATGCACAAGAGGACAATAGTCAGGAGTCTATTTCACATGGCCTCTTTTTTGGAGCTTCAGAAAATAAGGAACAACTGTGGACTAGTCGTGATGCTATTTAAAATAGCCACAAAAAGAGCACCTTCCTGAATGATGCACACCTGGGTGACAGTCAGGAGTCTACATAAAACGGCTACACATACAGAGTCTCTGTAAATAATGCACACCTGGGCAATGGACAGGAGTTTTTTTTTTAATCCCATTTATTCAGGGTCTCATTAAATAATACACACCTGTAGAAGAGTTAAGAGCCTACTTCATATAGCCACCCATTTAGATCCTCAATAAGTCATGCTCACCAGGATAATATTCGCAACCCTCTCTCATATAGTGGCTCATTTAGTGCCTCACTGAATGATACACACCTGGGGTGTCATCGGGATTCTAATCCATACTGCCAAACATTCAGAATCTTACTGAATAATTCACAAAGGTGCAATAGTCAGGTGACTATTTCATATGGCCTCCCATTAAGAGCTTCAGTGAATAATGAACTTTTATGGAGTAGTCAGGATGCTGTTTATGGTAGCCTCGAATTAAGTGCCTTTCTGAATAATATACACCTGGGTGATAGTCAGAAGTCTATTTCATATGATATCTGATTCTGTGCCTAACTGAAGAATGCACACCTGGGAAAGTAACAGGAGTCTATTTGGTATGCATACTCATATGGAACATGTTTAAATGATGCAAACATGAAGAATAATTAGGAGTCTATGTCATATGCCTACTGATTCACACAATCACTGAACAACGCACACCTGTGGAGTAATAACAAGTCTGTTTCATATGGCCACAATTTCACAGCCTCAACGCATATTACACGCTTGTGATATAATCTGTAGTCCATTTCTAATGGCCACTCATTCAGAGAATTACTGAATAATGCGCACCTGTGTAACAATAAGAAGTCCCTTTTTTATGGCTACTCATTGAGAGCCTCACTGAAGGTACACACCAGGGGAAATGCTCAGGATTCCGTTTTAACCCCTAATTCAGTCTCACTGAATAAGGAACACCTGTGGAAGAGTCAGTTGTCTTTTTCATGTGGCCTCTCATTCGGAATTTCACTGGATAATGTGGAGTAGTCCGGAGACTATTTCCTATAGACACATATTTAGAGCCTCAGTGTATAATACACACCTGTGTGATAGTAAGGAATCTAATTAATATCGCCAGATATTTAGAGCCTCACTGAAAAATACACAGCTGGAGAACAACTTGGAGTCTAATTTCTATGGATATTCATTCAGAGCCTCGGTGAGTAGTTCACACCTGTGGAGTAGACAGGAGTCTATTTCATTTGGATGCTCATATTTAGCCTTAGTAGATAATATGCACCTGTGATATAGTCAGGAGTTTATTTCATATGGCCACTCATTCAGAGCCTCATTGAATAATACACACTTAGGGAATAGTCAAGAGTCTATTTTATGTGGCCACTCTTTGAGTACCTTACTGAGTGTTTCACACCTGGAGAATGGTCAGGATAGTTTTATATAAACACTCAAGGTGTACCTCACTAAAAAATTCACACCTGTGCAATAGTCAGAAATGCATTTTATTTGGTCCCTTTTCAGAGCATCAGTGAATAACATACCCATGGATAACATCGGGGAGTGTGTTTCATGTGGCCACTCATTGAGAGGCTCACGGCATAGTGCACATCTGGAGAATTCTCAAGATTCTACTTGGAATGGCAATGCATTCACTCACTTTGAATAACAAAAAACCTATGGAATTGTGAGGAATCCATTCCAAATGGCCAAATATTCGGAGTCTCAGTGAATCACGAACAATAAAGTAATAATCAGGATTCTATTGATTATGCATTCTCATTCATCCATGCGGTGAATAATACACTTCTTTCGAGTACTGATGCGTCTGTTTATATGGCCACTCATTTGGAGCCTCACTAAATAGTACACAACTGAAAACATGTAAGGGGTGTATTTCAAATGGCCACTCATTCAGAAGCTCAGTGAATAATTCAAAGTGGTTGTGGACTCAGGATCCTTTCTCATATGGCGAATCATTCAGTGTTTCACTGAGGGATACAAAGCTTGGAAATTGTCAGGATTCTATTTAATATAAACATACATTATGTGCCTCAGTGAATCACACATGTCTGTAGATACTTAGGATATTAATTCTTATTTCCCCCAAAATTCATAGATTCCCTGAATATTACCCACTCGTGAAATAACCAAATGTCTATTTAATATTGTGAGTCATTAGAAAGCCCAAGAAATAATACACTACTGGGGAATAGTCAGGAGTCTATTTCATACGGCCCCTCAGAGAATCAGTGAATAATGGACTCCACGGTAATACTCAGGATCCTGTTTTATATAACCTCTGATTCAGTATCACACTGAATGTCAAACCAGGGAATCGTCACGATTCTGTTTTATAGGAACATTCATTCAGAGTCTTTTGTGAATAATGCACAAAAGGACAATAGACAGGAGTCTATTTCATATGGCCTCTTTTTCTGAGCTTCAGTGAATAAGGAACACCAGTGGACTAGTCGTGATGCTATTTAAGATAGCCACAAATAAAGGACCTCCCTGAATGATGCACACCTGGGTGACAGTCAGGAGTCTACATAAAACGGCTACACATTCAGAGTCTCTGTCAATAATGCACCCCTGTGCAATCGACAGTAGTTTTTTTATTCCCACTTATTCAGGTTCTCATTCAATAATACACACCTGTAGAAGAGTTAAGAGCCTACTTCATATAGCCACCGATTTAGATCCTCAATGAGTAATGATCACCAGGGTAATATTCGCAACCCTCTCTCATATAGCGGCTCATTCAGTGCCTCACTGAATGATACACACCTGGGGTGTCATTGGGATTCTAATCCAAACTGCCTATCATTCAGAACCTTAATGAATAATTTACATAGGAGCAATAGTCAGGTGACTATTTTATATGGCCTCCCATTAAGAGCCTCAGTTAATAAATAACTTTTATGGAGTAGTCAGGATGCTGTTTATGATAGCCACGAATTAAGAGCCTTTCTGAATAATACCCACCTGGGTGATAGTCAGGAATCTATTGCATATGATCTCTCATTTTGGGCCTATGTGAAGAATGCACACCTGGGAAAGTGTAAGTAGTGTATTTGGCATGCACACTCATACAGAACCTGTTTAAATGATGTGAACATGTAGAATAATTAGGAGTCTATGTCATATGGAGACTGATTCACACAATCACTGAATAACGCACACTTGTGGAGTTATAAGAAGTCTGTTTCATATGGCCACTTTTTCACAACCTCACCGCATATTACACAATTGTGATATAATCTGAAGTCCATTTCTAATGGCCACTCATTCAGAGAATTACTGAATAATGCTCACTTGTGTAACAGTAAGAAGTCTCGTTTTTATGGCTACATATTGAGAGCCTCACTGAAAGTACACACCAGGGGAAATGCTCAGGATACTGTTTTAACCATTAATTCAGATTCTCACTGAATAAGGCACACCTGTGGAAGAGTCAGGTGTCTTAATCATGTAGTCTCTCATTCGGAGTGTGATTGAATAATGTGGAGTAGTGCGGAGTCTATTTCATGTAGACACATATTCAGAGCCTAAGTGTTTAATACACACCTGTGTGATAGTAAGAAATCAAATTAATGTCGCCAGGTATTTAGAGCCTCACTGAATAATACACAGCTGGAGAATAATGTGGAGTCTATTTTCTATGGATATTCATTCAGATCCTCAGTTAATAGTGCACCCCTGTGGAGTAGCCAGGAGTCTATTTAATTTGGACGCTCATTCTTAGCCTTAGTAGATAATATGCACCTGTGATATAGTAAGGAGTTTATTTCATATGGCCATTCATTCAGAGCCTCATTGAATAATAGACACTTAGGGAACAGTCAAGAGTTTATTTTATGTGACCACTCTGAGTACTTTTCTGAGTAGTTCACAACGGGAGGATGATCAGTATAGTTTTATATGGACACTCAATTTGTACCACACTGAAAAATTCACACCTGTGGAATAGTCAGGAATGTGTTTTATTGGGTACTTTTCAGAGCATCAGTGAATAGCAGACACAGAGAAAACATTGGAAAGTGTGTTTTATGTGGCCACTCATTGAGAGACTCACGGAATAGTGCACATCTGGAGAATTCTCAAGAGTCTATTTGGAATGGCAATGCATTCAGACCCTTTGAAAAACAAAAAACTTATGGAATTGTGAGGAATCTATTCCAAATGGCCAAATAATTGGAGCCTCAGTCAATCATGAAAAATAAGGTAATAATCAGGAGTTTATTGATTATGCACTCTCATTCATCCACACGGTGAATAATACACCTCTTTGAGTACTAACGGGTCTGTTTATATGGCCACTCATTTGGAGCCTCACTAAATAGTACACAACTGAGAACAAGTCAGGGGTGGATTTCAAATGGCCACCCATTCAGAAACTCAGTGAATAATTCAAAGAGATTGATTACTCAGGATTTTTTTCTTTTTTTTTTTTATTGCATTATAGGTTTTGGGGTACATGTGCAGAACGTGCAAGATAGTTGCATAGGTACACATATGGCAGTGTGTTTTGCTGCCTTCCTCCCTTCACCCACACTTGGCATTCATCCCCAGGCTATCCTTCCCAGCCCCCCCCGAAGTTCCTCCCCATTCCCCCAATAGGCCCCAGTGTATAGTAGACCGCCTCTCTGTGTCCATGTGTTCTCATTTTTCTCACCCACTTATGAGTGAGTATATGCGGTATTTCTTTTTGTGTTCTTGTGTCAGTTTGCTGAGAATGACGTTCTCCAGATTCATCCATGTCCTTACAAAGGACAAAAACTCATCATTTTTGATTGCTGCATAATATTTCATGGTGTATATGTGCCACATTTTCCCAGTCCAGTCTATCATTGTTGGGAATTTGGGTTGGTTCCAGGTCTTTGCTATTGTCAACAGTGCTGCAATGAACATTCGTGTGCATGTGTCCTTATAGTAGAACGATTTATAGTCCTTTGGATATATACCCAGTAATGGGATTGCTGGGTCAAATGGAATTTCTATTTCTAGGTCCCTGAGGAATCGCCACACTGTCTTCCACAATGGTTGAACTAATTTACACTCCCACTAACAGTGTAAGAGTGTTCCTATTTCTCCACATCCTCTCCAGCATCTGCTGTCTCCAGATTTTTTAATGATCGCCATTCTAACTGGCGTGAGATGGTATCTCAATGTGGTTTTGATTTGCATCCCTCTAATGACCAGTGATGATGAGCATTTTTTCATATGTTTGTTGGCCTCATGTATATCTTCTTTTGTAAAGTGTCTGTTCATATCCTTTGCCCATTTTTGAATAGGCTTGTTTGTTTTTTTCCTGTAAATCTGTTTGAGTTCTTTGTAAATTCTGGATATCAGCCCTTTGTCAGATGTGTAAACTGCAAAGATTTTTTCCCATTCTGATGGTTGCCGATTCACTCTAGTGACAGTTTCTTTTGCCGTGCAGAAGCTGTGGAGTTTGATTAGGTCCCATTTGTCTATTTTGGCTTTTGTTGCCAATGCTTTTGGTGTTTTCTTCATGAAGTCCTTGCCTACTTTTATGTCCTGAATGGTTTTGTGTAGATTTTCTTCTAGGGTTTTTATGGTGTCAGGTCTTACCTTTAAGTCTTTAATTCATCTGGAGTTAATTTTAGTGTAAGGTGTCAGGAAGGGGTCCAGTTTCTGCTTTCTGCACAAGGCTAGCCAGTTTTCCCAACACCATTTATTAAATAGGGAATCCTTTCCCCATTGCTTGTTTTTGTCTGGTTTATCAAATATAATATGGTTGTAGATATGTTGTGTTGCCTCTGATGCTTCTGTTCTGTTCCATTGGTCTATATCTCTGTTTTGGTACCAGTACCATGATGTTTTCATTAATGTAGCCTTTTAGGATAGTTTGAAGTCTGGTAGTGTGATGCCTCCCGCTGTGTTCTTTTTGCTTAGAATTGACTTGGCTATGCGGGCTCTTTTTTGGTTCCATATGAAATTCATGGTGGTTTTTCCAGTTCTGTGAAGAAATTCAATGGTAGTTTGATGGGGATAGCATTGATTGTGTAAATTACTTTGGGCAGTATAGCCATTTTCACGATATTGATCCTTCCTAACCACGAACATGCAATGTTTCTCCATCTGTTTGTGTCCTCTCTTATTTCGTTGAGCAGTAGTTTGTAGTTTTCCTTAAAGAGGTCCCTTACAATCCCTGTAAGTTGTATTCCTAGGTATTTTATTTTCTTTGTAGCAATTGTGAATGGCAGTTCATTCTTGATTTGGTTCTCTTTAAGTCTTTTATTGGTGTAAAGGAATGCTTGTGATTTTTGCACATTGATTTTATATCCTGAGACTTTGCTGAAGTTGCTTATCAGTTGCAGGAGCTTTTGGGCTGAGGTGATGGGGTCTTCTAGGTATACTATCATGTCGTCTGCAAATAGAGACAATTTGGCTTCCACCTTTCCTATTTGAATACCCTTTATTTCTTTTTCTTGCCTGATTGCTCTGGCTAGATCTTCCAGTACTATGTTGAATAGGAGTGGTGAGAGAGGGCATCCTTGTCTAGTGCCGGATTTCAAAGGGAATGCTTCCAGTTTTTGCCCATTCAGTATGATATTGGCTGGTGGTTTGTCGTAAATAGCTTTTATTACTTTGAGATACGTTCCATCAATACCAAGTTTATTGAGGGTTTTTAGCATAAAGGGCTGTTGAATTTTGTCAAATGCCTTCTCTGCATCAATTGAGATAATCATGTGGTTTTTGTTTTTGCTTCTCTTTATGTGGTGAATTACATTTACAGACTTGCGTATGTTGAAGCAGCCTTGCATCCCCGGGATGAATCCTACTTGATCATAATGGATAAGTTATTTAATGTGCTGTTGCAATCGGTTTCCCAGTATTTTATTGAAGATTTTTGCATCTATGTTCATCATCGCTATTGGCCTGAAGTTTTCTTTTCTTGTTGAGTCTCTGCCGGGTTTTGGTATCAGGATGATGTTGGTCTCATGAAATGATTTGGGAAGGGTTCCCTCTTTTTTGATTATCTGGAATAGTTTCAGAAGGAATTGTACCAGATCCTCTTTGTGTGTCTCGTAGAATTCAGCTGTGAACCCATCTGGACCTGGGCTTTTTTTTGTGTGGTAGGCTATTAATTGCTGCCTCAACTTCAGACCTTGTTATTGATCTATTCATAGTTTTGGCTTCCTCCTGGTTTAGGCTTGGGGGGACACAGGCGTCCAGGAATTTATCCATTTCTTCCTGATTTACTAGTTTATGTGCCTAGAGTTGTTTGTAGTATTCTCTGTTGATGGTTTGAATTTCTGTGGAATCTGTAGTGATTTCCCCATTATCGTTTTTTATTCCATCTATTTGGTTGTTCTCTCTTTTCTTTTTTATCATTCTGGCTAGTGGTCTGTCTATTTTGTTGATCTTTTCGAAAAACCAGCTCTTAGGTTTATTGATTTTTTGAAGCGTTTTTCTTGTCTCTATCTTCTTCAGTTCTGCTCTGATCTTATTTATTTCTTGTCTTCAGCTAGATTTTGAGCTTTTTTGATCTTGCTCCTCTAGCTCTTTCAATTTTGACGATAGGGTGTCCATTTTGGATCTCTCCACTCTTCTCACGTGGGCACTTATTGCTATATATTTTCCTCGACAGACTGCTTTAAATGTGTCCCAGACATTCTGGTACGTTTTGTTTTCATTTTCGTTGGTTTCAAAGAACTTCTTTATTTCTGCCTTCATTTGATTGTTTATCCAATCAACATTCAAGAGCCAGTTGTTCAGTTTCCATGAAGCTGTGCGATTCTGAGTTATCTTCTGAATTCTGAGTTCCAACTTGATTGCACTATGGTCTGAGAGACTGTTTGTTATGATTTCAGTTGTTTTGCATTTTGAGGAGTGCTTTACTTCCAATTATGTGGTCAATTTTGGAGCAGGTGTGATGTGGTGCTGAGAAGAATGTATATTCTGTGGATTTGGGGTGGAGAGTTCTGTAAATGTCTATTAGGTTTGCTTATTCCAGGTCTGAGTTCACGTCCTGGATATCCTTGTTAATTTTCTGTCTGGTTGATCTCTCTGCTATTGACAGTGGAGCGTTAAAGTCTCCCACTATTATTGTGTGGGAGTCCAAGTCTCTTTGTAAGTCATTAAGAACTTGCCTTATATATCTGGGTGCTTCTACATTGGGTCCATATCTATTTAGAATCGTTAGCTCTTTTTGTTGAATCGATCCTTTTACCATTATGTAATGATCCTCCTTGCCCCTTTTGATCTTTGTTGCTTTAAAGTCTACCTTATCAGAGACGAGAATTGCAACTCCTGCTTATTTTGCTCTCCATTTGCTTGGTAAATCTTCCTCCATCCTTTTATTTTGAGCCTTTGTGTATCTTTGCGTGTGAGGTGGGTTTCCTGGATACAGCACACCGATGAGTTTTGGTTTTATATCCAATTCGCCAGTCTGTGTCTTTTGATTGGTGCATTTAGCCCATTTACATTTAGGGTTAATATTGTTATGTGTGAATTTGATAGTGCCATTTTGATGCTAGCTGGCTGTTTTGCCCGTTGGTTCATGTACATTCTTCATTTTGTTGATGGTCTTTAGAATTTGGTATGCTTTTAGGATGGCTGGTACTGGTTGTTTCTTTCTATGTGTAGTGCCTCTTTCAGGAGCTCTTGTAAAGCAGGTCTAGTGGTGACAATATCTCTGAGTACTTGCTTGTTCATGAAGGATTTTATTTTTCCTTCACTTATGAAACTCAGTTTGGCTGGATATAAAATTCTGGGTTGAAATTTCTTTTCTTTGAGGATGTTGAACATTGGCCCCCACTGTTTTCTGGCTTGTAGAGTCTCTGCCGAGAGTTCTGCTGTGAGTCTGATGGGCTTCCCTTTGTGGGTGACCCGACCTTTCTCTCTGGCTGCCCTTAGTATTTTCTCCTTCATTTCAACCCTGGTGAATCTGACGATTATGTGCCTTGGGGTTGCTCGTCTTGTGGAGTATCTTTGTGGTGTTCTCTGTATTTCCTGGAGTTGAGTATTGACCTGTCTTGCTATGTTGGGGAAATTTTCCTGGATAATATCCTGAAGAGTGTTTTCCGTCTTGGATTCATTCTCTTCATCAGATTCTGGTACACCTATCAAACGTAGGTTTGGTCTCTTCACATAGTCCCACATTTGTTGGAAATTTTGTTCATTCCTTTTTGTGTGTTTTTCTTTAATCTTGGTTTCACGTTTTATTTCATTTAGTTGATCTTCAACTTCTGATATTCTTTCTTCTGCTTGGTCAATTCGGCTGTTGAAACTTGTGCATGCTTCACGAAGTTCTCGTGTTGTGTTTTTCAGCTCCTTCAATTTATTCATATTCCTCTCTAAGTTGTCCATTCTTGTTATCAATTCCTCGAATCTTTTTTTCTAATTTTTTAAGGTTTTTAGTTTCTTTGCATTGATTTAGAACATATTCTTTTAGCTCAATGAAGTTTCTCATTATCCACTTTCTGAAATCTGATTCCGTCATTTCGTCACACTCATTCTCCGTCCAGCTTGTTTCCCTTGCTGGTGAGGAGTTTTGATCCTTTGTAGGAGGTGAGGTGTTTTGGTTTCGGGTGTTTTCCTCCTTTTTGCGCTGGTTTCTTCCCATCTTTATGGATTTATCCACCTGTCGTCTTAGTAGTTGCTGATTTTTCAATTGGGTCTCTGTGTGGATGCTGAGATTGTTGATGATGAAGTATTTCTGTTACTTAGTTTTTCTTCTAATGGTCTAGCCCCTCTGCTGTATGATTGCTGAGGTCCACTCCAGGCCCTGCGTGTCTGTAGTATACCTGTAGTAGCTGTGGAACAGTGAGGGATGATACCAGTTTCTTCTTCTTCTGTCTTTGTTCGAGAATGATGCCCATCAAATATCAGTCTGATTAGTTTTTTTGGTGGGTGACTCTTTGGATGTACAGGGGTCAGAGAGCTGCTTAAGGAGACGGTCTGTGCTTTATAGGAGCTCCAGTGCTGAGCTGTGAGCTCCGTTTTTCATTCAGGGTTGTTGGGAGGTTGTTTATGTCTGCTGCAATACAAGTCATAGAGCACCATCCTTTTTTTTCCTCCTTACATGCTCTGTTTCAGGGAGTTGGGGCTTTCTTTATGAGTATCTGTTGCACTGTCCTGCTCCACTAGGTGGCAGTCTATTCACTATTTGCCTGCCGGGGCTCTGACCTGCTAGCACGTGTCTGCCCTGTTGCTGCTCGGAGTCTCTCTGTTATGGCAGGTTGCCTCAGCAATGGCAGGCTGCGTCAGCCCTTGGCGGTATTTCAGTAGGGGCGGATTGCATCAGCAATAATGGACGCCCCTCCCTCACTGGGCTGCACCGTCCTAGATGCTGGCAGCAAAACTCTCAGCCCCAAGCGCCTCCAGTCGCCGCCCTGCTTGTCCCTGTGAGGGTGGGTCCCGCCGAGTCTGATCACCCAGCTCCCTGCCTCAGAGTCCATCCTCTCTCTCTCTCTCTCTCCCCTCTCCACAAGCTGAAAGGTCGACTGTCTCACTGGCGCCCCAGTAGCCTGCCGATAGGGCACTGGGATCCGTGCAATATTCCGTGCCGCTGCCCACTTCACCAGCTCAGATCACGCTTCCCAGGAAACACCTGGTCTGGCTCACTGTCCAAGTCCCGTTCAATCAGATGGACATGCTAATCTGCCCTTCCAAATCTCAGATTGCCGGTTTAACAGAGCACCCAGACCAGTGAGTTCCATGCCGAGTCCCGCTTGCGCCGGCCAAAGGGGCCGAGTGACCCGGCTGCGTTAGCTGGCTTTTCTAAAGTCCCGTGTCTCTCCCACACCTGGGACTTTCAACGCTCTGTGGGCAAAAAAGGTCCATCCGAGAATGCGGCTAGGACTCACCCTCTGCGCCTTCACTGAGAGCTGCAATCCTGAGTTGCTTCTACGACGCCATCTTCAGGATTCTAATCCATACTGCCCATCCTTCAGAACCTTACTGAATAATTCACAAAAAAGCAATATTCATGTGACTATTTTATATGGCCTCCCATTAAGAGCTTCCGTGAATAATGAACTTTTATGGAGTAGTCAGGATGCCGTTTATGGTAGCCCCGAGTTAAGTGCCTTTCTGAATAATACACGCCTATGTGATAGTCAGGAGTCAATTTCATATTATCTCTCATTCTGAGCCTAACTGAAGAATGCACACCTGGGAAAGTGTCAGGACTCTATTTCATATGGCCACTCATTCAGAGCCTCAGTAAATAATGCACACCTGTGGAATAATTAGAAGTCTATGTCTTATGGCTACTGATTCACACAATAACTGAACAACGCGCACCTGTGGAATAATAAGAAGTCTGTTTCATAGGGCCACACTTTCACAGCCTCAACGCATATTACACGCTTGTGATATAATCTGTAGTCCATTTCTAATGGCCACTCACTCAGAGAATTACTGAATAATGCGCACCTGTGGAACAGTAAGAAGTTCCTTTTATATGGCTACGCATTGAGAGCCTCAATGAAGGTACACACCAGGGAAAATGCTCAGGATTCTGCATTAACCCCTAATTCAGAGTCTCACTGAATAAGGCACACCTGTGGGAGAGTCAGGTGTCTTTTTCATGTGGCCTCTCATTCAGAGTGTCACTAAATAATGTGGAGTAGTGCGGAGGCTATTTCATGTAGACACGTATTCAGAGCCTCAGTGTTTAATAAACACCTGTGTGATTGTAAGGAATCTAATTAATATCGCCAGATATGTAGAGCCTCACTGAATAATACACAGGTGGAGAATAATTTGGAGTCTATTTTCGATGGACATTCATTCAGAGCCTCAGTAAATAATGCACACCTGTGGAGTAGCCAGGAGTCTATTTAATTTGGACACTCATTCTTAGACTCAGTAGATAATATGCACCTGGTATATAGTGAGGTGTTTATTTCATATGGCCACTCATTAAGAGCCTCATTGAATAATACACACTTAGGGAATAGTCAAGAGTCTATTTTATGTATCCACTCTCTGAGTAACTTACTGCATGTTTTACACCTGGAGAATGGTCAGAATATTTTCATATGGACACTCAATGTGTACCTCACTAAAAAATTCACACCTGTGAAATAGTCAGGAATGCATTTTATTTGGTCCCTTTTCAGAGCATCAGTGAATAACACACACATAGAAAAAATTGGAACGTTTGTTTCATGTGGCCACTCATTGAGAGACTCACAGAATAGTGCACATCTGGAGAATTCTCAAGAGTCTAATTGGAATGGCAATGCATTCAGACTCTTTGAATAACAAAAATACTATGAAATTGTGAGGAATCCTTTCCAAATGTCCAAGTATTCGGAGCCTCAGTGAATCATGAACAATATTGTAATAATCAGGAGTCTATTGATTATGCACTGTCATTCATCCACACAGTGAATAATACCTGTCTTTCGAGTAATGATGGGGCTGTTTATATGGCCACTCATTTGGAGCCTCACTAAATAGTACACAACTGAAAACAAGTCAGGTGTGTATTTCAAATGGCCACTCATTCAGAAGCTCAGTGAATAATTCAAAGATGTTCAGTTCTCAGAATCCTTTCTTATATGGCGAATCATTCCGAGTTTCATTGAGGAATACATAGCTTGGAAATTGTCAGGATTCTTTTTAATATAAACACTCATTATGAGCCTCAGTGAATCACACATGTCTGTGAGACACTTAGGATACTAATTCTTCTTACCCACAAAATTCCTAGATTTCCTGAATATTACCCACTCGTGAAATAACCAGAAGTCTATTTAATATTGTGAGTCATTAGAAAGCCCAAGAAATAATACACTACTGGGGAATAGTCTGAAGTCTATTTCATATGGACACTCAGAGAATCAGTGAATAATTGACACCTGGACACCATGGTAATACTCAGGATCTTGTTTTATATGACCTCTGATTCAGTATCACACTGAGTGACACACCAGGGAATAGTCAGAATTCTTTTCCAGAGGAACATTCATTCAGAGCCTTATTGAATAATGCACAAGAGGATGATAGTCAGGAGTCTATTTCGCATGGCCTTTTTTTCTGAGCTTCAGTGAATAACGAACACCTGTGGACTAGTCGTTATGCAATTTAAGATACCACAAATAAAGCACCTCTTTGAATGATGCACACGTGGGTGAGAGTCAGGAGTCTACATAAAACGGCTACACAATCAGAGTCTCTGTAAATAATGCACTCCTGGGGAATGAACAGGAGTCCTTTTTTTATTCCCACATATTCAAGGTCTTATTCAATTATACACACCTGTAGAAGTGTTAAGAGCCTACTTCATATCGCCACAAATTTAGATCCTCAATGAGTAATGCCCACCAGTGTAATATTCACAACCCTCTCTCATATAGCGGCTCATTTAGTGCCTTACTGAATAATACACACGTGGTGTGTCATCGGGATTATAGTCCATACTGCCAATCATTCAGAACCTTACTGAATATTTCACAAAGGAGAAATATACAGGTGACTATTTTATATGGCCTCCCATTAAGAGATTCAGTGAATAATGAACTTTTATGCAGTAGTCAAAATGCTGTTTATGGTAGCCACGAACTAAGTGTCTTTCTGAATAATACACACCTGGGTGATAGTCAGGAGTCTATTTGATATGATCTCTCCATCTGGGCCTAACTGAAGAATGCACACCTGGGAAAGTGTCAGGAGCCTATTTGGGATGCACACTTATACAGAACCTGTTTATATAATGCGAACATGTAGAATAATTAGGAGTCTATATCATATACCTACTGATTCAAACAATCACTGAGTAACGCACATCTGTGCAGTAATAAGAAGTCTGTTTCATAGGGCCACTCTTTTACAGTCTCACTGCATATTACACACTTGTGATAAAATCTCTAGTCCATTTATAATGGCCACTCATTCAGAGAATTACTGAATAATGCGCACCTGTTGAACAGTAAGAAGTCCCTTTTCTATGGCTACTCATTGAGAGCCTCACTGAAAGTACACACCAGGGGAAATGCTCAGGATTCCCTTTTAAGCCCTAATTCAGAGTCTCCCTGAATAAGGCACACCTGTGGATGAATCAGGTGTTTTTTTCATGTGGCCTCTTATTCAGAGTGTCACTGAATAATGTGAAGTAGTCGGAGTCTATTTCATGTAGACACATATTCAGAGCCTCAGTGTATAATACACATCTTTGTGATAGTAAGGAGTCTAATTAATATCTCCAGATATTTAGAGCTTCTCTGAATAATACACAGCTGGAGAATTATTTGGAATCTATTTTAGATGGATATTCATTCAGAGCCTCAGTGAATAGTGCACACCTTTGGAGTAGCCAGGAGTCTATTTAATTTGGACACTCATTCTTTTCTTTCTTTTGTTTTATTTTTAATTGAATTAAAGTTTTGGGGTACATGTTCAGAACGTCCAAGATAGTTGCATAGGTACACACATGGCAGTGTGTTTTGCTAGCTTCCTCTACTTCACCCACACTTAGCATTCATCCCCAGGCTATCCCTCCCCAGCCCCCCCGTGTCCCTCCCCCATTCCTCCCAATAGACACCACTGTGCAGTATACTCCATCTCTGTGTTCATGGTTTCTCATTTTTCTCACCCACCTATGAGTGAGTATATGCGGTATTTCATGTTCTGTTCTTGTGTCAGTTTGCTGAGAATGATGTTCTCCAGGTTCATCCATGTCCTTACAGACTCATCATTTTTGTTTGCTGCATAATATTTTATGGTGTATATGTGCCACATTTTTCCAGTCCAGTCTATCATCTTTGGGCATTTAAGTTGGTTGCAGTTCTTTACTATTCTTAGACTCAGTAGATAATATGCACCTGTGATATAGTCAGGAGTTTATTTCATATGGCCACTCATTCAGAGCCTCATTGAATAATACACACATAGGGAATAGTCAAGAGTCTATTTTATGTGGCCACTCTCTTAGTATCTTACTGAGTGTTTCACACCTGGAGAATGGTCAGGATAGTTTTACATGGACACACAATGTGTACCTCACTGAAAAATTCACTCCTGTGTAATAGTCAGGAATGTATTTTATTTGGTCCCTTTTCAGAGCATCAGTGAATAACACACACACATAGAAAACATTGGTGAGTGTGTTTCATGTGGCCACTCATTGAGAGACTCACGGAATAGTGCACATCTGGAGAATTCTCAAGAGTCTATTTGGAATGGCAATGCATTCAGACTCTTTGAATAACAAAAACACCTATAGAATTGTGAGGAATCAATTCCAAATGGCCAAATGTTCGGAGCCTCAGTGAATCATGAACAATAAGGTAATAATCAGGAGTCTATTGATTATGCTCTCCCATTCAACAATGCTAAGAGTAATACACGTCTTTCGAGTACTGATGGGTCTGTTTATATGGCCACTCATTCCTCACTAAATAGTACAGAACTGCAAACAAGTCACGGGTGTATTTCAAATGACCACTCATTCAGAAGCTCAGTGAATAACTCAAAGATGTTGAGTACTCAGGATCGTTTCTAATATGGCGAATCATTCAGAGTATCACTGAGCGATTCAAAGCTTGGAAATTTTCAGGATTCTATTTAATATAAACACTCATTATGAGTCTCAGTGAATCACACATGTCTGTGAGATACTTAGGATTCTAATTCTTATTTCCCCCAAAATTCATAGATTCCCTGAATATTACCCACTCGTGAAATATCAGAAGTCTATTTAATATTGTGAGTCATTAGAAAGCCCAAGACATAATACACTACTGGGGAATAGTCAGGAGTCTATTTCATATGGCCACTCAGAGAATCAGGGAATAATGGACACCACGGTAATTCTATGGAACCTGTTTTATATGACCTCTAATTCAGTATCACTCTGAATGACACCCCAGGGAATCGTCAGGATTCTGTTCCATAGGAACATTCATTCAGAGCCTTACTGAATAATGCACAAGAGGACAATAGTCAGGAGTCTATTTCATATGGCCTTTTTTTTCTGAGCTTCAGTGCATAACGAACACCTGTGGACTAGTCGTGACGCTATTTAAGATAGCCAAAAATAAAGCACGTCCCTGAATGATGCACACCTGGGTGACAGTCAGGAGTCTACATAAAATGGCTACACATTCAGAGTCTGCGTAAATAATGCACACCTGGGCAATGGACAGGAGTCCTTTTTTTATTCACATTTATTCAGGGTCTCATTCAATAATACACACCTGTAGAAGAGTTGAGAGCCTACTTCATATAGCCACGCATTTAGATCATCAATGAGTCATGCCCACCAGGTTAATATTTGCAACCCTCTCTCATATAGTGGCTCATTAAGTGCCTCTCTGAATGATACACACCTGGGATTTCCTCGAAATTCTAATCCATACTGCCAATCATTCAGAACCTTACTGAATAATTCAAAAAGGAGCAATAGTCAGGTGACTATTTTATATGGCCTCCAATTAAGAGCTTCAGTGAATAATGAACTTTTATGGAGTAGTCAGAATGCTGTTTATGGTAGCCCCGAATTAAGTGCCTTTCTGAGTAATACACACCTGGTTGATAGTCAGGAGTCTATTTTATATGATCTCTCATTCTGGGCCTAAATGAAGAATGCACACCTAGGAAAGTTTCAGGAGTTATTTGGTATGCACACTCATACAGAACCTGTTTAAATGATGCGAACATGTTGAATAATTAGAAGTCTATGTCATATGTCTACTGATTCACACAATCACTGAATAACGCACACCTGTGGAGTAATAAGAAGTCTGTTTCATATGGCCACTCTTTCACCGCCTCAAAGCATATTACACATTTGTGGTTTAATCTGTAGTCCATTTCTAATGGCCACTCACTCAGAGAATTACTGAATAATGCGCAACTGTGGAACAGTAAGAAATCCCTTTTTTATGGCTACTCATTGAGAGCCTCACTGAAGGTACACACCAGTGAAAATTCTCAGGATTCTGTTTTAACCCCTATTTCAGAGTTTCACTGAATAAGGTACACATGTGGAAGAGTCAGGTGTCTTTTTCATGGGGCCTCTCATTCGGAGTGTCACTGAATAATGTGGAGTAGTCCGGTATCTATTACATGTAGACACATATTCAGAGCCTCAGTGTTTAATACACACCTGTGTGATAGTACAAAATCTAATTAATGGCGCCAGATATTTAGAGCCTCACTGAATAATACACAGCTGGTGAATAATTTCCAGTCTCTTTTGGATGGATATTCATTCAGAGCCTTGGTGAATAATGCACACCTGTGGAGTAGCCATGAGACTATTTAATTTGAACGCACATTCTTAGACTCAGTAGATAATATGCAACTGTAATATAATCAGGAGTTTATTTCATATGGCCACTCATTCAGAGCCTCCTTGAATAATACACACTAAGAAAATAGTCAAGAGTCTCTTTTATGTGGCCACTCTCTGAGTAACTTACTGAGTGTTTCTCATCTGGAGAATGGTCAGGATACTTTTATATGGACACTCAATGTGTACCTCATTGAAAAATTTACATCATTGGAATAGTCAGGAATGCATTTTATTTGGTCCTTTTCAGAGCATCAGTGAATAACACACACATAGAAAACATTGCGGAGGGGACTCGCAAGATGGCGTCCTAGAAGCGACTCAGGATTGCTGCTCTCAGTGAAGGCGCAGAGGGTGAGTCCTAGCCACATTCTTGGATGGACCATTTTTTGCCCAGAGAGTGTTGAATATCCCAGGTGTAGAGAGACATGGGACGCTTGTACAGCCGGCTAACCCAGCAGGCGCCGCAGCTGGACCGGGCACAGAACTCACTGGTCTGGGTGCCCTGTTAAACCGGCAATCTGAGATTGGAAGGGCAGATTGGCATGTCCATCTGATTGAACAGGACTTAGACAATGAGTCAGACCAGGAGTTTCCTGGGAAGCGTGATCTGAGCCGGTGCAGTGGGCAGTGGCACGGGAGATCGCATGAATCCCAGTGCCCTATCAGCAGGCTACTGGGCGCCAGTGAGAGAGTCAACCTTTCAGCTTTCTGAGAGGAAGAGAGAGGACGGACTCTGAGGCAGGGAGCTGGGTGATCAGGCTCGGTGGGTCCCACCCTCACGGGGACAAGCAGGGCGGCTACTGGCGGCACCTGAGGTTGAGAGTTTTGCTTCTGGCATCTAAGATGGTGCAGCCCAGTGAGGAAAGGGCGTCCACCATTACTGATGCAATCTGTCCCCACTGAAGTACCGCCCAGGGCTGATGCAGCCTGCAGTTGCTGAGGCAACCTGCCATAACAGAGAGACTCTGACAGGAGGGTGGAGCACTCCACAGCAGAAGAAAGCCCAGCAGCAACAGGGTGGACACGCGCTAGCAGGTCAGAGCCCCGGCAGGCAAATAGTGAACAGACTGCCTCCTAGTGGGGCAGAACAGTGCAACAGATACTCATAAAGAAAGCCCCAACTCCCAGAGACAGAGCATCTAAGGCGGAAAAAAAGGGTCGTGTTTTATGAGTTCTACTGCAGCAGACATAAACAACCTCCTAACAACCCTGAATGAACAACGAAGCTCACGGCTCAGCATTGGAGCTCCTATAAAGCACAAACTTTCTCCTCAAGCAGCTCCCTGACCCCTGTATATCCAAGGAGTCACCCCAAAAGAGGACTAATCAGACTGACATTTGGCGGGCATCATTCTGGAACAAAGAGAGAAGAAGAAGAAACTGGTATCATCCCTCACTGTTCCGCAGCTGCAGCAGGTATACCCCAGAGAAGCAGGGCCTGGAGTGGACCTCAGCACTCATAAAGCAGAGGGGCTAGACCATTAGAGGGAAAACTAAGTAACAGAAAAACTTCATCATCAACAATTCTAGCGTCCACACAGAGGCCCAATTGAAAAATCAGCAACTACTAAGACAAGAGGCGGATAAATCCATAAAGATGGGAAGAAACCAGCGCAAAAAGGAGAAAAACACCCGAAACCAAAACACCTCACCTCCAAAAAAGGATGAAAACTCCTCTCAAGCAAGGGAACAAAGATGGACAGAGAATGAATGTGTGACAAAATGACGGAATCAGACTTCAGAAAGTGGATAATGAGAAACTTCAGTGAGCTAAAGGAACATGTTCTAAATCAGTGCAAAGAAAATAAGAACCTTGAAAAAAGATTTGAAAAACAATTCGAGAAATTGATAGCAAGAATGGAAAACTTAGAGAGAAAGATGAATGAATTGAAGGAGCTGAAAAACACAACACGAGAACTTCGTGAAGCATGCAAAAGTTTCAACAGTCGAATTGACCAAGCGGAAGAAAGAATATTAGAAGTTGAAGATCAACTCAATGAAATAAAACAAGAAACCAAGATTAAAGAAAAAAGCACAAAAAAATGAACAAAATCTCCAAGAAATGTGAGACTATGTGAAGAGACCCAATCTACGTTTGATAGGTGTACTAGAATGTGATGAAGAGAATGAATTCAAGCTGGAAAACACTCTTCAGGATATTATCCAGGAAAATTTCCCCAACATAGCAAGACAGGTCAATACTCAATTCCAGGAAATACAGAGAACACCACAAAGATACTCCACAAGAAGAGGAAACCCAAGCCACAGAATCGTCAGATTCACCAGTGTTGAAATGAAGGAGAAAATACTAAGGGCAGCCAGAGAGAAAGGTCGGGTCACCCACAAAGGGAAGCCCATCAGACTCACAGCAGATCTCTCGGCAGAGACTCTACAAGCCAGAAGAGAGTGGGGGCCAATATTCAACATCCTTAAAGAAAAGAACTTTCAACCCAGAATTTCATATCCAGCCAAAATGAGCTTCATAAGTGAAGAAAAAAATAAAATCACAAACAAGCAAGTACTCAGTGATATTGTCACCACTAGGCCTGCTTTACAAGAGCTCCAGAAAGAGGCACTACACATAGAAAGAAACAACCAGTACCAGCCATCCTAAAAGCAGACCAAATGCTAAAGACCATCAACAAAATGAAAAATGTACATGAACCAACGGGCAAAACAGCAAGCTAGCGTCAAAATGGCAGTACCAAATTCACACATAATAATAATAACCCTAGGGAGGAGGCAAGATGACATCGTAGAGGCGACTCAGGATTGCAGCTCTAAGTGAAGGCCCAGAGGGTGAGTCCTAGCTGCATTCTCGGATGTTCCTTTTATGCCCACAGAGCGTTGAAAGTCCCAGGTGTGGGAGAGTCACGGGATGCTAGGGCCTCTGGCTAACGCAGCCGGCTCCCACCGCCTCTTCCACCGGCGCCGCAGTGGGACCCGGCATGGAACTCACTGGTCTGGGTGCCCTGTTAAACCGGCAATCTGAGATTAGGAAGGGCAGATTGGCATGTTCATCTGATTGAACGGGACTTGGACAATGAGCCAGACCAGAAGTTTCCTTGGAAGCGTGATCTGAGCGGGGTAGTGGGCAGCTGCACGGGAGACCGCATGGATCCCAGTACCCTATCGGCAGGCTACTGGGGCGCCAGGAGAAAGTCGACCTTTCAGCTTGAGGAGAGGAAGAGAGAGAGAGAGGACGGACTCTGAGGCAGGGAGCTCGGTGATCAAGCTCAGCGGGTCCCACGCTCAAGGGGACAAGCAGGGCGGTGACTGGAGATGCTTGGGGCTGAGAGATTTGCTGCCGGCATCTAGGACAGTGCAGCCCGGTAAGGGAGGGGCGTCCACCATTGATGACGCAGTCCAACCCCACTGAAGTACCGCCCAAGACTGACGCAGCCTGCTGTTGCCGAGGCAACCTGCCATAACAGAGAGACTCCATGCTTCACAGAAGAGGGGAGCCCAGCAGCAACAGGGCGGACCAGCGCTTGCAGGTCAGAGCCCAGGCAAACAAATAGTGAATAGACTGCCGCCTAGTGGGGCAGGACAGTGCAACAGATACTCATAAAGAAAGCCCAAACTCCCTGAGACAGAGCATCTAAGGGGGGGTGAAAGGGTGGTGTTTTATGAGTTCTATAGCAGCAGACATAAACAACCTCCCAACAACGCTGAATGAACAACGGAGCTCACAGCTCAGCACTGGAGCTCCAATAGAGCACAGAATCTCTCCTCAAGCAGCTCCCTGACCCCTGTATATCCAAGGAGTCACCCCAGAAAAGGACTAATCAGATTAACATTTGGCTGGCATTATTCTGGAACAAGGACAGCAGAAGAAGAAACTGGTATCATCCCTCACTGTTCTGCAGCTGTTACAGGTATACCCCAGACAAGCAGGGCCTGGAGAGGACCTTAGCACTCATACAGCAGATGGGATAGACCATTAGAGGGAAAACTAAGTAACAGAAATACTTCATCATCAACAATCTCAGAGTCCACACAGAGACCCAATTGAAAAATCAGCAACTACTAAGACGACAGGCGGATAAATCCATAAACATGGGAAGAAACCAGCGCAAAAACGAGGAAAGCACCCGAAACCAAAACACCTCACCTCCAAAAAAGGACCAAAACTCCTCACCAGCAAGGGAACAAATCTGGACGGAGAATGAATGTGACGAAATGACGGAATCAGACTTCAGAAAGTGGATAATGAGAAACTTCAGTGAGCTAAAGGAACATGTACTAAACCAGTGAAAAGAAACTAAGAACCTTGAAAAAAGATTTGAAAAAAGATTCGAGGAATTGATATCAAGAATGGACAACTTAGAGAGGAATATGAATGAATTGAAGGAGCTAAAAATCACAACATGAGAACTTCGCGAAGCATGCACAAGTTTCAAAAGCCAAATTGACCAAGCAGAAGAAAGAATATCAGAAGTTGAAGATCAACTCAATGAAATAAAACGAGAAAAAAAGATTAAAAAAAAGTACAAAAAGGAATGAACAAAATCTCAAAGAAATGTGGGACTATGTGAAGAGACCCAACCTACGTTTGATAGATGTACCAGGATGTGACGAAGAGAATGAATCCAAGCTGGAAAACACTCTTCAGGATATTATCCAGGAAAATTTCCCCAACCTAGCAAGACAGGTCAATACTCAACTCCAGGAAATACAGAGAACACCACAAAGATACTCCGAAAGAAGAGCAGTCCCAAGGCACATAATCGGCAGATTCACCAGAGTTGAAACGAAGAAGAAAATACTAAGGGCAGCCAGAGAGAAAGGTCGGGTCACCCACAAAGGGAAGCCCATCAGACTAACAGCAGATCTCTCGGCAGAGAATCTACAAGCCAGAAAAGAGTGGGGGCCAATATTCAACATCCTTAAAGAAAAGAGCTTTCAACGCAAAATTTTATATCCAGCCAAACTGAGATTCATAAGTGAAGGAAAAATAACATCCTTCACGAACAAGCAAGTACTCAGAGATTTTGTCACCACTAGGCCTGCTTTACAAGAGCTCCTGAAAGAGGCACTACACATAGAAAGAAACAACCAGTACCAGCCATCCTAAAAGCATACCAAATGCTAAAGACCATCAACAAAATGAAGAATCTACATGAACCAACGGGCAAAACAGCCAGCTAGCATCAAAATGGCAGTATCAAATTCACACATAACAATATGAACCCTGAATGTAAATGGGCTAAATGCACCAATCAAAAGACACAGACTGGCAAATTGGATAAAAAACCAAAACCCATCAGCATGCTGTATCCAGGAAACCCACTTAACAGGCAAGGATACACAAAGGCTCAAAATAAAAGAATGGAGGAAGATTTACCAAGCAATTGGAGAGCAAAAAAAAAGCAGGAGTTGCAATTCTCATCTCTGGTAATATAGACTTTAAAGCAACAAAGATCAAAAGGGACAAAGAAGGTCATTACATAATGGTAAAAGTATCGATACAACAAGAAGAGCTAACGAATCTAAATATATATGGACCCAATGTAGGAGCACCCAGATATATAAGGCAAGTTCTTAATGACTTACAAAGAGACTTAGACTCCCACACAATAATAGTGGGAGACTTTAACACTCCACTGTCAATAGCAGACAGATCAACCAGACAGAAAATTAACAAGGATATCCTGGACTTGAACTCAGACCTGGAACAAGCGAACCTGATAGACATTTACAGAACTCTCCACCCCAAATCCACTGAATATACATTCTTCTCAGCACCACGTCACACCTACTCCAAAATTGACCACATCAGTGGAAGTAAAGCACTCCTCAGCAAATGCAAAACAACTGAAATCATAACAAACAGTCTCTCAGACCATAATGCAACCAAGTTGGAACTCAGAATTCAGAAAATAACTCAGAACCGCACAGCTTCATGGAAACTGAACAACTGGCTCTTGAATGTTGATTGGATAAACAATGAAATGAAGGCAGAAATAAAAAGTTCTTTGAAACCAACGAGAATGAAGACACAACGTACCAGAATCTCTGGGACACATTTAAAGCATTCTGTAGAGGAAAATATATAGCAATAAGTGACCACATGAGAAGAGTGGAGAGATCCAAAATTGACACCCTATTGTCAAAACTAAAAGAGCTAGAGGAGCAAGATCAAAAAAGCTCAAAACCTAGCCGAAGACAAGAAATAACTAAAATCAGAGCAGAAATGAAGGAGATAGAGACAAGAAAAGCCATTCAAAAAATCAATAAATCTAAGAGCTGGTTTTTTGAAAAGATCAACAAAATAGACAGACCACGAGCCAGACTGACAAAAAAGAAAAGAGAGAACAACCAAATAGATGCAATAAAAAACGAGAATTGGGAAATCACCAAAGATTTCACAGAAATTCAAACCATCATCAGAGAATACTACAAACAACTCTATGCACACAAACTACTAAATCAGGAAGAAATGGATAAATTCCTGGACGCCTGTGTCCTTCCAAGATTAAACCAGGAGGAAGCAAAAATTATAAAGTTGAGGCAGCAATTAAGAGCCTACCACACAAAAAAAGCCCAGGTCTAGATGGGTTCAGGGCTGAATTGGACCAGACACACAAAGAGGATCTGGTACCATTCCTTCTGAAACTATTCCAAATAATCCAAAAAGAGGGAACCCTTCCCAAATCATTTTATGAGACCAACATCATCCTGATACCAAAACCTGGCAGAGACTCAACAAGAAAAGAAAACTTCAGGCCAATATCCATGATGCATATAGATGCAAAAATCTTCAATAAAATACTGGCAAATCGATTGCAACATCACATTAAAAAACTTATCCATCATGATCAAGTAGGATTCATCCCGGGGATGCAAGGCTGGTTCAACATACGCAAGTCTATAAATGTAATTCACCACATAAACAGAAGCAAAAACAAAAACCACATGATTATCTCAATTGATGCAGAGAAGGCATTTGACAAAATTCAACAGCCCTTTATGCTAAAAACCCTCAATAAACTTGATATTGATGGAACATATCTCAAAGTAATAAAACCTATTTACGACAAACCAACAGCCAATATCATACTTAATGGGCAAAAACTGGAAGCATTCCCTTTGAAATCCCACATTACACAAGGATGCCCTCTCTCACCACTTCTATTCAACATAGTACTGAAAGTTCTAGCCAGAGCAATCAGGCAAGGAAAAGAAATAAAAGGTATTCAAATAGGAAAGGGGGAAGCCAAATTGTCTCTATTTGCAGACGACATGATAGTATACCTAGAAGACCCCATCACCTCAGCCCAAAAGCTCCTGCAACTGATAAGCACCTTCAGCAAAGTCTCAGGATATAAAATCAATGTGCAAAAATCACAAGCATTCCTATACACCAATAACAGACTTAAAGAGAACCAAATTAAGAACGAACTGCCATTCACAATTGCTACAAAAAAATAAAATAAAATACCTAGGAATACAACTCACGAGGAAAGTAAGGGACCTCTTTAAGGAAAACTACAAACAACTGCTCAAGGAAATAAGAGAGGACACAAACAGATGGAGAAACACTCCATGTTCATGGTTAGGAAGAATCAATATTGTGAAAATGGCTGTACTGCCCAAAGTAATTTACACATTCAATGCTATCCCCATCAAACTACCATTGAATTTCTTCACAGAACTGAAAAAAACACCAGGAATTTCATATGGAACCAAAAAAGAGTCCGCATAGCCAAGTCAATTCTAAGCAAAAAGGACACAGCCGGAGGCATCACGCCACCAGACTTCAAATTATACTACAAGGCTACAGTAATCAAAACAGCATGGTATTGGTACCAAAACAAAGACATAGACAAATGGAACAGAACAGAAGCATCGGAGGCAACACAACGTATATACAACCATATTATCTTTGATAAACCAGGCAAAAACAGGCAATGGGGAAAGGATTCCCTATTTAATAAATGTTGTTGGTAAAACTGGCTAGCCATGTGCTGACAGCAGAAACTGGACCCCTTTCTGACACCTTACACTAAAATTAACTCCAGATGGATTAAAGACTTAAACGTAAGACCTGACACCATAAAACCCTAGAAGAAAATCTAGGCAAAACCATTCAGGACATAGGAGTAGGCAAGGACTTCATGAACAAAACACCAAAAGCATTGGCAACAAAAGCCAAAATAGACAAATGGGACCTAATCAAACTCCACAGCTTCTGCACGGCAAAAGAAACTGTCACTAGAGTGAATCGGCAACCATCAGAATGGGAAAAAATCTTTGCAGTTTACACATCTGACAAAGGGCTGATATCCAGAATTTACAAAGAACTCAAACAGATTTACAGAAAAAAAATAAGCCCATTCAAAAATGGGCAAAGTATATGAACAGAAACTTTACAAAAGAAAACATACATGAGGCCAACAAACATATGAAAAAGTGCTCATCATCATTGGTCGTTAGAGAGATGCAAATCAAAACCATATTGAGATATCATCTCACACCAGTTAGAATGGCGATCATTAAAATATCTGGAGACAGCAGATGCTGGAGAGGATGTGGAGAAATAGGAACACACTTACACTGTTGGTGGGACTGTAAATTAGTTCAGCCATTGTGGAAGACAGTGTGGCGATTCCTCAGGGACCTAGAAATAGAAATTCCATTTGACCCAGCAATCCCATTACTGGGTATCTATCCAAAAGACTACAAATCGTTCTACTATAAGGACACATGCACACGAATGTTCATTGCAGCACTGCATACAAGAGCAAAGACCTGAAACCAACCCAAATGCCCATCCATGATAGACTGGACTCGGAAAATGTGGCACATATACACCATGGAATATTATGCAGCAATCAAAAATGATGAGTTTGTGTCCTTTGTAAAAACATGGATGAATCTGGAGAGCATCATTCTCCACAAACTGACATAATAACAGAAGAAGAAATACCGCATATAATCACTTATAGGTGGGTGAAAAAAATGAGAACACATGGACACAGAGAGGCGGTCTACTATACACTGGGGACTGTTGGAAGAAATGGGGGAGGGACACCGGGGGACTGGGGGGGATAGCCTGGGGATGAATACCAAGTGTCGGTGAAGGGGAGGAAGGCAGCAAAATACACTGCCATGTGTGTACCTATGCAACTATCTTGCACGTTCTGCACATGTACCCCAAAACCTATAATGCAATAAAAATTTAAAAAATTAAAAAATAAACATAATAACCCTAAATGTAAATGGGGTTAATGCAAAAATCAAAAGACACGGACAGGCAAATTGGATAAATAACCAAAACCCATTGATGTGCTGTATCCAGGAAACCCACTCCACATGCAAAGATACACAAAGGCTGAAAATAAAAGAATGGAGGAAGATTTATCAAGCAAATGGAGAGCAAAAAAAAGCAGGAGTTGCAATTCTCGCCTCTGATAAAATAGACTTTAAAGCAACAAAGATCAAAAGGGACAAAGAAGGTTATTACATAATGGTAAAAGGATCGATACAAAAGAAGAGCTAACGATTCTAAATATATATGGACCCAATGTAGGAGCACCCAGATATATAAGGCAAGTTCTTAATGACTTACAAAAAGACTTAGACTCCCACACAATAATAGTGGGAGACTTTATCACTCCACTGTCAACAGCAGACAGATCAACCAGACAGAAAATTAACAAGGATATCCAGGAATTGAACTCAGACCTGGAACAAGGAAATCTGATAGATATTTACAGAACTCTTCACCCTAAATCCACACAATATACATTCCTGTCAGCACCAGATCACACCTACTCCAAAATTGACCACATAATTAAAATAAAGCACTCCTCAGCAAATGCAAAACAACTGAAATCATAACAAACAGTCTCTCAGACCATAGTGCAATCAAGTTGAAACTCAGAATTCAGAAACTAACTCAGAACCGCACAGCTTCATGGAAACTGAGCAACTGGCTCTTGAATGTTGATTCGATAAACAATGAAATGAAGGCAGAAATAAAGAAGTTCTTTGAAATCAACGGGAAGGAAGACACAACATACCAGAATCTCTGGGACACATTTAAAGCAGTCTGTAGAGGAAAATATATAGCAATAAGTGCCCACATGAAAAGAGTGGAGAGATCCAAAGTTGACACCCTATCCTCAAAATTGAAAGAGCTAGAGGAGCAAGATCAAAAAAGCTCAAAACGTAGCTGAAGACAAGAAATGAATAAGATCAGAGTAGAACTGTATTAGATAGAGACAAGAAAACCCATCAAAAATCAATAAATCTAAGAGCTGGTTTTTGAAAAGATCAACAAAATTGACAGACCACTAGCCAGACTGATAAAAAAGAGAGAACAACCAAATAGATGAAATTAAAATGATAAAGGAAATCACCACAGATTCCACAGAAATTCAAACCATCATCAGAGAATACTACAAACAACTGCTCAACGAAATAAGAGAGGACACAAACAGATGGAGAAACACTCCATGTTCATGGTTAGGAAGAATCAATATTGTGAAAATGGCTGTACTGCCCAAAGTAATTTACACATTCAATGCTATCCCCATCAAACTACCATTGAATTTCTTCACAGAACTGAAAAAAACACCATGAATTTCATATGGAACCAAAAAAGAGTCCGCATAGCCAAGTCAATTCTAAGCAAAAAGAACACAGCCGGAGGCATCACGCCACCAGACTTCAAATTATACTACAAGGCTACAGTAATCAAAACAGCATGGTATTGGTACCAAAACAAAGACATAGACAAATGGAACAGAACAGAAGCATCGGAGGCAACACAACGTATATACAACCATATTATCTTTGATAAACCAGGCAAAAACAGGCAATGGGGAAAGGATTCCCTATTTAATAAATGTTGTTGGTAAAACTGGCTAGCCATGTGCCGACAGCAGAAACTGGACCCCTTTCTGACACCTTACACTAAAATTAACTCCAGATGGATTAAACACTTAAACGTAAGACCTGACCCCATAAAATCCCAGAATAAAATCTAAGCAAAACCGTTCAGGACATAGGAGTAGGCAAGGACTTCATGAACAAAACACCAAAAGCATTGGCAACAAAAGCCAAAATAGACAAATGGGACCTAATCAAACTCCACAGCTTCTGCACGGCAAAAGAAACTGTCACTAGAGTGAATCGGCAACCATCAGAATGGGAAAAAATCTTTGCAGTTTACACATCTGAGAACGGGCTGATATCCAGAATTTACAAAAATCACAAACATATTTACAGAAAAAAAAAATAAGCCCATTCAAAAATGGGCAAAGTATATGAACAGAAACTTTACAAAAGAAAACATACATGAGGCCAACAAACATATGAAAAAGTGCTCATCATCATTGGTCGTTAGAGAGATGCAAATCAAAACCATATTGAGATATCATCTCACACCAGTTAGAATGGCGATCATTAAAATATCTGGAGACAGCAGATGCTGGAGAGGATGTGGAGAAATAGGAACACACTTACACTGTTGGTGGGACTGTAAATTAGTTCAGCCATTGTGGAAGACAGTGTGGCCATTCCTCAGGGACCTAGAAATAGAAATTCCATTTGACCCAGCAATCCCATTACTGGGTATCTATCCAAAAGACTACAAATCGTTCTACTATAAGGACACATGCACACGAATGTTCATTGCAGCACTGCATACAAGAGCAAAGACCTGGAACCAACCCAAATGCCCATCCATGATAGACTGGACTCGGAAAATGTGGCACATATACACCATGGAATATTATGCAGCAATCAAAAATGATGAGTTTGTGTCCTTTGTAAAAACATGGATGAATCTGGAGAACATCATTCTCCGCAAACTGACATAATAACAGAAGAAGAAATACCGCATATAATCACTTATAGGTGGGTGAAAAAAATGAGAACACATGGACACAGAGAGGCGGTCTACTATACACTGGGGACTGTTGGAAGAAATGGGGGAGGGACACCGGGGGACTGGGGGGGATAGCCTGGGGATGAATACCAAGTGTCGGTGAAGGGGAGGAAGGCAGCAAAATACACTGCCATGTGTGTACCTATGCAACTATCTTGCACGTTCTGCACATGTACCCCAAAACCTATAATGCAATAAAAATTTAAAAAATTAAAAAATAAAAATAATAACCCTAAATGTAAATGGGCTTAATGCAAAAATCAAAAGACACGGACAGGCAAATTGGATAAAAAACCAAAACCCATTGATGTGCTGTATCCAGGAAACCCACTCCACATGCAAAGATACACAAAGGCTGAAAATAAAAGAATGGAGGAAGATTTATCAAGCAAATGGAGAGCAAAAAAAAAGCAGGAGTTGCAATTCTCGCCTCTGATAAAATAGACTTTAAAGCAACAAAGATCAAAAGGGACAAAGAAGGTTATTACATAATGGTAAAAGGATCTATACAAAAGAAGAGCTAACGATTCTAAATATATATGGACCCAATGTAGGAGCACCCAGATATATAAGGCAAGATCTTAATGACTTACAAAAAGACTTAGACTCCCACACAATAATAGTGGGAGACTTTATCACTCCACTGTCAACAGCAGACAGATCAACCAGACAGAAAATTAACAAGGATATCCAGGAATTGAACTCAGACCTGGAACAAGGAAATCTGATAGATATTTACAGAACTCTTCACCCTAAATCCACACAATATACATTCCTGTCAGCACCAGATCACACCTACTCCAAAATTGACCACATAATTAAAATAAAGCACTCCTCAGCAAATGCAAAACAACTGAAATCATAACAAACAGTCTCTCAGACCATAGTGCAATCAAGTTGAAACTCAGAATTCAGAAACTAACTCAGAACCGCACAGCTTCATGGAAACTGAGCAACTGGCTCTTGAATGTTGATTCGATAAACAATGAAATGAAGGCAGAAATAAAGAAGTTCTTTGAAATCAACGGGAAGGAAGACACAACATACCAGAATCTCTGGGACACATTTAAAGCAGTCTGTAGAGGAAAATATATAGCAATAAGTGCCCACATGAAAAGAGTGGAGAGATCCAAAGTTGACACCCTATCCTCAAAATTGAAAGAGCTAGAGGAGCAAGATCAAAAAAGCTCAAAACGTAGCTGAAGACAAGAAATAAATAAGATCAGAGTAGAACTGTATTAGATAGAGACAAGAAAAACCCATCAAAAAATCAATAAATCTAAGAGCTGGGTTTTCGAATAGATCAACAAAATTGACAGACCACTAGCCAGACTGATAAAAAAGAGAGAACAACCAAATAGATGAAATTAAAAATGATAAAGGGGAAATCACCACAGATTCCACAGAAATTCAAACCATCATCAGAGAATACTACAAACAACTTTATGCACATAAACTAGTAAATCAGGAAGAAATGGATAAATTCCTGGACGCCTCTTTCCTCCCAAGCCTAAATTAGGAGGAACCTGAAACTATGAATAGACCAATAACAAGGTCTGAAGTTGAGGCAGCAATTAAGAGCCTACCACACAAAAAAAGCCCACGTCCAGATGGGTTCACAGCTGAATTCTACCAGACACACAAAGAGGATCTAGTACCATTCCTTCTGAAACTATTCCAAATAATCCAAAAAGAGAGAACCCTTCCCAAATCATTTTATGAGACCAACATTATCCTGATACCAAAATCTGACAGAGACTCAACAAGAAAAGAAAATTTCAGACTAATGTCCATATTGAACATAGATAAAAAAATCTTCAACAAAATACTGGCAAACCGATTGCAACAGCACATTAAAAAACTTATCCATCATGATTAAGTAGGATTCATCCCGGGGATGCAAGTCTGGTTCAACACACGCAAGTCTATAAATGTAATTCACCACATAAACAGAAGCAAAAACAAAAACCACATGATTATCTCAATTGACGCAGAGAAGGCATTTGACAAACTTCATCAGCCCTTTATGCTAAAAACCCTCAATAAACTTAGTATTGATGAAACATATCTCAAAGTAATAAAAGCTTTTTACGACAAACCAACAGCCAATATCATACTGAATGGGCAAAAACTGGAAGCATTCCCTTTGAAATCCGGCACTAGGAAAGGATGCCCTCTCTCACCACTCCTATTCAACATAGTACTGGAAGTTCTAGCCAGAGCAATCAGGCAAGAAAAAGAAATCAACGGTATTCAAATAGAAAAGGTGGAAGCCAAATTGTCTCTATTTGCAGAAGACATGATAGTATACCTAGATGACCCCATCACCTCAGCCAAAAAGCTCCTGAAATTGAGGAGCAACTTCAGCAACGTCTCAGAAAATAAAATTAATGTTCAAAAAATCACAATCATTCCTATACACCAATAACAGTCTTAAAGAAAACCAAATCAAGGATGAACTGCCATTCACAATTGCTATAAAGAAAATAAAATACCTAGGAAGACAACACACAAGGAATGTAAGGGACCTCTTTAAGGAAAACTACAAACCACAGCTCAACGAAATAAGAGAGGACACAAACAGATGGAGAAACATTCCATGTTCGTGGTCAGGAAGAATCAATATCGTGAAAATGTCTATGCTGCCCAAAGTAATTTACACAATCAATGCTATCCCCATCAAACTACCATTGAATTTCTTCACAGAACTGGAAAAAACCACCATGAATTTCATATAAAATCAAAATAGAGCCCGCATAGCCAAGTCAATTACAAGCAAAAAGAACACAGCGGGAGGCATCACACTACGAGACTTCAAAGTATACTACAAGGCTACAGTAATCAAAACAGCATGGTACTGGTACCAAAACAGAGATATAGACCAGCGGAACAGAACAGGGGCCACAGAGGCAACACAACATATCTACAACCATATTATCTTTGATAAACCAGACAAAAACAGGCAATGGGGAAAGGATTCCCTATTTAATAAATGGTGTTGGGAAAACTGGCTAGCCATGTGCAGAAAGCAGAAACTGGACCCCTTCCTGACACCTTACACTAAAATTAACTCCAGATGGATTAAAGACTTAAACGTAAGACCTGACACCATAAAACCTTAGAAGAAAATCTAGGCAAAACCATTCAGGACATAGGAGTAGGCAAGGACTTCATGAACTAAACACCAAAAGCATTGGCAACAAAAGCCAAAATAGACAAATGGGACCTAATCAAACTCCACAGCTTCTGCACAGCAAAAGAAACAGTCACTAGAGTGAATCAGCAACCATCAGAATGGGAAAAAATCTTTGCAGTTTACACATCTGACAAAGGGTTGATATCCAGAATTTACAAAGAACTCAAACAGATTTACAGGAAAACAAACAAGCCCATTCAAAACTGGGCAAAGGATATGAACAGACACTTTACAAAAGAAGACTTACATGAGGCCCACAAACTTATAAAAAAGTGCTCATAATCACTGGTCATTAGAGAGATGCAAATCAAAACCACATTGAGATACCATCTCACACCAGTTAGAATAGCGATCATTAAAAAATCTGGAGACAGCAGATGCTGGAGAGGATGTGGAGAAATAGGAACACTCTTACACTGTTGGTGGGAGTGCAAATTAGTTCAACCATTGTGGAAGACAGTGTGGCTATTCCTCAGGGACCTAGAAATAGAAATTCCATTTGACCCAGCAATCCCATTACTGGGCATCTATCCAAAGGAGTATAAATCGTTCTAGTATAAGGACACATGCACACGAATGTTCATTGCAGCACTGTTTACAATAGCAAAGACCTGGAACCAACCCAAATGCCCAACAATGACACACTGGACTGGGAAAATGTGGCACATATGCACCATGGAATATTATGCAGCAATGAAAAATGGTGAGTTTGTGTCCTTTGTAAGGACATGGATGCATCTGGAGAACATCATTCTCAGCAAACTGACACAAGAACATAAAAGAAATACCGCATATACTCACTCATAGGTGGGTGAGAAAATGAGAACACATGGACACAGAGAGCCAGTCTACTATACACTGGGAACTATTGGGGGGAATGGGGAGGAACTGCGGGGGTGGGTGGGGAGGGATAGAGTTGTGATGAATGTCAAGTGTGGGTGAAGGGGAGGAAGGCAGCAAAACACACTGCCATGTGTGTACCTATGCAATTATCTTTCACGTTCTGCACATGTACCCCAAAACCTATAATGCAATAAAAATTAAAATAAATAAATTAATTAATTAATAAAAAAATATTGGGGAGTGTTTTTCATGTGGACATTTATTTGGAGACTCACGGAATAGTGCACATCTGGAGAATTGTCAAGAATCTATTTGGAATGGCAATGCATTCAGACTCTTTGAATAATAAAGAACTTATATAATTGTGAGGAATCCATTCCAAATGGCCAAATATTCGGAGCCTCAGTGAATCATGAACAATAATGTAATAATCAAGAGTCTATTGATTATGCACTCTAATTCATCCATGCGGTGAAAAATATGCCTCTTTCGAGTACTGATCGGGCTGTTTATATGGTCACTCATTTGGAGCCTCACTAAATAGTACACAACGGAAAACAAGTCAGGGGTGTGTTTCAAATGGCCACTCATTCAGAAGCTCAGAGAATAATTCAAAGACGTTGAGTACTCAGGATCCTTTCTCATATGGCGAATCATTCAGAGTTTTACTGAGGGTTACAAAGCTTGGAAATTTTCAGGATTCTATTTAATATAAACACTCATTATTAGCTTCAGTGAATCACACATGTCTGTGATATACTTAGGATACTAATTCTTATTACCCCCAAAATTCCAAGATTCCCTGAATATTACCCACTCTTGAAATAACCAGAAGTCTATATAATATTGTGAGTCATTAGAAAGCCCAAGAAATAACACACTACTGAGAAATAGTCAGGAGTCTATTTCATATGGCCACTCATCAAATCAGTGAATAACGGACAACACGGTAATACTCAGCATCCTGTTGTATATGACCTCTGATTCAGTATCGCACAGAATGACCCACCAGGGAATCGTCAGGATTCTGTTTCATAGGAACATTCATTCATAGCCCTACTAAATAATGCACAAGAAGACAATAGTCAGGAGTCTATTGCATATGGCCTATTTTTGTGAGCTTCAGTGAATAACGAACACCTGTGGACTAGTCGTGACGCTATTTAAGATAGCCACAAATAAAGGACCTCCCTGAATGATGCACACCTGGGTGACAGTCAGGAGTGCACATAAAACGGGTACACATTCAGAGTCTCTGTAAGTAATGTACACCTTCGCAATGGACAGGAGTCCTTTTTCTATTCCCACTTATTCAGGGTCTCATTCAAAAATACACACCTGGGTGATAGTCAGGAGTCTATTTCATATGGCCTTTTTTCTGAGCTTCAGTGAATAACGAACACCTGTGGACTAGTCGTGACGCTATTTAAGATAGCCACAAATAAAGGACCTCCTGAATGATGCACACCTGGGTGACAGTCAGGAGTGCACATAAAACGGGTACACATTCAGAGTCTCTGTAAGTAATGTACACCTTCGCAATGGACAGGAGTCCTTTTTCTATTCCCACTTATTCAGGGTCTCATTCAAAAATACACACCTGTAGAAGAGTTAATAGCCTACTTCATATGACCACCCATTTAGATCCTCCAGGAGTCATGCCCACCAGGGTAATATTCACATCCCTCTCTCATATAGAGGCTCATTCAGTGCCTCACTGAATGATACACACCTAGGGTGTCATCGGGATTCTAATCCATACTGCCAATCATTCAGAAACTTACTGAATAATTCACAAAGTAGCAATAGTCAGGTGACTATTTTCTTTGGCCTCCCATTGAGAGTTTAAGTGAATAATGAACTTTTATGGAGAAGTCAGGATGCTGTTTATGGTAGCCAGGAATTAAGTGCTTTCTGAGTAATACACACCTGGGTGATAGTCAGGAGTCTATTTCATATGATCTCTCATTCTGGGCCTAACTGAAGAATGCACACCTGGGAAAGTGTCAGGAGTCTATTTGGTTTGCACACTCATACAGAACTTGTTTAAATGATGCGAACATGTAGAAAAATTAGAAGTCTATGTCATATGGCTACTTATTCAAACAATCAATGAATAACGCACACCTGTGGAGTAAGGAGAAGTCTGTTTCATATGGCCACTCTTTCACAGCCTCACCGCCTATTACACACTTGTGATATAATATGTAGTCCGTTTCTAATGGCCACTCATTCAGAGAATTACTGAATAATGCCCACCTGTGGAACAGTAAGAAGTCCCTTTTATGGCTACTCATTGAGAGCCTCACTGAATAATACACACCTGGGTGATAGTCAGGAGTCTATTTCATATGGCCACTCAGAGAATCAGTGAATAACACACACAAAGAAATCATTGGGGAGTGTCTTTCATGTGGACATTCATTGAGAGACTCACGGAATAGTGCACATCTGGAGAATGGTCAGGATACTTGTATATGGAAACTCAATGTGTACCTCACTGAAAATTTTACACCAGTGGAATAGTCAGGAGTCTATTTCATGTAGACACATATTCAGAGCCTCAGTCTTTAATACACACCTGTGTGATAGTAAGAAATCTAATTAATATAGCCATATATTTAGAGCCTCCCTGAATAATACACAGTTGGAGAATAATTTCGAGTCTATTTTCGATGGATATTCATTCGGAGCCTCGGTGAATAGCGGACAACTCTGGAGTATCCAGGAGTCTATTTAATTTTGACGCTCATTCTTAGCCTCAGTAGATAATATGCATTTTTGATAAAGTCAGGAGTTTATTTCATATGACCACTTATTCAGAGCCTCATTGAATAATAAACACTTAGGGAATAGTAAAGAGTCTATTTTATGTGGCCACTCTCTTAGTACCTTACTGGGTGGTTCACATCTGGAGAATGGTCAGGATACTTGTATATGGAAACTCAATGTGTACCTCACTGAAAATTTTACACCAGTGGAATAGTCAGGAATGCATTTTATTTGTTCCATTTTCAGAGCATCAGTGAATAACACACACAAAGAAATCATTGGGGAGTGTCTTTCATGTGGACATTCATTGAGAGACTCACGGAATAGTGCACATCTGGAGAATTCTCAAGAGTCTATTTGGAATGGCAATGCATTCAGACTCTTTGAATAACAAAAAACCTATGGAATTTTGAGGAATCCATTCCAAATGGCCAAATATTCGGAGCCTCAGTGAATCATGAACAACAAAGTAATAATCAGGAGTCTATTGATTATGCACTGTCATTCATCCACGCGGTGAATAATACAGGTCTTTCGAGTACTGATGGGTCTGTTTATATGGCCACTCATTTGGAGTCTCACTAAATAGTACACAACTGAAAACAAGTCAGGGGTGTATTTCAAATGGCCACTCATTCAGAAGCTCAGTGAATAATTCAAAGATGTTGAGTACTCAGGATCCTTTCTCATATGGCGAATCATTCAGAGTTTCACTGAGGGATACAAAGCTTGGAAATTGTCAGGATTCTATTTAATATAAACACTCATTATGAGCCTCAGTGAATCACACATGTCTGTGAGATACTTAGGATACTAATTCTTATTACCCACAAAATTCATAAATTCCCTGAATATTACCCTCTCTTGAAATAACCAGAATTCTATTTAATATAAACACTCATTATGAGCCTCAGTGAATCACACATGTCTGTGAGATACTTAGGATACTAATTCTTATTACCCCAAAATTCCTAGATTCCTGAATATTACCCACTCTTGAAATAACCAGAATTCTATTTAATAAATGGTGTTGGGAAAACTGGCTAGCCATGTGCAGAAAGCAGAAACTGGACCCCTTCCTGACACCTTACACTAAAATTAACTCCAGATGGATTAAAGACTTAAACGTAAGACCTGACACCATAAAACCTTAGAAGAAAATCTAGGCAAAACCATTCAGGACATAGGAGTAGGCAAGGACTTCATGAACTAAACACCAAAAGCATTGGCAACAAAAGCCAAAATAGACAAATGGGACCTAATCAAACTCCACAGCTTCTGCACAGCAAAAGAAACAGTCACTAGAGTGAATCAGCAACCATCAGAATGGGAAAAAATCTTTGCAGTTTACACATCTGACAAAGGGTTGATATCCAGAATTTACAAAGAACTCAAACAGATTTACAGGAAAACAAACAAGCCCATTCAAAACTGGGCAAAGGATATGAACAGACACTTTACAAAAGAAGACTTACATGAGGCCCACAAACTTATAAAAAAGTGCTCATAATCACTGGTCATTAGAGAGATGCAAATCAAAACCACATTGAGATACCATCTCACACCAGTTAGAATAGCGATCATTAAAAAATCTGGAGACAGCAGATGCTGGAGAGGATGTGGAGAAATAGGAACACTCTTACACTGTTGGTGGGAGTGCAAATTAGTTCAACCATTGTGGAAGACAGTGTGGCTATTCCTCAGGGACCTAGAAATAGAAATTCCATTTGACCCAGCAATCCCATTACTGGGCATCTATCCAAAGGAGTATAAATCGTTCTAGTATAAGGACACATGCACACGAATGTTCATTGCAGCACTGTTTACAATAGCAAAGACCTGGAACCAACCCAAATGCCCAACAATGACACACTGGACTGGGAAAATGTGGCACATATGCACCATGGAATATTATGCAGCAATGAAAAATGGTGAGTTTGTGTCCTTTGTAAGGACATGGATGCATCTGGAGAACATCATTCTCAGCAAACTGACACAAGAACATAAAAAGAAATACCGCATATACTCACTCATAGGTGGGTGAGAAAAATGAGAACACATGGACACAGAGAGCCAGTCTACTATACACTGGGAACTATTGGGGGGAATGGGGGAGGAACTGCGGGGGTGGGTGGGGAGGGATAGAGTTGTGATGAATGTCAAGTGTGGGTGAAGGGGAGGAAGGCAGCAAAACACACTGCCATGTGTGTACCTATGCAATTATCTTTCACGTTCTGCACATGTACCCCAAAACCTATAATGCAATAAAAATTAAAATAAATAAATTAATTAATTAATAAAAAAATATTGGGGAGTGTTTTTCATGTGGACATTTATTTGGAGACTCACGGAATAGTGCACATCTGGAGAATTGTCAAGAATCTATTTGGAATGGCAATGCATTCAGACTCTTTGAATAATAAAGAACTTATATAATTGTGAGGAATCCATTCCAAATGGCC
Organism: Saguinus midas; assembly: GCA_021498475.1. NCBI lineage: Eukaryota > Metazoa > Chordata > Mammalia > Primates > Cebidae > Saguinus > Saguinus midas. Next base: position 33,059,446 of record CM038404.1, on the reverse strand, counting down.
AAATATTCGGAGCCTCAGTGAATCATGAACAATAAGGTAATAATCAGGAGTCTATTGATTATGCACTCTCATTCATCCACACGGTGAATAATACAGGTCTTTCGAGTACTGATGGGTCTGTTTATATGGCCACTCATTTGGAGCCTCACTAAATAGTACACAACTGAAAACAAGTCAGGGGTGTATTTCAAATGGCCACTCATTCAGAAGCTCAGTGAATAATTCAAAGATGTTGAGTACTCAGGATCCTTTCTCATATGGCGAATCATTCAGAGTTTCACTGAGGGATACAAAGCTTGGAAATTGTCAGGATTCTATTTAATATAAACACTCATTATGAGCCTCAGTGAATCACACATGTCTGTGAGATACTTAGGATACTAATTCTTATTACCCCAAAATTCCTAGATTCCTGAATATTACCCACTCATGAAATAACCAGAAGTCTATTTAATATTGTGAGTCATTAGAAAGCCCAAGAAATAATACACTACTGGGGAATAGTCAGGAGTCTATTTCATATGGCCACTCAGAGAATCAGTGAATAATGGACACCACGGTAATACTCAGGATCCTGTTTTATATGACCTCTGATTCAGTATCGCACTGAATGACACACCAGGGAATCGTCAGGATTCTGTTCCATAGGAACATTCATTCAGAGCCTTACTGAATAATGCACAAGGGGACAATAGTCAGGAGTCTATTTCATATGGCCTCTTTTTCTGAGCTTCAGTGAATAACGAACACCTGTGGACTAGTCGTGACGCTATTTAAGATAGCCACAAATAAAGCACCTCCCTGAATGATGCACACCTGGGTGACAGTCAGGAGTCTACATAAAACGGCTACACATTCAGAGTCTCTGTAAATAATGCACACCTGGGCAATGGACAGGAGTCCTTTTTTATTCCCACTTATTCAGGGTCTCATTCAATAATACACACCTGTAGAAGAGTTAAGAGCCTACTTCATATAGCCACCCATTTAGATCCTCAATGAGTCATGCCCACCAGGGTAATATTCACAACCCTCTCTCATATAGCGGCTCATTCAGTGCCTCACTGAATGATACACACCTGGGGTGTCATCGGGATTCTAATCCATACTGCCAATCATTCAGAACCTTACTGAATAATTCACAAAGGAGCAATAGTCAGGTGACTATTTTATATGGCCTCCCATTAAGAGCTTCAGTGAATAATGAACTTTTATGGAGTAGTCAGGATGCTGTTTATGGTAGCCACGAATTAAGTGCTTTCTGAATAATACACACCTGGGTGATAGTCAGGAGTCTATTTCATATGGCCACTCATCAAATCAGTGAATAATGGACACCACGGTAATACTCAGCATCCTGTTGTATATGACCTCTGATTCAGTATCGCACTGAATGACACACCAGGGAATCGTCAGGATTCTGTTCCATAGGAACATTCATTCAGAGCCTTACTGAATAATGCACAAGAAGACAATAGTCAGGAGTCTATTTCATATGGCCTCTTTTTCTGAGCTTCAGTGAATAATGAACTTTTATGGAGTAGTCAGGATGCTGTTTATGGTAGCCACGAATTAAGTGCCTTTCTGAATAATACACACCTGGGTGATAGTCAGGAGTCTATTTCATATGATCTCTCATTCTGGGCCTAACTGAAGAATGCACACCTGGGAAAGTGTCAGGAGTCTATTTGGTTTGCACACTCATACAGAACTTGTTTAAATGATGCGAACATGTAGAAAAATTAGAAGTCTATGTCATATGGCTACTTATTCAAACAATCAATGAATAACGCACACCTGTGGAGTAAGGAGAAGTCTGTTTCATATGGCCACTCTTTCACAGCCTCACCGCCTATTACACACTTGTGATATAATATGTAGTCCGTTTCTAATGGCCACTCATTCAGAGAATTACTGAATAATGCCCACCTGTGGAACAGTAAGAAGTCCCTTTTTTATGGCTACTCATTGAGAGCTTCACTGAAGGTTCACACCAGGGTAAATGCTCAGGATTCTGTTTTAACCCCTAATTCAGAGTCTCATTGAATAAGACACTTGTGGAAAAGTCAGGTGTCTTTTTCTTGTGGCCTCCCATTCGGAGTGTCTCTGAAAATTGTGGAGGAGTCCGGAGTCTATTTCATGTAGACCCATATTCAGAGCCTCAGTCTTTAATACACACCTGTGTGATAGTAAGAAATCTAATTAATATAGCCATATATTTAGAGCCTCCCTGAATAATACACAGTTGGAGAATAATTTCGAGTCTATTTTCGATGGATATTCATTCGGAGCCTCGGTGAATAGCGGACAACTCTGGAGTATCCAGGAGTCTATTTAATTTTGACGCTCATTCTTAGCCTCAGTAGATAATATGCATTTTTGATAAAGTCAGGAGTTTATTTCATATGACCACTTATTCAGAGCCTCATTGAATAATACACACTTAGGGAATAGTAAAGAGTCTATTTTATGTGGCCACTCTCTTAGTACCTTACTGGGTGGTTCACATCTGGAGAATGGTCAGGATACTTGTATATGGAAACTCAATGTGTACCTCACTGAAAATTTTACACCAGTGGAATAGTCAGGAATGCATTTTATTTGTTCCATTTTCAGAGCATCAGTGAATAACACACACAAAGAAATCATTGGGGAGTGTCTTTCATGTGGACATTCATTGAGAGACTCACGGAATTTTGCACATCTGGAGAATTCTCAAGAGTCTATTTGGAATGGCAATGCATTCAGACTCTTTGAATAACAAAAAAAACCTATGGAATTTTGAGGAATCCATTCCAAATGGCCAAATATTCGGAGCCTCAGTGAATCAAGAACAATAAAGTAATAATCAGGAGTCCATTGATTATGCACTCTCATTCATCCATATGGTGAATAATACAGGTCTTTCGAGTACTGATTGGGCGGTTTATATAGCCACTCATTTGGAGCCTCAGTAAATTGTACACAACGGAAAACAAGTCAGGGGTGTATGTCAAAAGGCCACTCATTCAGAAGCTCAGTGAATAATTCAAAGATGTTGAGTACTCAAGATCCTTTCTCATATGGCGAATCATTCAGAGTTTCACTGAGGGTTACAAAGGTTGGAAATTGTCAGGATTCTATTTAATGTAAACACTCATTATGAGCCTCAGTGAATCACACATGTCTGTGAGATACTTAGGATACTAATTCTTATTACCCCCAAAATTCCTAGATTCCCTGAATATTACCCACTAGTGAAATAACCAGAATTCTATTTAATATTGTGAGTAATTAGAAATCCTAAGAAATAATATTCTACTGGGGAATAGTCAGGAGTCTATTTCATATGGCCACTCAGAGAATCTGTGAATAATGGACACCACGGTAATACTCAGGATCCTGTTTTATATGACCTCTGATTCAATATCGCACTGAATGACACACCAGGGAATCATCAGGATTCTGTTCCATAGGAGCATTCATTCAGAGCCTTACTTAATAATGCACAAGGGGACAATAGTCAGGAGTCTATTTCATATGGCCTTTTTTTCTGAGATTCAGTGAATAATGAACACCTGTGGACTAGTTGTGATGCAATTTAAGATAGCCACAAAGAAACCATCTCCTGAATGATGCACACCTGGGTGACAGTCGGGTGTACACATAAAAAGGATAGACATTCAGAGTCTCTGTAAATAATGCACACCTGGGCAATCGACAGGAGTCATTTTTCTATTCCCAATTTTTCAAGCTCTCATTCAATTATATACACCTGTAGAAGAGTTAAGAGCCTACTTCATATAGCCCCCCATTTAGATCCTCAATGAGTAATGCCAACCAGGCTAATATTCGCAAACCTCTCTCATATAGTGGCTCATTCAGTGCCTCACTGAATGATACACACCTAGGGTGTCATCGGGATTCTAATCCATACTTCCAATCATTCAGAACCTTACTGAATAATTCACAAAGTAGCAATAGTCAGGTGACTATTTTATATGGCCTCCTATTCAGAGCTTCAGTGAATAATAAACTTTTATGGAGAAGTCAGGATGCTGTTTATGGTAGCCTTGAATTAAGGGCTTTCTGTGTAATACACACCTGGGTGATAGGAGACTATTTCATATGATCTCTCATTCTGGGCCTAACTGAAGAATGCACACCTGGGAAAGTGTCTGGAGTCTATTTGGTTTGCACACTCATAAAGAACCTGTTTCAATGATGCGAACATGTAGAATAATTAGAAGTCAATGTCATATGGCTACTGATTCACACAATCACTCAATAACGCACGCCTGTGGAGTAATGAGAAGTCTGTTTCATATGGACACTCTTACACAGCCTCACCGCATATTACACATTGTGATATAATATGTAGTCCATTTCTAATGGCCATTAATTAAGAGAATTACTGAATAATGCCCACCTGTGGAACAGTAAGAAGTCCCATTTTATGGCTACTCATTGATAGCTTCACTGAAGGTTCACACCAGGGGAAATGCGCAGGATTCTGTTTTAACCCCTAATTCAGAGTCTCATTGAATAAGGCACACCTGTGGAAGAGTCAGGTGTCTTTTTCAGGTGGTCTCTCATTCGGAGTGTCTCTGAATAATGTGAAGTAGTCCGGAGTCTATTTCATGTAGGCACATATTCAGAGCCTCAGTGTTTAATGCACACCTGTGTGATAGTAAGCAATCTAATTAATATCGCCAGATATTTAGAGCCTCATTGAAAAATACACAGCTGGAGAATAATTTGGAGTCTATTTTCTATGGATATTTATTCGGAGCCTCGGTGAATAGTGCACACCTCTGGAGTAGCCAGGAGTCTATTTTATTTGGATGCTCATTCTTAGCCTCAGTAGATAATATGCACCTTTGATATAGTCAGAAGTTTATTTCATATGACCACTTATTGAGAGCCTCATTGAATAATACACACGTAGGGAATAGTCAAGAGTCTATTTTATGTGGCCACTCTCTGAGAACCTTACTGAGTGGTTCACATCTGGAGAATGGTCAGGATACTTGTATATGGACACTCAATGTGTACCTCACTGAAAATTTCACACCTGTGGAATAGTCAGAAATGCATTTTATTTGTTCCCTTTTCAGAGCATCAGTGAATAACACACACATAGAAAACATTGGGGAGTGTGTTTCATGTGGACATTCATTGAGAGACTCACGGAATAGTGCACATCTGGAGAATTCAAAAGAGTCTATTTGTAATGGCAATGCATTCAGACTCTTTGAATAAGAAAAAACCTATGGAATTGTGAGAATTCCGTTCCAAATGGCCAAATATTCAGAGCCTCAGTGAATCATGAACAATAAGGTAATAATCAGGAGTCTATTGATTATGCACTCTCATTCATCCATGAGGTGAATAATACACGTCTTTTGAGAACTGATTGGGCGGTTTATATGGCCATTCATTTGGAGCCTCACTAAATAGTACACAACTAAAAACAAGTCAGGGGTGTATTTCAAATGGCCACTCATTCAAAAGCTCAGTGAATAATTCAAAGGTGTTGAGTACAAAGAAACCTTTCTCATATCGTGAATCATTCAGGGTTTCACTGAGGGATACAATGCTTGGAAATTGTCAGGATTCTATTTAATATACACCCTCATTATGAGCCTCAGTGAATTACACATGTCTGTGAGATACTTAGGATACTAATTCTTGTTACCCCAAAATTTCTAGATTCCCTGAATATTACCCACTCTTGAAATAACCAGAAGTCTATTTGATATTGTGAGTCATTACAAAGCCCACGGAATAATACGCTTCTGAGGAATAGTCAGCAGTCTATTTAATATGGCCACTCAGAGAATCAGTGAATAATGGACACCACGGTAATACTCAGGATCCTGTTTTATATGACCTCTGATTCAGTATCGCACTGCATGACACACCAGGGAATCGTCCGGATTCTGTTCCTTAGGAACATTCATTCAGAGCCTTACTGAATAATGCACAAGGGGACAATAGTCAGGAGTCTATTACATATGGCCTCTTTTTCTGAACTTCAGTGAATAACGAACACCTGTGGACTAGTCGTGACGCTATTTAAGATAGCCACAAATAAAATACCTCCTTGATTGATGCACACCTGGTTGACAGTCAGAAGTCTACATAAAACGGCTACATATTCAGGGTCTCTGTAAATAATGCACACCTGGGCAATGGACAGGGGTCCCTTTTTTATTCCCACTTATTCAGGGTCTCATTCAATAATACACACCTATAGAAGAGTTAAGAGCATACTTTATATAGCCATCCATTTAGATCCTCAATGAATCATGCCCAACAGGGTAATATTCGCAACCCTCTCTCATATAGCGGCTCATTCAATGGTTCACTGAATGTTACACACCTGTGGTGTCATCGGGATTCTAATCCATACTGCCACTCATTCAGAAACTTACTGAATAATTCACAAAGCAGCAATAGTCAAGTGACTATTTTATACGGCCTCCCATTAAGAGCTTCAGTGAATAATGAACTTTTATGGAGTAGTAAGGATGCTGTTTATGGTACCCACGAATTAAGTGCCTTTATGAATAATACACACCTGGGTGATAGTCAGGAGTCTATTTTTTATGATCTCTCATTCTGGGCCTACCTGAAGAATGCACACGTCGGAAAGTGTCAGGAGTCTATTTGGTATGCACACTCATACAGAACATTATTTTTTATTTTTTTATTTTTATTGCATTATAGGTTTGGGGGTACATGTGCAGAATGTGCAAGATAGTTGCATAGGTACACACATGGCAGTGGGTTTTGCTGCCTTCCTCCCCTTCACCCACACTTGGCATTCATCTCCAGGCTATCCCCCCCAGCCCCCACCCGCTGTCCCTCCCCCATTTTCCCCAACAGTCCCCAGTGTATAGTAGACCACCTCTCTGTGTCCATGTGTTCTCATTTTTCTCACCCGCCTATGAGTGAGTATATACGGTATTTCTTTTTCTGTTTTTGTGTCACTTTGCTGAGAATGATGTTCTCCAGATGCATCCATGTCCTTACAAAGGACACAAACTCATCATTTTTGATTGCTGCATAATATTCCATGGTGTATATGTGCCACATTTTCCCAGTCCAGTCTATCATCGATGGGCATTTGGGTTGGTTCCAGGTCTTTGCTATTGTAAACAGTGCTGCAATGAACATTCGTGAGCATGTGTCCTTATAGTGGAACGATTTATACTCTTTTGGATAGATACCCAGTAATGGGATTGCTGGGTCAAATGAAATTTCTATTTCTAGGTCCTTGAGGAATCGCCACACTGTCTTCCACAATGGTTGAACTAATTTACATTCTCACCAACAGTGTAAGAATGTTCCTATTTCTCCACATCCTCTCCAGCATCTGCTGTCTCCAGATTTTTTAATGATCACCATTCTAACTGGTGTGAGATGATATCTCAATGTGGTTTTGATTTGCATCTCTCTAATGACCAATGATGATGAGCACTTTTTCATATGTTTGTTGGCCTCATGTATGTCTTCTTTTGTAAAGTTTCTGTTCATATCCTTTGCCCATTTTTGAATGGGCTTGTTTGTTTTTTTTTCTGTAAATCTGTTTGAGTTCTTTGTAAATTCTGGATATCAGCCCTTTGTCAGATGTGTAAACTGCAAAGATTTTTTTCCCATTCTGATGGTTGCTGATTCACTCTAGTGACTGTTTCTTTTGCCCTGCAGAAGCTGTGGAGTTTGATTAGGTCCCATTTGTCTATTTTGGCTTTTGTTGCCAGTGCTTTTGGTGTTTTGTTCATGAAGTTTTTGCCTACTCCTATGTCCTAAACGGTTTTGCCTAGATTTTCTTCTAGGGTTTTTATGGTGTCAGGTATTACGTTTAAGTCTTTAATATATCTGGAGTTAATTTTAGTGTAAGGTGTCAGAAAGGGGTCCAGTTTCTGCTTTCTGCACATGGCTAGCCAGTTTTCCCAACACCATTTATTAAATAGGGAATGCCTTCCCCATTGCCTGTTTTTGTGTGGTTTATCAAAGATGATATGGTTGTAGATATGTTGTGTTGCCTCCGATGTTTCTGTTCTGTTACATTGGTCTATATCTCTGTTTTGGTACCAGTACCATGTTGTTTTGATTACTGTAGCTTTGTTGTACAGTTTGAAGTCTGGTAGCGAGATGCCTCCCGCTGTGTTCTTTTTGCTTAGAATTGACTTGGCTATACGGGCTCTTTTTTGGTTCCATATAAAATTCATGGTGGCTTTTTCCAGTTCTGTGAAGAAATTCAATGGTAGTTTGATGGGGATAGCATTGAATGTGTAAATTACTTTGGGCAGTGTAGCCATTTTCACAATATTGATTCTTCATAACCACGAACATGGAATGTTTCTCCATCTGTTTGTGTCCTCTCTTATTTCGTTGAGCAGTGGTTTGTAGTTTTCCTTAAAGAGGTCCCTTACATTCCTAGTGAGTTGTATTCCTAGGTATTTTATTTTCTTTGTAGTAATTGTGAATGGCAGTTCGTTCTTAATTTGGTTCTCTTTAATTCTGTTATTGGTGTATAGGAATGCTTGTGATTTTTGAACATTGATTTTATATCCTGAGACTTTGCTGAAGTTGCTTATCAGTCGCAGGAGCTTTTGTGCTGAGGTGATGAGGTCTTCTAGGCATACTATCATGTCGTCTGCAAATAGAGACAATTTGGCTTCCACCTTTCCTATTTGAATACCCTTTATTTCTTTTTCTTGTCTGATTGCTCTGGCTAGAACTTCCAGTACTATGTTGAATAGAAGTGGTGAGAGAGCGCATCCTTGTCTAGTGCCAGCTTTCAAAGGGAATGCTTCCAGTTTTTGTCCATTAAGTTTGATATTAACTGTTGGTTTGTCGTAAATAGCTTTTATTACTTTGAGATATGTTCCATCAATACCACGTTTATTGAGGGTTTTTAGCATAAAGGGCTGTTGAATTTTATCAAATGCCTTCTCTGTGTCAATTGAGATAATCATGTGGTTTTTGTTTTTGCTTCTGTTTATGTGATGAATTACATATATAGACTTGCATATGTTGAACCAGCCTTGCATCCCCGGGATGAATCCTACTTGATCATGATGGATAAGTTTTTTAATGTGCTGTTGCAATCTATTTGCCAGTATTTTACTGAAGATTTTTGCATCTATGTTCATCATGGATATTGGTCTGAAGTTTTTTTTTCTTGTTGAGTCTCTGCCAGGTTTTGGTATCAGGATGATGTTGGTCTCATAAAATGATTTGGGAATGGTTCTCTTATTTCGATTATTTGGAATAGTTTCAGAAGGAATGGTACCAGATCCTCTTTGTGTGTCTGGTAGAATTCAGCTGTGAACCCATCTGGACCTGGGCTTTTTTTGTGTGGTAGGCTCTTAATTGCTGCCTCAACTTCTGACCTTGTTATTGGTCTATTCATAGTTTCGACTTCCTCCTGGTTTAGGCTTGGGAGGACACAGGAGTCCAGGAATTTATCCATTTCTTCCTGATTTACTAGTTTTTGTGCATAGAGTTGTTTGTAGTTTTCCTTAAAGAGGTCCCTTACATTCCTAGTGAGTTGTATTCCTAGGTATTTTATTTTCTTTGTAGTAATTGTGAATGGCAGTTCGTTCTTAATTTGGTTCTCTTTAATTCTGTTATTGGTGTATAGGAATGCTTGTGATTTTTGAACATTGATTTTATATCCTGAGACTTTGCTGAAGTTGCTTATCAGTTGCAGGAGCTTTTGGGCTGAGGTGATGGGGTCTTCTAGGCATACTATCATGTCGTCTGCAAATAGAGACAATTTGGCTTCCACCTTCCTATTTGAATACCCTTTATTTCTTTTTCTTGTCTGATTGCTCTGGCTAGAACTTCCAGTACTATGTTGAATAGAAGTGGTGAGAGAGGCATCCTTGTCTAGTGCCAGCTTTCAAAGGGAATGCTTCCAGTTTTTGCCATTAAGTTTGATATTAACTGTTGGTTTGTCGTAAATAGCTTTTATTACTTTGAGATATGTTCCATCAATACCAGTTTATTGAGGGTTTTAGCATAAAGGGCTGTTGAATTTTATCAAATGCCTTCTCTGTGTCAATTGAGATAATCATGTGGTTTTTGTTTTTGCTTCTGTTTATGTGGTGAATTACATTTATAGACTTGCATATGTTGAACCAGCCTTGCATCCCAGGATGAATCCTACTTGATCATGATGGATAAGTTTTTAATGTGCTGTTGCAATCGATTTGCCAGTATTTTATTGAAGATTTTTGCATCTATGTTCATCATGGATATTGGCCTGAAGTTTTTTTTTCTTGTTGAGTCTCTGCCAGGTTTTGGTATCAGGATGATGTTGGTCTCATAAAATGATTTGGGAATGGTTCTCTCTTTTTGGATTATTTGGAATAGTTTCAGAAGGAATGGTACCAGATCCTCTTTGTGTGTCTGGTAGAATTCAGCTGTGAACCCATCTGGACCTGGGCTTTTTTTGTGTGGTAGGCTCTTAATTGCTGCCTCAACTTCTGACCTTGTTATTGGTCTATTCATAGTTTCGACTTCCTCCTGGTTTAGGCTTGGGAGGACACAGGAGTCCAGGAATTTATCCATTTCTTCCTGATTTACTAGTTTGTGTGCATAGAGTTGTTTGTAGTATTCTCTGATGATGGTTTGAATTTCTGTGGAATCTGTAGTGATTTCCCCTTTATCGTTTATTATTGCATCTATTTGGTTGTTCTCTCTTTTCGTTTTTATCAGTCTGGCTAGTGGTCTGTCTATCTTGTTGATCTTTTCAAAAACCCAGCTCTTAGATTTATTAATTTTTGAAGGGTTTTTCTTGTCTCTATCTCCTTCAGTTCTGCTCTGATCTAAGTTATTTCTTGTCTTCGGCTAGGTTTTGAGCTTTTTTGATCTTCTTCCTCTAGCTCTTTCAATTTTGACGATAGGGTTTCAATTTTGGATCTCTCCACTCTTCTCATGTGGGCACTTATTGCTATATATTTTCCTCGACAGACTGCTTTAAATGTGTCCCAGAGATTCTGGTACGTTGTGTCTTCATTCTCGTTGGTTTCAAAGAACTTCTTTATTTCTGCCTTCATTTCATTGTTTATCCAATCAACATTCAAGAGCCAGTTGTTCAGTTTCCATGAAGCTGTGCGGTTCTGAGTTAGTTTCTGAATTCTGAGTTCCAAATTGATTGCACTATGGTCTGAGAGACTGTTTGTTATAATTTCAGTTGTTTTGCATTTGCTGAGGAGTGCTTTCCTTCCACTGATGTGGTCAATTTTGGAGTAGGTGTGATGTGGTGCTGAGAAGAATGTATATTCTGTGGATTTGGGGTGAAGAGTTCTGTAAATGTGTATCAGATTTGCTTGTTCCAGGTCTGAGTTCAAGTCCTGGATATCCTTGTTAATTTTCTGTCTGGTTAATCTGTTTGCTATTGACAATGGAGTGTTAAAGTCTCCCACTATTATTGTGTGGGAGTCTAAGTCTCTTTGTAAGTCATTAAGAACTTGCCTTATATATCTGGGTGCTCCTACATTGGGTCCATATATATTTAGAATCGTTAGCTCTTCTTGTTGTATGGATCCTTTTACCATTATGTAATGACCTTCTTTGTCTTTTTTGATCTTTGTTGCTTTAATGTCTATTTTATCAGAGACGAGAATTGCAACTCCTGCTTTTTTTTGCTCTCCGTTTGCTTGGTAAATCTTCCTCCAACCTTTTATTTTGAACCTTTGTGTATCTTTGCGTGTGAGGTGGGTTTCCTGGATACAGCACAGTGCTGGGTTTTGGTTTTTTATTCAATTTGCCAGTCTGTGTCTTTTGATTGGTGCATTTAGCCCATTTACATTCAGGGTTAATATTGTTATGTGTGAATTTGATACTGCCATTTTGATGCTATCTGGCTGTTTTGCCTGTTTGTTCATGTACACTCTTCATTTTGTTGATGGTCTTTAGCATTTGGTATGCTTTTAGGATGGCTGGAACTGGTTGTTTCTTTCTATATGTAGTGCGTCTTTCAGGAGCTCTTGTAAAGCAGGCCTAGTGGTGACAAAATCTCTGAGTACTTGCTTGTTCGTGAAAGATTTTATTTTTCCTTCACTTATCAAGCTCAGTTTGGCTGGATATAAAATTCTGGGTTGAAAGCTCTTTTCTTTAAGGATGTTGAATATTGGCCTCCATTCTCTTCTGGCTTGTAGGTCTCTGCCGAGAGATCTGCTGTGAGTGTGATGGGCTTCCCTTTGTTGGTGACCTGACCTTTCTCTCTGGCTGCCCTTAGTATTTTCTCCTTCGTTTCAACCCTGGTGAATCTGACGATTATGTGCCTTGGGGTTGCTCTTCTTGCGGAGTATCTTTGTGGTATTCTCTGTGTTTCCTGGAGTTGAGTATTGACCTGTCTTGCTAGGTTGGGGAAATTTTTCTGGATAATATCCTGAAGAGTGTTTTCCGTCTTGGATTTATTCTTTTCATCCCATTCTGGTACACCTATCAAACGTAGGTTGGGTCTCTTCACATAGTCACACATTTCTTGGATATTTTGTTCATTCCTTTTTGTACTTTTTCTTTAATCTTGGTTTCTCGTTTTATTTCATTGAGTTGATCTTCAACTTCTGATATTCTTTCTTCTGCTTGGTCAATTCGGCTGTTGAAAATTGTGCATGCTTCATGAAGTTCTCGTGTTGTGTTTTTCAGCTCCTTCAATTCTTTCATATTTCTCTCTAAGTTGTACATTCTTGTTATCAATTCCTCGAATCTTTTTCAAATCTTTTTCAAGGTTCTTAGTTTCTTTGCACTGGTTTAGTACATGTTCCTTTAGCTCACTGAAGTTTCTCATTATCCACTTTCTGAAGTCTGATTCCGTCATTTCATCACATTCTGGTACACCTATCAAACGTAGGTTGGGTCTCTTCACATAGTCACACATTTCTTGGATATTTTGTTCATTCCTTTTTGTACGTTTTTCTTTAATCTTGGTTTCTCGTTTTATTTCATTGAGTTGATCTTCAACTTCTGATATTCTTTCTTCTGCTTGGTCAATTCGGCTGTTGAAAATTGTGCATGCTTCATGAAGTTCTCGTGTTGTGTTTTTCAGCTCCTTCAATTCTTTCATATTTCTCTCTAAGTTGTACATTCTTGTTATCAATTCCTCGAATCTTTTTTCAAATCTTTTTTCAAGGTTCTTTGTTTCTTTTCACTGGTTTAGTACATGTTCCTTTAGCTCACTGAAGTTTCTCATTATCCACTTTCTGAAGTCTGATTCCGTCATTTCATCACATTCATTCTCCGTCCAGATTTGTTCCCTTGCTCGTGAGGAGTTTTGGTCCTTTTTTGGAGGTGCGGTTTTTTGGTTTCGGGTGCTTTCCTCGTTTTTGCGCTGGTTTCTTCCCATGTTAATGGATTTATCCGCCTGTCGTCTTAGTCGTTGCTGATTTTTCAATTGAGTCTCTGTGTGGACGCTGAGATTGTTGATGATGAAGTATTTCTGTTACTTAGTTTTCCTTCTAATGGTCTATCCCCTCTGCTGTCTGAGTGCTGAGATCCACTCCAGGCCCTGTTTGTCTGGTGTATACCTGCAGCAGCTGCGGAACAGTGAGGGATGATACCAGTTTTTTCTTCTGCTGTTCTTGTTCCAGAATAATACCAGCCAAATATCAGTCTGAGTATTCCTTTTCTGGGGTGACTCCTTGGATATATAGGGGTCAGGGAGCTGCTTGAGGAGACAGTCTGTGCTTTATAGGAGCTCCAGTGCTGAGGTGTGATCTCCGTTGTTCATTCAGCGTTGTTGGGAGGTTGTTTATGTCTGCTGCTATAGAACTCATAAAACACCATCCTCTTTTCCCCTTCCTTTGATGCTCTGTCTCAGGGAGTTGGGGCTTTCTTTATGAGTATCTGTTGCACTCTCCTGCCCCACTAGGCGGCAGTCTATTCACTATTTTTTTGCCGGGGCTCTGACCTGCTAGCGCGGGTCTGCCCTGTTGCTGCTGGGCTCCCTTCTGCTGTGGAGCACAGAGTCTCTGTTATGGCAGGTTGCCTCAGCAATGGCAGGCTGCGTCAGTCCTTGGAAGTACTTCAGTGGGGGTGGACTGCTTCAGCAATGGTGGACGCCCCTCTCTCACCGGGCTGCACCATCCTAGATGCCGGCAGCAAAACTCTCAGTCCCAAGCAACTCCAGTCTCCGCCCTGCTTGTCCCTGTGAGCATGGGACCCGCCGAGGCCGATCACCCAGCTCCCTGCCTCAGAGTCCGTTTTCTGTCTCTCTTCCTCTTCCCAAGCTGAAAGGTCGACTCTCTCACTGGCGCCCCAGTAGCCTGCCGATAGGGCACTGGGATCCGTGCAATCTCCCGTGCAGCTGCCCACTTCCCCAGCTCAGATCACGCTTCCAAGGAACCTCCTGGTCTGGCTCATTGTCCAAGTCCCGTTCAATCAGATGAACATGCCAATCTGCCCTTCCAGATCTCAGATTGCCGGTTTAACAGGGCACCCAGACCAGTGAGTTCCACGCCAGGTCCCACTGTGGCGCCGGCTGAAGAGGCAGCGGGAGCCAGCTGCGTTAGCCGGCTGCGCAAGCGTCCCGTGTCTCTCCCACACCTGGGACTTTCAAAGCTCTGTGGGCATAAAAGGAACATCCGAGAATGTGGCTAGGACTCACCCTCTGCGCCTTCACTGAGAGCTGCAATCCTGAGTCGCCTCTACGATGCCATCTTGCCTCCTTCCCCCCTGTAGTCCATTTCTAATGGCCACTCATTCAGAGAATTACTGAATAATGCGCAATTGTGGAACGGTAAGAAGTCCTTTTTTATGGCTACTCATTGAGAGCCTCACTGAAGGTACACACCAGGGGAAATGCTCAGGATTCTGTTTTAAACCCTATTTCAGAGTCTGACTGAATAAGGCACACCTGTGGAAGGTTAGGTGTCTTTTTAATATGACCGCTCATTTGGAGTGTCACTGAATAATGTGGAGTAGTTCAAAGTCTATTTCATGTAGACACATATTCAGAGCCTTAGTGTATAATACACACCTCTGTGATAGTAAGGAATCTAATTAATATCGCCAGACATTTAGAGCCTCACTGAATAATAAACAGCTGGAGAATTATTTGGAGTCCATTTTTGATGGATATTCATTCAGAATTTTGGGGAATAATGCCGACCTGTGGAGTAGCCAGCAGTCTATTTAATTTGTACACTCATTATTTACCTCAGTAGGTAATATGCACCTGTGATAAAGTCAGACGTTTATTTCATATGGCCACTCATTCAGAGCCTCATTGAATAATACACACTTAGGGAATAGTCAAGAGTCTACTTTATGTGGCCACTCTCTGAGTACCTTACTGAGTGTTACACACCTGAAGAATGGACAGGATTTTCATATAGGGACACTCAATGCATACCTCACTGAAAAATTCACACGCGTGGTACAGTTAGAAATGTATTTTATTTGTTTTTTTTTCAGAGCATCAGTGAATACCACACACTTAGAAAACATTGGGGAGTGTGTTTCATGTGGCCACTAATTGAGAGAATTTCGGAATAGTGCACATATGGAGAATTCTCAATAGTCTATTTGGAATGGCAATGCATTCAGACACTTTGAATAACAAAAAAACCTATGGAATTGTGAGGAATCCATTCCAAATGGTCAAATATTCGGAGCCTCAGTGAATCATGAACAATAAGGTAATAATCAGGAATCTATTGATTATGCACTCTCATTCCTCCACGCGGTGAATAATACACGTCTTTCTAGTACTCATGGGTCTGTTTCTATGGCCATTTATTTGGAGCCTCACTAAATAGTACACAACTAAAAACAAGTCAGGGGTGTATTTCAAATGGCCACTCATTCAGAAGCTCAGTGAATAATTCAAAGGTGTTGAGTACACAGGAACCTTTCTCATATGGCGAATCATTCAGAGTTTCACTGAGGGATAGAAAGCTTGGAAATTGTCAGGATTCTATTTAATATACACCCTCACTATGAGCCTCAGTGAATTACACATGTCTGTGAGATACTTAGGATACTAATTCTTATTACCCCCAAAATTTCTAGGTTCTCTGAATATTACCCACTCTTGAAATAACCAGAAGTCTACTTAATATTGTGAGTCATTAGAAAGCCCACGGAATAATACACTTCTGGGGAATAGTCAGCAGTCTATTTCATATGGCCACTGAGAGAATCAGTGAATAATGGACACCACGGTAATACTCAGGATCCTGTTTTATATGACCTCTGATTCAGTATCGCACTGCATGACACACCAGGGAATCGTCAGGATTCTGTTCCATAGGAACATTCATTCAGAGCCTTACTGAATAATGCACAAGGGGACAATAGTCAGGAGTCTATTTCATATGGCCACTCATTCAGAGCCTTACTGAATAATGCACACCTGTGGAATAGTCAGGAGTCTATTTCATATGGCCACTCATTCAGAGAATTACTGAATAATGCACACCTGGGTGACAGTCAGGAGTCTACATAAAATGGCTACACATTCAGAGTCTCTGTAAATAATGCACACCTGGGCAATGGACAGAAGTCCTTTTTTTATTCCCACTTATTCAGGGTCTCATTCAATAATACACACCTGTAGAAGAGTTAAGAGCCTACTTCATACAGCCACCATTTAGATACTCAATGAGTCATGCCCACCAGGGTAATATTCGCAACCCTCTCTCATATAGCGGCTCATTCAGTGCCTCACTGAATGATACACACCTGGGGTGTCATCGGGATTCTAATCCATACTGCCAATCATTCAGAACCTTACTGAATAATTCACAAAGAGCAATAGTCAGGTGACTATTTTATATGGCCTCCCATTAAGAGCTTCAGTGAATAATGAACTTTTATGGAGTAGTCAGGTTTCTGTTTATGGCAGACACGAATTAAGTGCCTTTCTGAATAATATGCACCTGGGTGATAGTCAGGATCTATTTCATATGATCTGTCATTCTGGGCCTAACTGAAGAATGCACACCTGGGAAAATGTCAGGAGTCTATTTCATATGGCCACTCATTCAGAGCCTTACTGAATAATGCACACCTGTGGAATAGTCAGGAGTCTATTTCATATGGCCTCTTTTTCGGAGCTTCAGTGAATAAAGAACACCTGTGGACTAGTCGTGACGCTATTTAAGATAACCACAAATAAAGCACCTTTCTGAATGATGCACCCTTGGGTGACAGTCAGGAGTCTACATAAAATGGCTACACATTCAGCGTCTCTGTAAATAATGCACACCTGTGGAATAGTCAGGAGTCTATTTCATATGGCCACTCATTCAGAGCCTCATTGAATAATACACACCTGTAGAAGAGTTAAGAGCCTACTTTATATAGCCATCTATTTATATCCACAATGGGTAATGCCCACTAGGGTAATATTCTCAACCCACTCTCATAAAGCGGCTTATTCTGTGCCTCACTGAATGATAAACACCTGGGGTGTCATCGGGATTCTAATCAATACTGCCATTCATTCGGAACCGTACAGAATAATTCACAAAGGAGCAATAGTCAGGTGACTATTTTATATAACCTCCCATTAAGAGCTTCAGTGAATAATGAAATTTTATGGAGTAGTCATGATGCTGTTTATGGCAGCCACAAATTAAGTGCCTTTCTGAATATTACACACCTGGGTGATAGTCAGGAGTCTATTTCATATGATCTCATTCTGGGCCTAACAGAAGAATGCACACCTGGGAAAACGTCAGGAGTCTATTTGGTATGCACACTCATACAGAACCTATTTAAATTATGCTAACATGTAGAATAATTAGGAGTCTATGTCATATGGCTACTGATTCACACAATCACAGAATAACATACACCTGTGAAGTAATAAGAAGTCTGATTCATACAGCCACTCTTTGACAGCCTCACCGCGTATTACACACTTATGATATAATTTGTACTCCATTTCTAATGGCCACTCATTCAGATAATTACTGAATAATGTGCAACTGTGGAACAGTAAGAAGTCCCTTTTTTATGGCTACTCATTGAGAGCCTCACTGAAGGTACACAACAGTGGAAATGCTCAGGATTCTGTGTTAACCCCTAATTCAGAGTCTCACTGAATAAGGCACACCTGTGGAATAGTCAGGAGTCTATTTCATATGGCCACTCATTCAGAGAATTACTGAATAATGCACACCTGTGGAATAGTCAGGAGTCTATTTCATGTAGACACATATTCAGAGGTTCAGTGTATAATACACACCTGTGTGATAGTAAGGAATCTAATTAATATCGCCAGATATTTAGTGCCTCACTGAATAATACACAGCTGGAGAGTAAATTGGAGTCTATTTTCGATGGATATTCATTCAGAGCCTCAGTAAATAGTGCACACCTGTGGAGTAGCCAATAGTCTATTTAATTTGGACACTCATTCTTAGCCTCAGTAGATAATATGCACCTGTAATATAGTCAGGAGTCTATTTCATATGGCCACTCATTCAGAGCCTCATTGAATAATACACTACTGGGGAATAGTCAGGAGTCTATTTCATATGGCCACTCAGAGAATCAGTGAATAATGGACACCACGGTAATACTCAGGATCCTGTTTTATATGACCTCTGATTCAGTATCGCACTGAATGACACACCAGGAATCGTCAGGATTCTGTTCCATAGGAACATTCATTCAGAGCCTTACTGAATAATGCACAAGGGACAATAGTCAGGAGTCTATTTCATATGGCCTCTTTTCTGAGCTTCAGTGAATAACGAATACCTGTGGACTAGTCGTGACGCGATTTAAGATAGCCACAAATAAAATACCTCCTTGATTGATGCACACCTGGTTGACAGTCAGGAGTCTACATAAAATGGCTACACATTCAGGGTCTCTGTAAATAATGCACACCTGGGCAATGGACAGGGGTCCCTTTTTTATTCCCACTTATTCAGGGTCTCATTCAATAATACACACCTGTAGAAGAGTTAAGAGCCTACATCATATAGCCATCCATTTAGATCCTCAATGAATCATGCCCAACAGGGTAATATTCGCAACCCTCTCTCATATAGCGGCTCATTCAGTGTTTCACTGAATGTTACACACCTGTGGTGTCATCGGGATTCTAATCCATACTGCCAATAATTCAAAACTTACTGAATAATTCACAAAGTAGCAATAGTCAAGTGACTATTTTATACGGCCTCCCATAAAGAGCTTCAGTGAATAATGAACTTTTATGGAGTAGTCAGGATGCTGTTTATGGTACCCACGAATTAAGTGCCTTTATGAATAATACACACCTGGGTGATAGTCAGGAGTCTATTTTCTATGATCTCTCATTCTGGGCCTACCTGAAGAATGCACACTTCGGAAAGTGTCAGGAGTCTATTTGGTATGCACACTCATAGAGAACCTTTTTAAATGATGCGAACATGTAGAATAATTAGGAGTCTATGTCATATGGCTACTGATTCACACAATCACTGAATACCGCACACCTGTAGGGTAATAAGAAGTGTGTTTCATATAGCCAGTCTTTCACAGCTGCACCGCATATTACACACTTGTGATATAATCTGTAGTCCTTTTCTAATGGCCACTCATTCAGAGAATTACTGAATAATGCGCACCTATGGAACAGTAAGAAGTCCCTTTTTTATGGCTACGCATTGAGAGCCTCACTGAAGGTACACACCAGGGGAACTGCTCAGGATTCTGTTTTAACCCCTAATTCAGATTCTCGCTGAATAAGGCACACCTGTGGAATAGTCAGGAGTCTATTTCATATGGCCTCTTTTCTGAGCTTCAGTGAATAACGAACACCTGTGGAGTAGCCAGGAGTCTATTTCATGTAGACACATATTCAGAGCCTCAGTTTTTAATACACACCTGTGTGATAGTAAGGAATCTAATTAATATAGCCAGATATTTAGAGCCTCATTTAATAATACACAGCTGGAGAATAATTTGCAATTTATTTTCGATGGATATTCATTCAGAACCTCGGTTAATAGTGAACACCTGTGGAGTAGCCAGGAGTCTATTTAATTTGGACACTCATTCTTAGCCTCAGTAGATAATATGCACCTGTGATATAGTCAGAGTTTATTTCATATGGCCACTCATTCAGAGCCTCATTGAATAATACACACTTAGGTAATAGTCAAGAGTCTATTTTATTTGGCCACTCTCTGAATACCTTACTGAGTGGTTCACACCTGAAGAATGGTCAGGATACTTTTATATGTTCACTCAATGTGCACCTCACTGAAAAATTCACACCTGTGGAATAGTCAGGAATGTATTTTATTTGGTCTCTTTTCAGAGCATCAGTGAATAACACACACTTAGAAAACATTGGGAGTGTGTTTAATGTGGCCACTCATTGAGAGAGTCACGGAATAGTGCACATCTGGAGAATTCTCAGGAGTCTATTTGGAATGGCAATGCATTCAGACTTTTTAAATAACAAAAACCTATGGAATTGTGAGGAATCCATTCCAAATGGCCAAATATTCGGAGCCTCAGTGAATCATGAACAATTAGGTAATAATCAGGATTCTTTTGAGTATGAACTCTCATTCATCCACACGGTGAATAATACACGTTTTTTGAGTACTGATGGGTCTGTTTATATGGCCACTCATTTGAAGCCTCACTAATAATACACAACTTAAAACAAGTCAGGGGTTTATTTCAAATGGCCACTCATTCAGAAACTCAGTGAATAATTCAAAGATGTTGAGTACTCAGGATCCTTTCTCATATGACGAATCATTCAGAGTTACACTAAGGGATACATAGCTTGGAAATTGTCAGGATTCTTTTTAATATAAACACTCATTATGAGCCTCAGTGAATCACATGTCTGCGAGATACTTAGGATACTAATTCTTTTTAACCCCAAAATTCAAAGATTCCCTGAATATTACCCACTCATGAAATAAACAGAAGTCTATTTAATATTGTGAGTCAATTGAAAGCCCAAGAAATAATACACTACTGAAGAATAGTCAGGAGTCTATTTCATATGGCCAGTCAGAGAATCAGAGAATAATGGACACCACGGTAATACTCAGGATCCTGTTTTATATGACCTCTGAATCAGAGTCGCACTGAATGACACACCAGGGAATCGTCAGAATTCTGTTCCTTAGAAATATTCATTCAGAGCCTAACTGAATAATGCACAAGGGACAATGGTCCGGAGTCTATTTCATATGGCCTCTTTTTCTGAGCATCAGTGAATAACAAACTCCTGTGGACTAGTCGTGACCCTATTTAAGATAGCCACAAATAAAGCACCTCCCTGAATGATGCAAACCGGGTGACAGTCAGTAGTCTACATAAAACGGCTACACATTCAGAGTCTCTGTAAAGAATGCACACCTTTACTTTGGACAGGAGTCCTTTTTTTATTCCCACTTATTTAGGGTCTCATTCAATACTATGCAATAGTAGAAGATTTAAGAGCCTACTTCACATAGCCACCCATTTAGATCTGCAATGAGTCATGCCCACCAGTGTAATATTTGCAATTCTCTCTCATATAGTGGCTCATTCAGTGCCTCACTGAATGATACACACCTGGGGTGTCATCAGGATTCTAATCCATACTGCCAATCATTCAGAACCTTACTGAATAATTCACAAAGGAGAAATAGTCAGGTGACTATTTTATATGGCCTCATTAAGAGCTTCAGTGAATAATGAACTTTTATGGAGTAGTCAGGATGCTGTTTATGGTAGCCACGAATTAAGTGCCTTTCTGAATAATACACACCTGGGTGATAGTCAGGAGTCTATTTCATATGATCTCTCATTCTGGGCCTAACTGAAGAATGCACACCTGGGAAAGTGTCAGGAGTCTATTTGGTATGCACACTCATACAGAACCTGTTTAAATGATGCGAACATGTAGAATAATTAGGAGTCTATGTCATATGGCTACTGATTCACACAATCACTGAATAACGCACACCTGTGGAGTAATAAGAAGTCTGTTTCATATGGCCACTCTTTCACAGCCTCACCGCATATTACACACTTGTGATATAATCTGTAGTCCATTTCTAATGGCCACTCATTCAGAGAATTACTGAATAATGCGCACCTGTGGAACAGTAAGAAGTCCTTTTTATGGCTACTCATTGAGAGCCTCACTGAAGGTACACACCAGGGAAATGCTCAGGATTCTGTTTTAACCCCTAATTCAGAGTCTCACTGAATAAGGCACACCTGTGGAAGAGTCAGGTGTCTTTTTCATGTGGCCTCTCATTCGGAGTGTCACTGAATAACGTGGAGTAGTCTGGAGTCTATTTCATGTTGAGACATATTCAGAGCCTCAGTGTTTAATACACACTTGTGTGATAGTAAGGAATCTAATAAATATCGCCAGATATTTAGAGCCTCACTGAATAATACACAGCTGGAGAATAATTTGGAGTGTATTATCAATGGATATGCATTCAGAGTCTCACTGAATAAGGCACACCTGTGGAGTAGCCAGGAGTCTATTTAATTTGGACACTCATTCTTAGCCTCAGTAGATAATATGCACCTGTGATATAGTCAGGAGTTTATTTCATATGGCCACTCATTCAGAGCCTCATTGAATAATACACACTTAGGGAATAGTCAAGAGTCTATTTTATGTGGCCACTCTCTGAGTACCTTACTGAGTGTTTCACACCTGGAGAATGGTCAGGATAATTTTATATGGACACTCAATGTACCTCACTGAAAATTCACACCTGTGGAATAGTCAGGAGTCTATTTCATATGGCCACTCATTCAGAGCCTCATTGAATAATACACACCTGGGTGATAGTCAGGATTCTCTTTCATATGATCTCTCATTCTGGGCCTAACTGAAAAATGCACACCTGGGAAAGTGTCAGGAGTCTATTTGGTATGCACACTCATACAGTATCTGTTTAAATGATGCGAACATGAAGAATAATTAGGAGTCTATGTCATATAGCTACTGATTCACACAATCACTGAATAACGCACACCTGTGGAGTAATAAGAAGTCTGTTTCATATGGCCACTCTTTCACAGCCTCACCGCATATTACACACTTGTGATATAATCTCTAGTCCATTTCTAATAGCCACTCATTCAGAGAAATACTGAATAATGCGCACCTGTGGAACAGTAAGTAGTCCTTTTTTTATGGCTACTCATTGAGAGCCTCACTGAAGGTAAACACCAGGGTAAATGCTCAGGATTCTGTTTTAACCCCTAATTCAGAGTCTCAGTGAATAAGGCATACCTGTGGAAGAGTCAGGTGTTTTTTTCATGTGGCCTCTCATTCGGAGTGTCACTGAATAATGTGGAGTAGTCCGGAGTCTATTTCATGTAGACACATATTCTGAGCCTCAGTGTTTAATACACACTTGTGTAATAGTAAAAATTCTAATTAATATCGACAGATATTAGGAGCCTCACTGAATAATACACAGCTGGAGAATAATTTGGAGTCTATTTTCGATGGATATTCATTCAGAGTCTCTGTAAATTATTCACACCTGTGGAGTAGCCAGGAGTCTCTTTCATTTGGAAGCTCATTCTTAGCCTCAGTAGATAATATGCACCTGTGAAATAGTCTGGAGCTTATTTCATATGGCCACTCATTCAGAGCCTCATTGAATAATACACACTTAGGGAATACTCTAGAGTCTATTTTATGTGGCCACTCTCTGATTACCTTACTGAGTGGTTCACACCTGTAGAATGATCAGGATACTTTTATATGGACACTCAATGTGTACCTCACTGAAAAGTTTACACCTGTGGAATAGTGAGGAATGCATTTTATTTGGTTCTTTTTCAGAGCATCAGTGAATAACACACACTTAGAAAACAATGGATAGTGTGTTTCATGTGGCCACTCATTGAGAGACTCACGGAATAGTGCACATCTGGAGAATTCTCAAGAGTCTGCTTGGAATGGCAATGCATTCAGACTCTTTGAATAACAAAAAACTTATGAAATTGTGAGCAATCAATTTCAAATCAAAAATATTTGGAGCCTCAGGGAATCATGAACAATAAGGTAAATAATCAGAAGTCTATTCATTAAGCACTCTCATTCATCCACGCAGTGAATAATAAACGTCTTTCCAGTACTGATGGGTCTGTTTATATGGCCACTCATTTGGAGCCTCACTAAATAGTACACAACTGAAAACAAGTCAGGGGTGTATTTCAGATGGCCACTCATTCAGAAGCTCAGTGAATAATTCAAAGATGTTGATTACTCAGGATTCTTTCTCATATGGCGATTCATTCAGAGTTTCACTGAGGGATACAAAGCTTGGAAATTGTCAGGATCCTATTTAATATAAAGACTCATTAAGAGCCTCAGTGAGTCACATATCTCTGCGAGATATTTAGGAAACTAATTCTTATTACCCCCAAAATTTATAGATACCCGAAATATTACCCACTCTTGAAATAACCAGAAGTCTATTTAATATTGTGAGTCATCAGAAAGCCCAAGAAATAATTAACTACTGGGGAATAGTCAGGAGTCTATTTCATATGGCCCCTCAGAGAATCAGTGAATAATGGACACCATGGTAATACTCAGGATCCTGTTTTATATGACCCTGATTCAGCATGGCACTCAATGACACACCAGGGAATCATCAGGATTCTGTTCCATAGGAACATTTATTCCGAGCCTTACTGAATAATGCAAAAGGGAACAATAGTCAGGAGTCTATTTCATATGGCTTCCTTTTCTGAGCTTCAGTGAATAATGAACAAATGTGGACTAGTCGTGATGCTATTTAAGATAGCCACCAATAAAGCAACTTCCTGAATGATGCACACCTGGGTGACAGTAAGGAGTCTACATAAAACGGCTACACATTCAGAGTCTCTGAAAATAATGCACTCCTGGGCAATGGACAGGAGTCCTTTTTTTATTCCCACTTATTCAGGGTCTCATTCAATAATACACACCTGTAGAAGAGCTAAGAGCCTACTTCATATAGCCACCCATTTAGATGCTCAATGAGTCATGCCAACCAGGTTAATATTCGCAACCCTCTTTCATATAGTGGCTCATTCAGGGCCTCACTGAATGATACACACCTGGGGTGTCATCGGGATTCTAATCCATACTGCCAATCATTCAGAACCTTACTGAATAATTCCCAAAGGAGCAATAGTCACGTGACTATTTTATATGGCCTCCCATTAAGAGCTTCAGTGAATAATGAACTTTTATGGAGTAGTCAGGATGCTGTTTATGGTAGTCACGAATTAAGTGCCTTTCTGAATAATACACACCGGGGTGATAATCAGGAATCTATTTCATATGATCTCTCATTCTTGGCCTAACAGAAGAATGCACACCTGGGAAAGTGTCAGGAGTTTATTTGGTATGCACACTCATACAGAACCTGTTTAAAATATGCGAACGTGTAGAATAATTTGGAGTCTATGTCATATGGCTACTGATTCACGCAATCAGTGAATAACGCAGACCTGTGGAGTAATGAGAAGTCTGTTTCATATGGCCATTCTTTCACAGCCTCACCGCATATTACACACTTGTGATATAATCTCTAGTCCGTTTCTAATAGCCACTCATTCAGACAATTACCGAATAATTCGCACCTGTGGAACAGTAAGTAGTCCCTTTTTTATGGCTACTCATTGAGAGCCTCACTGAAGGTACACACCAGCGGAAATGCTCAAGATGCTGTTTTAACCCCTAATTCAGAGTCTCAGTGAATAAGGCACACCTGTGGAAGAGTCAGGTGTTTTTTTCACGTGCCCTCTCATTCGGAGTGTCACTGAATAATGTGGAGTAGCCGGGAGTCTATTTCATGTAGACACATATTCAGAGCCTCAGTGTTTAATACACACTTGTGTAATAGTAAGGATTCTAATTAATATCGCCAGATATTAGAAGCCTCACTGAATAATACACAGCTGGAGAATAATTTGGAGTCTATTTTCGATGGATATTCATTCAGAGCCCCTGTGAATAATTTACAACTGTGGAGTCGCCAGGAGTTTCTTTCATTTGGAAGATCATTCTTAGCCTCAGTAGATAATATGCACCTGTGATAGAGTCAGGAGTTTATTTCATATGGCCACTCATTCAGAGCCTCATTGAATAATACACACTTAGTTTACAGTCAGGAGTCTATTTTATGTGGCCACTCTCTGAGTACCTTACTGAGTGGTTCACACCTCGAGAATGGTCAGGATACTTTTATATGGACACTCAATGTGTACCTCACTGAAAGATTTACACCTGTGAAATAGTCAGGAATGTATTTTATTTGGTCCCTTTTCAGAACATCAGTGAATAACACACACTACGAAAACATTAGATAGTGTGTTTCATGTGACCACTCATTGAGAGACTCAAGGAATGGTGCACATCTGGAGAATTCTCAAGAGTCTGCTCGGAATGGCAATGCATTCATACTCTTTGAATAACAAAAATCTTATGGAATTCTGAGGAATCCATTCCAAATGGAAAATATTTGGAGCCTCAGTGAATCATGAACAATAAGGTAAATAATCAGGAGTCTATTGATTAAGCACTCTCATTCATCCACGTGGTGAATAATACACCTCTTTCGAGTACTGATGGGTCTGTTTATATGGCCACTCATTTGGAGCCTTACTAAATAGTATATAACTGAAAACAAGTCAGGGGTGTATTTCAGATGGCCACTCATTCAGAAGCTCAGTGAATAATTCAAACATGTTGAGTACTCAGGATAATTTCTCATATGGCGAATCATTCAGAGTTTCACTGAGGTATACAAAGCTTCGAAATTGTCAGGATTCTACTTAATATAAAAAACCATTATGAGCCTCAGTGAATCACACATCTCTGCGAGATATTTAGGAAACTAATTCTTATTACCCCCAAAATTCATAGATTCCCTGAATATTACCAACTCGTGAAATAACCAGAAGTCTATTTAATATTGTGAGTCATTAGAAAGCCCAAAAAATAATTCACTACTGGGGAATAGTCAGGAGTTTATTTCATATGGCCACTCATTCAGAGAATTACTGAATAATGCACACCTGTGGAATAGTCAGGAGTCTATTTAATTTGGACACTCATTCTTAGCCTCAGTAGATAATATGCACCTGTGATATAGTCAGGAGTTTATTTCATATGGCCACTCATTGAGAGCCTCACTGAAGGTACACACCAGGAAATGCTCAGGATTTTGTTCCATAGGAACATTCATTGAGAGCCTTACTGAATAATGCACAAGGGAAAAATAGACAGGAGTCTTTTTCACATGGCCTTTATTTCTGAGCTTCAGAGAATAAGAAACACCTGTGGACTAGTCGTGACCCTATTTAAGATAGCCACAAATAAAGCACCTCCCAAAATGGTGCACACCTGGGTGATAGTCAGGAGTCTACATAAAACGGCTACACATTCAGAGTCTCTGTAAATAATGCACCTGTGGAACAGTAAGAAGTCCCTTTTATGGCTACTCATTGAGAGCCTCACTGAAGGTACACACCAGGAAATGCTCAGGATTCTGTTTTAACCCCTAATTCAGAGTCTCACTGAATAAGGCACACCTGTGGAATAGTCAGGAGTTTATTTCATATGGCCACTCATTCAGAGCCTTACTGAATAATGCACACCTGTGGAGTAGCCAGGAGTCTATTTCATGTAGACACATATTCAGAGCCTCAGTGTTTAATACACACCTGTGTGATAGTAAGGAATCTAATTAATATCGCCAGATATTTAGAGCCTCACTGAATAATACACAGCTGGAGAATAATTTGGAGTCTATTTTCGATGGATATTCATTCAGAGCCTTACTGAATAATGCACACCTGTGGAGTAGCCAGGAGTTTCTTTCATTTGGAAGATCATTCTTAGCCTCAGTAGATAATATGCACCTGTGATAGAGTCAGGAGTTTATTTCATATGGCCACTCATTCAGAGCCTTACTGAATAATGCACACCTGTGGAATAGTCAGGAGTCTATTTCATATGGCCACTCATTCAGAGCCTTACTGAATAATGCACACCTGTGGAATAGTCAGGAGTCTATTTCATATGGCCACTCATTTGGAGCCTCACTAAATAGTACACAACTGAAAACAAGTCAGGGGTGTATTTCAAATGGCCACTCATTCAGAGCCTCAGTGTTTAATACACACTTGTGATATAATCTGTAGTCCATTTCTAATGGCCACTCATTTGGAGCCTCACTAAATAGTACACAACTGAAAACAAGTCAGGGGTGTATTTCAAATGGCCACTCATTGAGAGACTCAAGGAATGGTGCACATCTGGAGAATTCTCAAGAGTCTATTTGGAATGGCAATGCATTCAGACTCTTTGAGTAACAAAAAACCTATGGAATTGTGAGGTATTCATTCCAAATGGCCAAATATTCAAAGCCTCCGTGAATCATGAACAATAAGGTTATTATCAGGATTCTATTGCTTATGCACTCTCATTCATCCACGTGATGAATAATACACTTCTTTCGAGTACTGATGGGTCTGTTTATATGGCCACTCATTTGGAGACTCACTAAATAATACACAACTGAAAACAGGTCAGGGGTGTATTTCAAATGGCCACTCACTCAGAAGCCCAGTGAATAATTCAAAGATGTTGAGTACTCAGGATCCTTTCTCATATGGCGAATCATTCAGAGTTTCACTGAGGAATACAAAGCTTGGAAATTGTCAGGATTCTATTTAATATAAACACTCATTATGAACCTCAGTGAATCACACATGTCTGTGAGATACTTAGGATACTGATTATTAATACCCCCAAAAATTCATAGATTCCCTGAATATTACCAACTCGTGAAATAACCAGAAGTCTATTTAATATTGTGAGTCATTAGAAAGCCCAAAAAATAATTCACTACTGGGGAATAGTCAGGAGTTTATTTCATATGGCCACTCACAGAATCAGTGAAGAATGTACACCATGGTAATACTCAGCATATATTTTATAAGACCTCTGATTCAGTTTCGCACTGAACGACAAACCAGGGAATCGTCAGGATTTTGTTCCATAGGAACATTCATTGAGAGCCTTACTGAATAATGCACAAGGGAAAAATAGACAGGAGTCTTTTTCACATGGCCTTTATTTCTGAGCTTCAGAGAATAAGAAACACCTGTGGACTAGTCGTGACCCTATTTAAGATAGCCACAAATAAAGCACCTCCCAAAATGGTGCACACCTGGGTGACCCTCAGGAGTCTACATAAAACGGCTACACATTCAGAGTCTCTGTAAATAATGCACTCCTGGGTAATGAACAGGAGTCCTTTTTTTATTCCCACTTATTCAGGGTCTCATTCAATAAAACACACCTGTAGAAGTGTTAAGAGCCTAATTCATAAAGCCACCCATTTAGATCCTCAATGAGTCGTGCCCACCAGGGTAATATTCGAAACCCTCTCTCATATAGCGGCTCATTCAGTGTCTTAATGAATGATACACACCTGGGGTGTCATTGAGATTCTAATCCATACTGCCAATCACTCAGAACCTTACTGAATAATTCACAAAGGAGCAATAGTCAGATGACTATTTTATATGGCCTCCCATTAAGAGCTTCAGTGAATAATGAACTTTTATGGAGTAGTCAGGATGCTGTTTATGGTAGCCACGACTTAAGTGCCTTTCTGAATAATACACACCTGGGTGATAGTCAGGAGTCTATTTCATATGATCTCGCATTCTGGGCCTAACTGAAGAATGCACACCTGGGAAAGTGTCAGGAGTCTATTTGGTATGCACACTCATACAGTATCTGTTTAAATGATGCGAACATGAAGAATAATTAGGAGTCTGTGTCATATGGCTACTGATTCACACAATCACTGAATAACGCACACCTGTGGATTAATAAGAAGTCTGTTTCATATGGCCACTCTTTAACAGCCTCACCGCATATTACACACTTGTGATATAATCTCTAGTCCATTTCTAATAGCCACTCATTCAGAGAATTACTGAATAATGCGCACCTGTGAAACAGTAAGTAGTCCCTATTTTATGGCTACTCATTGAGAGCCTCACTGAAGGTACACACCAGGGGAAATGCTCAGGATTCTGTTTTAACCCCTAATTCAGAGTCTCAGTGAATAAGGCACACCTGTGGAAGAGTCAGGTGTTTTTTTCATGTGGCCTCTCATTCGGAGTGTCACTGAATAATGTGGAGTAGTCTGGAGTCTATTTCATGTAGACACATATTCAGAGCCTCAGTGTTTAATACACACTTGTGTAATAATAAGGATTCTAATTAATATCGCCAGATATTAGGAGCCTCCCTGAATAATACACAGCTGGAGAATAATTTGGAGTCTATTTTCGACGGATATTCATTCAGAGCCTCGGTGAATAGTGCACACCTGTGGAGTAGCCAGGAGTCTATTTAATTTGTACACTCATTCTTAGCCTCAGTAGATAATATGCACCTGTGATATAGTCTGGAGTTTATTTCATATGACCACACATTCAGAGCCTCATTAAATAATACACACTTAGGGAATAGTCAAGAATATATTTTATGTGGTCACTCTCTGAGTACCTTGCTGAGTGGTTCACACCTGGAGTATGGTCATGATACTTTTATATGGACACTCAATATGTACCTCAGTGAAAAATTCAAACCTGTGGAATACTCAGGAACGTATTTTTTTTGTTCCTTTTTCAGAGCATCAGTGAATAGCACACACTTAGAAAACATTGGGGAGTGTGTTTCATGTGGCCACTCATTGAGAGACTCACGGAATAATGCACATCTGGAGAATTCTCAAGAGTCTATTTGGAATGGCAATGCATTCAGACTATTTGAATAACAAAA
Source organism: Saguinus midas (assembly GCA_021498475.1). Taxonomy (NCBI): domain Eukaryota; kingdom Metazoa; phylum Chordata; class Mammalia; order Primates; family Cebidae; genus Saguinus; species Saguinus midas. The sequence goes on along the minus strand of CM038404.1, from coordinate 33,028,644 downwards.
AATCTATGTAATTGTGAAGAATCCATTCCAAATGTCCAAATATTCAGAGCCTCATTGAATAATACACACTTAGGGAATAGTCAAGAGTCTATTTTATGGCTACTCATTGAGAGCCTCACTGAATAATACACGTCTTTCGAGTACTGATGAGTCTGTTTATATGGCCACTCATTTGAAGCCTCACGAAATAGTACACAACTGAAAACAAGTCAGGGGTGTATTTCAAATGGCCACTCATTCAGAAGCTCAGTGAATAATTCAAAGATGTTGAGTACTCAGGATTTTTTCTCATATTACGAATCATTCAGAGTTTCACTGAGGGATACAAAGCTTGGAATTTGTCAGGATTCTATTTAATATAAACACTCATTATGAGCCTCAGTGAATCACACATGTCTGTGAGATACTTAAGATACTAATTCTTATTACCTCCAAAATTCCTAGATTTCCTGAATATTACCCACTCTTGAAATAACCAGAAGTCTATTTAATATTGTGAGTCATTAGAAAGCCCAAGAAATAATACACTACTGGGGAATTGTCAGGAGTCTATTTCATATGGACACTCAGAGAATCAGTGAATAATGGAAACCATGGTAATACTCAGGATCCTGTTTTATATGACCTCTGACTCAGTATCACATTTAATGACACACCAAAGGATCGTCAGTATTCTGTTCCATAGGAACATTCATTCAGAGACTTACTGAATAATGCACAAGGGTACAATAGTCAGGAGTCTATTTCATTTGGCCTCTTTTTCTGAGCTTCCGTGAATAAGAAACACCTGTGGACTAGTCGTGACGATATTCAAGATAGCCACAAATAAAGCACATCACAGAATGATGCACACCTGGATGACAGTCAGGAGTCTACATTAGATGGCTACACATTCAGAATCTCTGTAAATAATGCACTTCTGGGCAATGGACAGTAGTCCTCTTTTTATTCCCACTTATTCAGAGTCTCATTCAATAATACAAACCTGTAGAAGAGTTAAGAGCCTGTTTCATATAACCACCCATTTCGATCCTCAATGAGTCCTGCCCACCAGGGTAATATTAGCAACCCTCTCTCATAGAGCGGCTCATTCAGTGCCTCACTGAATCATGCACACCTGTGGTGTCATTGGGATTCTAATCCATACTGCCAATCATTCAGAACCTTACTGAATAACTCACAAAGGAGCAATAGTCACGTGACTATTTTATATGGCCTCCCATTAAGAGCTTCAGTGAATAATGAACTTTTATGTAGTAGCCAGGATGCTGTTTATGGTACCCACGAATTAAGTGCCTTTATGAATAATAAACACCTGGGTGATAGTCAGGAGTCTATTTCATATGATTTCTCATTCAGGGCCAAACTGAAGAATGCACACCTGGGAAAGCGTCAGGAGTCTATTTTGTATGAACACTCATACAGAACCTGTTTAAATGATGTGAACATGTAGAATAATTAGGAGTCTATGTCATATGGCTACTGATTGTCACAATCACAGAATAACGCACACCTCTGGAGTAAGAAGAAGTCTGTTTCATATGGCCACTCTTTCACAGCCTCACAGCATATTACACACTTGTGATATAATCTGTAGTCCATTTCTAATGGCCACTCATTCAGAGAATTACTGATTAATGTGCACCTGTGGAACAGTAAGAAGTCCCTTTTTTATGGCTACTCATTGAGAGCCTCACTGAAGGTACACACCAGTGGAAATGCTCAGGATTCTGTTTCGACCCTTAATTCAGAGTCTCACTGAATAAGGCACACCTGTGGAAGAGTCAGGTGTCTTTTTCATGTGGCCACTCATTCAGAGAATTACTGAATAATGCACACCTGTGGAATAGTCCGGAGTCAATTTCATGGAGACACATATTCAAAGCCTCAGTGTTTAATACACACCTGTGTGATAGTAAGGAATCTAATTAACAGCGCCAGATATTTAGAGCCTCACTGAATAATACACAGCTGGAGAAGAATTTGAAGTCTATTTTCGATGGATATTCATTTAGAGCCTCGGTGATTAATGCACACCTGTGGAGTAGCCAGAAGTCTATTAAATTTGGACGCTTATTCTTTGCCTCAGTAGATAATATACACCTGTGATATAGTCAGGAGTTTATTTCATATGGCCACTCATTCAGAGCCTCATTGAATAATACACCCTTAGGAAATACTCAAGGGTATTTTATGTGGCCACTCTCTGTGTACATTACTGAGTGTTTCACAGTTGGAGAATAGGCAGGATACTTTAATATGAACACTCAATGTGTACCTCACTGAAAAATTCACACCTGTGGTATAGTCAGTAATGCATTTTATTTGGTGTCTTTTCAGAGCATCAGTGAATAACACACACTTAGAAAACATTGGGGAGTGTTTTTCATGTGGCCCCTCATTGATAGACTCACGAAATTGTGCACATCTGGAGAATTCTCAAGAGTCTATTTGGAATGGCAATACATTCAGACCCTTTGAATGACAAAAAACCTATGAAATTGTGAGGAATCCATTCCAGATGGGCAAATATTTGGAGCCTCAGTCAATCATGAACAATAAGGTAATAATCAGGAGTATATTGATTATGCACTCTCATTCATCCACGTGGTGAATAATACACGTCTTTCGAGTACTGATGGGTCTGTTTATATGGCCACTTATTTGGAGACTCACTAAATAGTACACAACTGAAAACATGTCAGGGGTGTATTTTAAATGGCCACTCATTCAGAAGCTCAGTGAAAGATGCTCATTCAAAGATGTTGAGTACTCAGGATTTTTTCTCATATTACGAATCATTCAGAGTTTCAATGAGGGATAAAAAGCTTGGAAATTGTCAGGATTCTGTTTAATATAAACCCTCATTATGAGCCTCCGTGAATCACACATGTCTGTGAGATACTTAGGATATTAATTCTTATTACCCTCAAAATTTCTAGATTCCCTGAATATTACCCACTCGTGAAATAACCAGAAGTCTATTTAATATTGTGAGTCTTTAGAAAGTCCAAGAAATAATACACTACTGGGGAATAGTCAGGAGTCTATTTCATATGGACACTCAGAGAATCAGTGAATAATGGAAACCATGGTAATACTCAGGATCCTGTTTTATATGACATCTGACTCAGTATCGCACTGAATGACACACCAAAGTCAGAATGCTGTTTATGGTAGCCACGAATTAAGTGGCTTTCTGAGTAATACACACCTGGGTGATAGTCAGGAGTTTATTTCATATGATCTCTCATTCTGAGCCTACCTGAAGAATGCACACCTGGGAAAGTGTCAGGAGTCTATTTGGTATGCACACTCATACAGAACCTGTTTAAATGATGCAAACATGTTGAATAATTAGAAGTCTATATCATATGGCTACTGATTCACACAATCACTGAATAACGCACACCTGTGGAGTAATAAGAAGTCTGTTTCATATGGCCACTCTTTCACAGCCTCACTGCATATTTCACACTTGTGATATAATCTGTAGTCCATTTCTAATGTCCACTCATTCAGAGAATTACTGAATAATGCGCACCTATGGAACAGTAAGAAGTCCCTTTTTTATTGCTACTAATTGAGAGCCTCACTGAAGGTACACACCAGGGGAAATGCTCAGGATTCTCCTTTAACCCTTAATTCAGAGTCTCACTGAATAAGGCACACCTTTGGAAGTGTCAGGTGTCTTTTTCATGTGGCCTGTCTTTTGGAGTGTCACTGAATAATGTGTAGTAGTCCGGAGTCTATTTCATGTAGACACATATTCAGAGCCTCAGTGTTTAATACACACCTGTGTAATAGTAAGGAATCTAATTAATATCGCCAGATATTTAGAGCCTCAATGAATAAGGCACAGCTGGAGAATAATTAGGAGTCTATTTTTGATGGATATTCATTCCTAGCCTGGGTAAATAATGCACACCTGTGGAGTAGCCAGGAGTCTATTTAATTTGGACACTCATTCCTAGCCTCAGTAGATAATATGCACCTGTGATATAGTCAGGAGTTTATTTCCTATGGCCACTCATTCAGAGCCTCATTGAATAATACACACTTGGGGGGGACTCGCAAGATGGTGTCCTAGAAGGGACTCAGTATTTCAGCTCTCAGTGAAGGTGCAGATGGTGAGTCCTAGCCGCATTCTCAGATGGACCTTTTTTCTCACAGAGCGTTGAAATTCCCAGGTGTGGGAGAGACATGGGACGCTACTACAGCTGGCTAGTTCAGCCAGCTTGTGTGGCCTCTTTGGCCGGCTCTGCAGCGGGACCCTGCACGGAACTCACTTGTCTGGGTTCCCTGTTTAACCGGCCATCTGAGATTTGGAAGGGCCGAATGGCATGTCCATCTGATTGAACAGGACTTGGACAATGAACCACACCAGGAGTTTCCAGGAAGCGTGATCCGAGCTGGTGCAGTGGGCAGTGGCAGGAGATATTGCAGGGATCCCAGTTCCCTATCTGCTGGCTACTGGGTTGCCAGTGAGAGAGTCGACCTTTCAGCTTGCTGAGAGAAAGAGAGAGAGAAAGAAGATGGACTCTGAGGCAGGGGGCTGGGTGATTGGGCTTGGCAGGTCCCACCATCACGGGAACAAGCAGGGTGGTGACTGGAGGCGCTTGGGGCTGAGAGTTTTGCTGCCGGCATCTAGGACATTGCAGCCCGGTGAGGGAAGGGCGTCTGCCATTACTGACACAATCCACCCCTACTGAAGTACTGCCCAGGGTTGACGCAGCCTGCCGTTGCCAAGGCAACCTGCCATAACAGAGAGACTCTGCCAGGAGGGGGGAGTGCTCCACAGCAGAAGGGAGCCCAGCTGCAACAGGACGGACCAGCGCTAGCAGGTCAGAGCCCGGCAGGCAAATAGTGAATAGACTGCCTCCTAGTGGGTCAGGACAGTACAACAGATGCTCATAAAGAAAGCCCGAACTTCCTGAGACAGAGCATCTAAGGGGGAAAGGGTGGTGTTTTATAAGTTCTATTGCAGCAGACATATACAAACTCCCAACAACCCTGAATGAACAACGGAGTTCACAGCTCAGCACTGGAGCTCCTATAAAGCATAGACTGTCTCCTCAAGCAGCTCCCTGACCCCTGTATATCCAAAGAGTCACCCCAAAAAAGGACTACTCAGACTGACATTTGATGAGCATCATTCTGGAACAAAGACAGAAGACGAAGAAACTGGTATTATCCCTCACTGTTCCAAAGCTGCTACAGGTATAAGCCAGACAAGCAGGGCCTGGAGTGAACTTCAGCACTCATACAGCAGAGGGGCTAGACCATTAGAAGAAAAACTAAGTAAAAGAAATACTTCATCATCAACAATCTCAGCGTCCACACAGAGACCCAATTGAAAAATCAGCAACTACTAAGACGACAGGCGGATAAATCCATAAAGATGGAAAGAAACAAGCGAAAAAAAAGGAAAACACCCGAAACCAAAACACCTCACCTCCAAAAAAGGACAAAAACTCGTCACCAGCAAGGGAACAAAGCTGGATGGAGAATGAGTGTGATGAAATGACGGAATCAGACTTCAGAAAATGGATAATGAGAAAATTCAGTGAGCTAAAAGAACATGTTCTAAATCAGTGCAAAGAAACTAAGAACCTTGAAAAAAAATTTTAAGAGAAGATGGCGTCGTAGAGGTGACTCAGGATTGCAGCTCTCAGTGAAGGCGCAGAGGGTGAGTCCTAGCCGCATTCTCGGATGTTCCTTTTATGCCCACAGATTGTTGAAAATCCCAGGTGTGGGAGAGACACCGATGCTAGTACAGCCGGCTCACACAGCTGGCTCGTGTGGCCGCTTTGGGAAGCGCTGCAGTGAGACCTGGCACGGAACTCACTGGTCTGGGTGCCCTGTTTAACCGGCAATCTGAGATTTGGAAGAGCAGATTGGCATGTCCACGTGATTAAACGGGACTTGGACAATGAGCCAGACCAGCAGTTTCCTGGGAAGCATGATCTGAGCTGGTGCAGCGGGCAGTGGCACGGGAGATCGCATGAATCCCAGTGCCCTATTGGCAGGCTACTGGGGCGCCAGTGAGAGAGTCGACCTTTCAGCTTGCTGAGAGGAAGAGAGAGAGAGAGGACAGACTCTGAGACAGGGAGCTGGGTGATTGGGCTCGGCAGGTCCAACCCACACAGAAACAAGCAGGGCGGCCACTGGAGGCACTTGGGGCTGAGAGTGTTGCTGCCGGCATCTAGGATGGTGCAGCTCGGTGAGGGAGGGGCGTAAACCATTGCTGACACAATCCGCCCCTACTGAAGTACCGCCCAAGGCTGACGCAGCCTGCCCTTGCTGAGGCAACCTGCCATAACAGAGAGACTCCGCCAGGAGGGGGGAGCGCTCCACAGCAGAAGGGAGCCCAGCAGCAACAGGGCAGACCCGCGCTAGCAGGTCAGAGCCCCGGCAGGCAAATAGTGAATAGACTGCCTCCTAGTAGGGCAGAACAGAGCAACAGATACTCATAAAGAAAGCCCCAACTCCCTGAGACAAAGCATCTAAGGGGAAATTAAAAAAAGGGTGGTGTTTTATGAGTTCTATTGCAGCAGACATAAGCAACCTCCCAACAACCCTGAATAAACAACGGAGCTCACAGCTCAGCACTGGAGCTCCTATAAAGCACAGACCGTCTCCTCAAGCAGCTCCCTGACCCCTGTATATCCAAAGAGTCACCCCCAAAAAGGACTAATCAGACTGACATTTGGTGGGCATCATTCTGGAACAAAGACAAAAGAAGAAAAATCTGAAATCATCCCGCACACTTCTGCAGGTGCTACAGGTATACCCCAGACAAGCAGGGCCTGGAGTGGACTTCAGCACTCATACAGCAGAGAGGCTAGACCATTAGAGGGAAAACTAACTAACAGAAACACTTCATCATCAACAATATCAGCGTCCACACAGAGACCCAATTGAAAAATCAGCAACTACTAAGAGGACAGGCGGATAAATCCATAAACGTGGGAAAAAAACAGCGCAAAGAGGAGGAAAACACCCGAAACAAAAACACCTCACCTCCTACAAAGGAACAAAACTCCTCACCAGCAAGGGAACAAAGCTGGACAGAGAATAAATGTGATGAAATGATGGAATCAGACTTCAGAAAATGGATAATGAGAAACTTCAGTGAGCTAAAAGAACATGTTCTAAACCAGTGCAAAGAAACGAAGAACCTTGAAAAAATATTTGATAAAAGATTTGAGGAGGAGGAGGAGGCAAGATGGCATAATAGAGGAAACTCAGGATTGCAGCTCTCAGTGAAGGCGCAGAGGGTGAGTCCTAGCCGCATTCTCGGATGTTCCTTTTATGCCCACAGAGCGTTGAAAGTCCCAGGTGTGTGAGAGACACGGGACGGTAGTGCACCCGGCTAATGCACCTGGCTCCCGCCGCCTCTTCAGCCAGTGCCGCGGTTGGACCTGGCGTGGAACTCACTGGTCTGGGTGCCCTGTTAAACCGGCAATCTGAGATCTGGAAGGGCAGATTGGCATGTTCATCTGATTGAACGGGACTTGGACAATGAGCCAGACCAGGAGTTTCCTGGGAAGCGTGATCTGAGCTGGGGTAGTGGGCAGTGGCACGGGAGATCACACGGATCCCAGTGCCCTATCGGCAGGCTACTGGGGCGCCAGTGAGAGAGTCGACCTTTCAGCTTGGGGAGAGGAAGAGAGAGAGAGAGAGGATGGACTCTGAGGCAGGGAGCTGGGTGATCGGGCTCTGAGGGTCCCACGCTCACGGGGACAAGCAGGGCGGCGACTGGAGGTGCTTGGGGCTGAGAGTTTTGCTGCTGGCATCTAGGACGGTGCAGCCCAGTGAGGGAGGGGCGTCCACCATTGCTGAGGCAGTACACCCACACTGAAGAACCGCCCAGGACTGACGCAGCCCGCCATTGCCGAGGCAACCTGCCATAACAGAGAGTCTCCCAGGAGCCTGGAGCGCTCCACAGCAGAGGGAGCCCAGCAGCAACAGGGCGGACCCACGCTAGCAGGTCAGAGCCCCGGCAGGCAAATAGTGAATAGACTGCCGCCTAGCGGGGCAGGACAGTGCAAAAGATACTCATAAAGAAAGCCCCAACTCCCTGAGACAGAGCATCTAAGGGGGGGGAAAACAAGAGTGGTGTTTTATGAGTTCTATTGCAGCAGACATAAACAACCTCCCAACAACGCTGAATGAACAACGGAGATCACAGCTCAGCACTGGAGCTCCTATAAAGCACAGACTGTCTCCTCAAGCAGCTTCCTGAACCCTGTATATCCAAGGAGTCACCCCAGAAAAGGACTAATCAGACTGATATTTGGCTGGCATTATTCTGGAACAAGGACAGCAGAAGAAACTGGTATCATCCATCACTGTTCCGCAGCTGCTGCAGATATACCCCAGACAAGCAGGGCCTGGAGTGGACCTCAGCACTCATACAGCAGAGGGGATAGACCATTAGAGGGAAAACTAAGTAACAGAAATACTTCATCATCAACAATCTCAGCATCCACACAGAGACCCAATTGAAAAATCAGCAACTACTAAGACGACAGGCGGATAAATCCATAAAGATGGGAAGAAACCAGCGCAAAAACGAGGAAAGCACCCGAAACCAAAACACATCACCTCCAAAAAAGGACCAAAACTCCTCACCAGCAAGGGAACAAAGCTGGACACAGAATGAATGCGACGAAATGACAGAATCAGACTTCAGAAAGTGGATAATGAGAAACTTCAGTGAGCTAAAGGAACATGTACTAAACCAGTGCAAAGAAACAAAGAACCTTGAAAAAAGATTTGAAAAAAGATTCGAGGAATTGATAACAAGATTGGACAACTTAGAGAGGAATATGAATGAATTGAAGGAGCTGAAAAACACAACACAAGAACTTCGCGAAGCATGCACAAGTTTCAATAGCCGAATTGACCAAGCAGAAGAAAGAATATCAGAAGTTGAAGATCAACTCAATGAAATAAAACGAGAAACCAAGATTAAAGAAAAAAGTACAAAAAGGAATGAACAAAATCTCCAAGAGATGTGGGACTATGTGAAGAGACCCAACCTACGTTTGATAGGTGTACCAGAATGTGATGAAGAGAATGAATCCAAGCTGGAAAACACTCTTCAGGATATTATCCAGGAAAATTTCCCCAACCTAGCAAGACAGGTCAATACTCAACTCCAGGAAATACAGAGAACACCACAAAGATACTCTGCAAGAAGAGCAACCCCAAGGCACATAATCGTCAGATTCACCAGGGTTGAAATGAAGGAGAAAATACTAAGGGCAGCCAGAGAGAAAGAACGGGTCACCCACAAAGGGAAGCCCATCAGACTCACAGCAGATCTCTCAGCAGAGACTCTACAAGCCAGAAGAGAGTGGGGGCCAACATTCAACATCCTTAAAGAAAAGAGCTATCAACCCAGAATTTCATATCCAGCCAAACTGAGCTTCATAAGTGAAGTAAAAAAAAATCTTTCACGAACAAGCAAGTACTCAGAGATTTTGTCACCACTAGGCCTGCTTTACAAGAGCTCCTGAAAGAGGCACTACACATAGAAAGAAACAACCAGTTCCAGCCATCCTAAAAGCATACCAAATGATAAAGACCATCAATAAAATGAAGAATGTACATGAATCAACGGGCAAAACAGCCAGCTAGCATCAAAATGGCAGTATCAAATTCACACATAACAATATTAACCCTGAATGTAAATGGGCTAAATGCACCAATCAAAAGACACAGACTGGCAAATTGGATAAAAACCAAAACCCATCGGTGTGCTGTATCCAGGAAACCCACCTCACATGCAAAGATACACAAAGGCTCAAAATAAAAGGATGGAGAAAGATTTACCAAGCAAATGGAGAGCAAAAAGGAGGAAAGCACCCGAAACCAAAACACCTCACCTCCAAAAAGGACCAAAACTCCTCACCAGCAAGGGAACAAAGCTGGACGGAGAATGAATGTGACGAAATGACGGAATCAGACTTCAGAAAGTGGATAATGAGAAACTTCAGTGAGCTAAAGGAACATGTACTAAACCAGTGCAAAGAAACTAAGAACCTTGAAAAAGATTTGAAAAAGATTCGAGGAATTGATAACAAGAATGGACAACTTAGGAATATGAATGAATTGAAGGAGATAAAAACACAACACAAGAACTTCGTGAAGCATGCAAAACTTTCAACAGCCAAATTGACCAAGAAGAAGAAAGAATATCAGCAGTTGAAGATCAACTCAATGAAATAAAACGAGAAACCAAGATTAAAGAAAAAGTACAAAAGGAATGAACAAAATCTCCAAGAAATGTGGGACTATGTGAAGAGACCCAACCTACGTTTGATAGGTGTACCAGAATGTGATGAAGAGAATGAATCCAAGCTGGAAAACACACTTCAGGATATTATCCAGGAAAACTTCCCCAACCTAGAAAGACAGGTCAATACTCAACTCCAGGAAATACAGAGAACACCACAAAGATACTCCGCAAGAAGAGCAACCCCAAGGCACATAATCGTCAGATTCACCAGGGTTGAAATGAAGGAGAAAATACTAAGGGCAGCCAGAGAGAAAGGTCAGGTCACCCACAAAGGAAGCCCATCAGACTCACAGCAGATCTCTCAGCAGAGACTCTACAAGCCAGAAGAGAGTGGGGGCCAACATTCAACATCCTTAAAGAAAAGAGCTATCAACCCAGAATTTCATATCCAGCCAAACTGAGCTTGATAAGTGAAGGAAAAATAAAATCCTTCACGAACAAGGAAGTACTCAGAGATTTTGTCACCACTAGGCCTGCTTTACAAGAGCTCCTGAAAGAGGCACTACACATAGAAAGAAACAACCAGTTCCAGCCATCCTAAAAGCATACCAAATGATAAAGACCATCAATAAAATGAAGAATGTACATGAATCAACGGGCAAAACAGCCAGCTAGCATCAAAATGGCAGTATCAAATTCACACATAACAATATTAACCCTGAATGTAAATGGGCTAAATGCACCAATCAAAAGACACAGACTGGCAAATTGGATAACAAACCAAAACCCATCGGATTGCTGAATCCAGGAAACCCACCTCACACGAAAGACACAGAAAGGCTCCAAATAAAAGGATGGAGAAAGATTTACCAAGCAAATGGAGAGCAAAAAAAGGAGGAGATGCAATTCTCGTCTCTGATAAAATAGACTTTAAAGCAACAAAGATCAAAAGGGACAAAGAAGGTCATTACATAATTGTAAAAGGATCGATACAACAAGAAGAGCTAAGGATTCTAAATATATATGGACCCAATGTAAAAGCACCAAGATATATAAGGCAAGTTCTTAATGACTTACAAAGAGACTTAGACTCCCACACAATAATAGTGGGAGACTTTAACACTCCACTGTCAATAGCAGACAGATCAACCAGACAGAAAATTAACAAGGATATCCAGGACTTGAACTCAGACCTGGAACAAGCAAACCTGATAGACATTTACAGAACTCTCCACCCCAAATCCAGAGAATATACATTCAACTCAGCACCACATCACACCTCCTCCAAAATTGACCACATAATTGGAAGTAAAGCACTCCTCAGCAAATGCAAAACAACGGAAATCATAACAAACAGTCTCTCAGACCATAGTGCAATCAAGTTGGAACTCAGAATTCAGAAAATAACTCAGAACTGCACAGCTTCATGGAAACTGAACAACTGGCTCTTGAATGTTGATTGGATAAACAATGAAATGAAGGCAGAAATAAAGAAGTTCTTTGAAACCAACGAGAATGAAGACACAACGTACCAGAATCTCTGGGACACATTTAAAGCAGTCTGTAGAGGAAAATATATAGCAATAAGTGCCCACATGAGAAGAGTGGAGAGATCCAAAATTGACCACATAATTGGAAGTAAAGCACTCCTCAGCAAATGCAAAACAACGGAAATCATAACAAACAGTCTCTCAGACCATAGTGCAATCAAGTTGGAACTCAGAATTCAGAAAATAACTCAGAACTGCACAGCTTCATGGAAACTGAACAACTGGCTCTTGAATGTTGATTGGATAAACAATGAAATGAAGGCAGAAATAAAGAAGTTCTTTGAAACCAACGAGAATGAAGACACAACGTACCAGAATCTCTGGGACACATTTAAAGCAGTCTGTAGAGGAAAATATATAGCAATAAGTGCCCACATGAGAAGAGTGGAGAGATCCAAAATTGAAACCCTATCATCAAAATTGAAAGAGCTAGAGGAGCAAGATCAAAAAGCTCAAAACCTAGCCGAAGACAAGAAATAACTAAGATCAGAGCAGAACTGAAGGAGATAGAGACAAGAAAAACCCTTCAAAAAATCGATAAATCCAAGAGCTGGTTTTTCGAAAAGATCAATAAAATAGACAGACCATTAGCCAGACTGATAAAAAAGAAAAGAGAGAACAACCAAATAGATGCAATAAAAAACGATAAAGGGGAAATCACCACAGATTCCACAGAAATTCAAACCATCATCAGAGAATACTACAAACAACTCTATGCACACAAACTAGTAAATCAGGAAGAAATGGATAAATTCCTGGATGCCTGTGTCCTCCCAAGCCTAAACCAGGAGGAAGCCGAAACTATGAATAGACCAATAACAAGGTCTGAAGTTGAGGCAGCAATTAAGAGCCTACCACACGAAAAAAGCCCAGGTCCAGATGGGTTCACAGCTGAATTCTACCAGACACACAAAGAGGATCTGGTACCATTTCTTCTGAAACTATTCCAAATAATCCAAAAAGAGGGAACCCTTCCCAAATCATTTTATGAGACCAACATCCTGATACCAAAACCTGGCAGAGACTCAACAAGAAAAGACAACTTCAGGCCAATATCCATGATGAACATAGATGCAAAAATCTTCAATAAAATACCGGCAAATCGATTGCAACAGCACATTAAAAAACTTATCCATCATGATCAACTAGAATTCATTCCGGGCATGCAAGGCTGGTTCAACACACGCAAGTCTATAAATGTAATTCACCACATAAACATAAGCTAAAACAAAAACCACATTATTATCTCAATTGATGCAGAGAAGGCATTTGACAAAATTCAACAGCCCTTTATGCTAAAAACTCTCAATAAAATTGGTACTGATGGAACATATCTCAAAGTAATAAAAGCTATTTACGACAAACCAACAGCCAACATCATACTTAATGGGCAGAAACTGGAAGCATTCCCTTTGAAATCTGGCACTAGACAAGGATGTTCTCTCTCACCACTTCTATTCAACATAGTACTGGAAGTTCTAGCCAGGGCAATCAGGCAAGAACAAGAAATAAAGTGTATTCAAATAGGAAAGGTGGAAGCCAAATTGTCTCTATTTGCAGACGACATGATAGTATACCTAGAAGACCCCATCACCTCAGCCCAAAAGCTCCTGCAACTGATAAGCACCTTCAGCAAAGTCTCAGGATATAAAATCAACGTTCAAAAATCACAAGCATTCCTATACACCAATAACAGACTTAAAGAGAACCAAATTCAGAATGAACTGCCACTCACAATTGCTACAAAGAAAATAAAATACCTAGGAATACAACTCACTGGGAATGTAAGGGACCTCTTTAAGGAAAACTACAAACAACTGCTCAATGAAATAAAAGAGGACACAAAGAGGTGGAGAAACATTCCATGTTCATGGTTAGGAAGAATCAATATTGTGAAAATGGCTATACTGCCCAAAGTAATTTACACAATCAATGCTATCCCCGTCAAACTACCATTGAATTTCTTCACAGAACTGGAAAAAACCACCATGAATTTCATATGGAACCAAAAAAGAGCCCGCATAGCCAAGTCAATTCTAAGCAAAAAACACAGCGGGAGGCATCACACTACCAGACTTCAAACTATACTCCAAGGCTACAGTAATCAAAACAGCAAGGTACTGGTACCAAAATAGAGATATAGAACAATGGAACAGGACAGAAGCATAGGAGGCAACACAACATATCTACAACCATATTATCTTTGATAAACCAGACAAAAACAGTCAATGGGGAAAGGATTCCCTATTTAATAAATGGTGTTGGGAAAACTGGCTAGCCATGTGCAGAAAGCAGAAACTGGACCCCTTTCTGACACCTTACACTAAAACTAACTCCAGATGGATTAAAGACTTAAACATAAGACCTGACACCATATAAACCCTAGAAGAAAATCTAGGCAAAACCATTCAGGACATAGGAGTAGGCAAGGACTTCATGAACAAAACACCAAAAGCATTGGCAACAAAAGCCAAAATAGACAAATGGGACCTAATCAAACTCCACAGCTTCTGCAGGGCAAAAGAAACAGTCACTAGAGTGAATCGGCAACCATCAGAATGGGAAAAAATCTTTGCACTTTACACATCTGACAAAGGGCTGATATCCAGAATTTACAAAAGCTCAAACAGATTTATAGAAAAAAAACAAACAAGCCCATTCAAAAATGGGCAAAGGATATGAACAGAAACTGTACAAAAGAAGACATACATGAGGCCAACAAACATATGAAAAAGTGCTCATCATCATTGGTCATTAGAGAGATGCAACTCAAAACCACATTGAGATATCATCTCACACCAGTTAGAATGGCGATAATTAAAAAATCTGGAGACAGCAGATGCTGGAGAAGATGCGGAGAAATAGGAACACTCTTACACTGTTGGTGGGAGTGTAAATTAGTTCAACCATTGTGGAAGACAGTGTGGCGATTCCTCAGGGACCTAGAAATAGAAATTCCATTTGACCCAGCAATCCCATTACTGGGTATCTATCCAAAAGACTATAAATCGTTCTACTATAAGGACACATGCACACGAATGTTCATTGCAGCACTGTTTACAATAGCAAAGACCTGGAACCAACCCAAATGCCCATCGATGATAGACTAGACTGGGAAAATGTGGCACATATACACCATGGAATATTATGCAGCAATCAAAAATGATGAGTTTGTGTTTTTTGTAAGGACATGGATGAATCTGGAGAACATCATTCTCAGCAAACTGACACAAGAACAGAAAAAGAAATACCGCATATACTCACTCATAGGTGGGTGAGAAAAATGAGAACACATGGACACAGAGAGGCGGTCTACTATACACTGGGGACTCTTGGGGGAAATGGGGGAGGGACAGCGGGTGGGGCTGGGGGGGCATAGCCTGGGGATGAATACCAAGTGTGGGTGAAGGGGAGGAAGGCAGCAAAACACACTGCCATTTGTGTACTTATGCAACTATCTTGCTCGTTCTGCACATGTACCCCAAAACCTATAATGCAATAAAATTAAAAAAAAAAAAGAATAAAACATAGAAAGCCAAAAAAAAAAATGATTGGGAAAATAATAACAAGAATGGACAACTGAGATAGGAATATAAATGAATTGAAGGAGCTGAAAAACACAACACGAGAACTTCGCGAAGCATGCACATGTTTCAACAGCCGAATTGACCAAGCAGAAGAAAGAATTTCAGAAGTTGAAGATCAACTCAATAAAATAGAACGAGAAACCAAGATTAACCAAAAAAGCACCAAAAGGAATGAACAAAATCTCCAAGCAATGTGGGATTATGTGAAGAGACCCAACCTACGTTTAATAGGTGTACCAGAATGGGATGAAGGGAATGAATTCAAGCTGGAGAACACTCTTCAGGATATTATCCAGAAAAATTTTCCCAACCTAGCAAGACAGGTCAATACTCAACTCCAGGAAATAAAGAGAACACCACAAAGATAATCCGCAAAAAGAGCAACCCCAAGGCACATAATCGTCAATTTCACCAGGGTTGAAACGAAGGAGAAAATACTAAGGGCAGCCAGAGAGAAAGGTCGGGTCACCCACAAAGGGAAGCCCATCAGACTCACAGCAGATCCTTTGGCAGAGAATCTACAAGCCAGAAGACAGTGGGGGCCAATATTCAACATCCTGAAAGAAAAGAACTTCAACCCAGAATTTCATATCCAGCCTAACTGAGCTTCATAAGTGAAGGAAAAACAAAATCCTTCACCAACAAGCAAGTACTCAGAGATTTTGTCAACCCTAGGCCTGCTTTACAAGAGCTCCTGAAAGAGGCACTACATATAGAAAGAAACAACCAGTACCAGCCATCCTAAAAGCATACCAAATGCTAAAGACCATCAACAAAATGAAGAATGTACATAAACCAACGGGCAAAACAGCCAGCTAGCATCAAAATGGCAGTATCAAATTCACACATAACAATATTAACCCTGAATGTAAATGGGCTAAATGCACCAATCAAAAGACACAGACTGGCAAATTGGATAAAAAACCAAAACCCATCGGATTGCTGAATCCAGGAAACCCACCTCACACGAAAGACACAGAAAGGCTCCAAATAAAAGGATGGAGAAAGATTTACCAAGCAAATGGAGAGCAAAAAAAGGAGGAGATGCAATTCTCGTCTCTGATAAAATAGACTTTAAAGCAACAAAGATCAAAAGGGACAAAGAAGGTCATTACATAATGGTAAAAGGATCGATACAACAAGAAGAGCTAAGGATTCTAAATATATATGGACCCAATGTAGGAGCACCAAGATATATAAGGCAAGTTCTTAATGACTTACAAAGAGACTTAGACTCCCACACAATAATAGTGGGAGACTTTAACACTCCACTGTCAATAGCAGACAGATCAACCAGACAGAAAATTAACAAGGATATCCAGGACTTGAACTCAGACCTGGAACAAGCAAACCTGATAGACATTTACAGAACTCTCCACCCCAAATCCAGAGAATATACATTCAACTCAGCACCACATCACACCTCCTCCAAAATTGACCACATAATTGGAAGTAAAGCACTCCTCAGCAAAAGCAAAACAACGGAAATCATAATAAACAGTCTCTCAGACCATAGTGCAAACAAGTTGGAACGCAGAATTCAGAAAGTAGCTCAAAACCGCACAGCTTCATGGAAATTGAACAACTGGCTCTTGAATGTTGATTGGATAAACAATGAAATGAAGGCAGAAATAAAGAAGTTATTTGAAACCAACGAGAATGAAGACACAATGTACAAGAATCTCTGGGACACATTTAAAGCAGTCTGTAGAGGAAAATATATAGCAATAAGTGCCCACATGAGAAGAGTGGAGAGATCCAAAATTGACACCCTATCGTCAAAATTGAAAGAGCTAGAGGAACAAGATCAAAAAAGCTTGAAACCTAACCGAAGACAAGAAATAACTAGATCAGAGCAGAACTGAAGGAGATAGAGACAAGAAAAACCCTTCAGAAAATCAATAAATCTAAGAGCTCGTTTTTGAAAAGGTAAACAAAATAGACAGACCACTAGCCAGACTGATATAAAAGAAAGAGAGAACAACCAAATAGATGCAATAAAAATGATAATGGGGAAATCACCACAGATTCCACAGAAATTCAAACCATCATCAGAGAATACTACAAACAACTCTATGCACACAAACTAGTAAATCAGGAAGAAATGGATTAATTCCTCGATGCCTCTGTCCTCCCAAGCCTAAACAAGGAGGAAGCCGAAACTATGTATAGACCAATAACAAGGTCTGAAGTTGAGGCAGCAATTAAGAGTCTACCACACAAAAAAGCCCAGATCCAGATGCGTTCACAGCCGAATTCTACCAGACACACAAATAGGATCTGGTACCATTTCTTCTGAAACTATTCCAAATAATCCAAATAGAGGGAACACTTCCCAAATCATTTTATTGGACCAACATCAGCCTGATAGCAAAACCTGACAGAGACTCAACAAGAAAAGAAAACTTCAGGCCAATATTCATGATGAACATATATGCAAAAATCTTCAATAAATACTGGCAAACCGATTGCAACAGCACATTAAAAAACTTATCCATCATGAACAAGTAGGATTCATCCCGGGGATGCAAGGCTGGTTCAACATACGCAAGTCTATAAATGTAATTCACCACATAAACAGAAGCAAAAACAAAAACCACATGATTATCTTAATTGACGCAGAGAAGGCATTTGACAAAATTCAACAGCCCTTTATGCTAAAACCCTCAAAAAAACTCGGTATTGATGGAACATATCTCAAAGTAATAAAAGCTATTTACGACAAACCAACAGCCAATATCATACTTAATGGGCAAAAACTGGAACATTCCCTTTGAAATCTGGCACTAGACAAGGATGCGCTCTCTCACCACTCCTATTCAACATATCACTGGAAGTTCTAGCCAGAGCAATCAGGCAAGAAATAGAAATAAAGGGTATTCAAATAGGAAAGGTGGAAGCCAAATTGTCTCTATTTGCAGACGACATGATAGTATACCTAGAAGACCCCATCACCTCAGCCCAAAAGCTCCTGCAACTGATAGGCAAATTCAGCAAAGTCGCAGGATATAAAATCAATGTGCAAAAAAACACAAGCACTTCCTATACACCAATAACAGACTTAAAGAGAACCAAATGAAGAAGGAACATCCATTCACAATTGCTACAAAGAAAATAAATTCCTAGGAATACAACTCAGAAGAAATGTAAGGGATCTCTTGAAGGAAAACTACAAACCACTGCTCACCGAAATAAGAGAGGACAAAATGAGATGGAGAAACATTCCATGTTCGGGGTTGGGAAGAATCAATATTGTGAAACTGGCTATACTGCCCAAAGTAATTTACACAATCAATACTATCCCCATCAAACTACCATTGAATTTCTTCACAGAACTGAAAAACCACCATGAATTTTATATGGAACCAAAAAGAGCCCACATACTGAAGTCATTTTTAGCAAAAAGAACACAGCGGGAGGCATCACACTACCAGACTTCAAAGTATAGTACAAGGCTACAGTAATCAAAACAGCATGATACTGGTAAAAAAAAACAGAGATATAGACCAATGGAACAGAACAGAAGCATCAGAGGCAACACAACATATCTGCAACCATATTATCTTTGATAAACCAGACAAAAACAAGCAATGGGGAAAGGATTCCCTGTTTAATTAATGTTGTTGGGAAAACTGGCTAGCCATGTGCAGAAAGCAGAAACTGGACCCCTTCCTGACACCTTACACTAAAATTAACTCCAGATGGATTAAAGCCTTAAATGTCAGACCTGACACCATAAAAACCCTAGAAGAAAACCTAGGCAAAACCATTCAGGACATAGGAGTAGGCAAGGACTTCATGAACAAAACACCAAAAGCATTGGCAAAAAAGCCAAGATAGACAAATGGGACCTAATCAAACTCCACAGCTTCTGCACAGCAAAAGAAACAGTCACTAGAGTGAATCGGCAACCATCAGAATGGGAAAAATCTTAGCAGTTTACACATCTGACAAAGGGCTGATATCCAGAATTTACAAAGAACTCAAACAGATTTATAGAAAAAAAAAAAAACAAGCCCATTCAAAAACGGGCAAAGGATATGAACAGACACTTTACAAAAGAAAACTTATATGAGGCAATCAAACATATGAAAAAATGCTCATCATCACTGGTCATTAGAGAGATGCAAATCAAAACCACATTGAGATACCATCTCACGCCAGTTAGAATGGCGATCATTAAAAAATCTGGAAACAGCAAATGCTGGAGAGGATGTGGAGAAATAGGAACACTCTTACACTGTTGGTGGGAGTGTAAATTAGTTCAACCATTGTGGAAGACAGTGTGGCGATTCCTCAAGGACCTAGAAAGAGAAATTCCATTTGACCCAGCAATCCCATTACTGGGTATATATTCAAAGGACTATAAATCGTTCTACTATAAGGACACATGCAAACGAATGTTCATTGCAGCACTGTTTACAATAGCAAAGAACTGGAACCAACCCAAATGCCCAACGATGATAGACTGGACTAGGAAAATGTGGCACATATACACCATGGAATATTATGCAGCAATCAAAAATGATGAGTTTGTGTCCTTTGTAGGGACATGGATGAATCTGGAGAACATCATTCTCAGCAAACTGACACAAGAACAGAAAAAGAAATACCGCATATACTCACTCACAGGTGGGTGAGAAAAATGAGAATACATGGACACAGAGAGGTGGTCTACTATACACTGGGGTCTATTGGGAAGAATGGGGGAGGGATAGCGGGGGCGGGCTGGGTAGGGATAGCCTGGGGATGAATGCTAACCATAGGTGAAGGGGAGGAAGGCTGCAAAACACACTGCCATGTGTGTACCTATGCAACTATTTTCAGGTTCTACACATGTACCCCAAAACCTACAATGCAATAAAAATTAAAAAACAAAAGTTTTGAGAAAAGATTCGAGGAATTGATAACAAGAATGGACAACTTAGAGAGGAATATGAATGAATTGAAGGAGCTGAAACACACAACAGGAGAACTTCGCGAACCATGCACAAGTTTCAACAGCCGAATTGACCAAGCAGAAGAAAGAATATCCGAAGTTGAAGATCAACTCAATGAAATACAAAGAGAAACCAAGATTAAAGAAAAAAAGTACAAAAAGGAATGAACAAAATATCCAAGAAATGTTTGATTATGTGAAAAGTCCCAACCTACGTTTGATAGGTGTACCAGAATGGGATGAAGAGAATGAATCCAAGATGGAAAACACTCTTCAGGATATTATCCAGGAAAATTTCCCCAACCTAGCAAGACAGGTCAATACTCATCTCAAGGAAATACAGAGAACACCACAAAAATACTCCGCAAGAAGAGCAACCCCAAGGCACATAATCGTCAGATTGACGAGGGTTGAAATGAAGGAGAAAATACTAAGGGGAGCCACAGAGAAAGGTCGAGTCACCCACAAAGGGAAGCCCATCAGACTCACAGCAGATATCTCAGCAGAGATGCTACAAGCCAGAAGAGAGTGGGGTCCAATACTTAAAATCCTTAAAGAAAAAGCTTTCAACCCAGAATTTCGTATCCAGCCAAACTGAGCTTCATAAGTGAAGGAAAAATAAAATCCTTCACGAAAAAGCAAGTACTCAGAGATTTTGTCACCACTAGGCCTGCTTTACAAGAGCTCCTGAAAGAGGCACTACACATAGAAAGAAACAACCAGTACCAGCCATCCTGAAAGCATACCAAATGCTAAAGACCATCAACAAAATGAAGAATGCACATGAACCAACGGGCAAAACAACCAGCTAGCATCAAAATGGCAGTATCAAATTCACACATAACAATATTAACCCTAAATGTAAATGGGCTAAATGCACCAATCAAAAGACACAGACTGGCAAATTGGATAAAAAACCAAAACCCATCGGATTGCTGTATCCAGGAAACCCACCTCACACGCAAAGATACACAAATTCTCCAAATAAAAGGATGGAGGAAGATTTACCAAGCAAGTGGAGAGCAAAAAAGCAGGAGTTGCAATTCTCGTCTCTGATAAAACAGACTTTAAAGCAACAAAGATCAAAAGGGACAAAGAAGGTCATTACATAATGGTAAAATGATCAATAAAACAAGAAGAGCTAACGATTCTAAATATATATGGACCCAATGTAGGAGCACCCAGATATATAAGGCAAGTTCTTAATGACTTACAAAGAGACTTAGACTCCCACACAATAATAGTGGGAGACTTTAACACTCCACTGTCAATATCAGACATACCAACCAGACAGAAAATTAACAAGGATATCCACGACTTGAACTCAGACCTGGAACAAGCAAACCTGATAAACATTTACAGAACTCTCCACCGCAAATCCACAGAATATACATTCTTCTCAGCACCACATCACACCTACTTCAAAATTGACCACATCAGTGGAAGTAAAGCAATCCTCAGAAATGCAAAACAACTGAAATTATAACAAACAGTCTCTCAGATCATAGTGCAATCAAGTTTGAACTCAGAATTCAGAAAATAACTCAGAACCGCATAGCTTCATGGAAACTGAACAACTGGCTCTTGAATGATGGTTGGATAAACAATGAAATGAAGGCAGAAATAAAGAAGGTCTTTAAAACCAACGAGAACGAAGACACAACATACCAGAATCTCTGGGACACATTTAAAGCAGTCTGTAGAGGAAAATATATAGCAATAAGTACCCATATGAGAAGAGTGGAGAGATCCAAAATTAACACCTATCATCAAAATTGAAAGAGCAAGAGGCACAAGATCAAAAACGCTCAAAACCTAGCCGAAGACAAGAAATAACTAAAATAAGAGAAGAACTGAAGGAGATAGAGACAAGAAAAACCCTTCAAAAAATCAATAAATCTAAGTGGTTTTTCGAAAAGATCAACAAAATAAACAGACCACTAGCCAGACTGATTAAAAAGAAAAGAGAGAACAACCAAGTAGATGCAATAAAAAACGATAATTGGGAAATCACCACAGATTTCACAGAAATTCAAACCATTATCACAGAATACTACAAACAACTCTATGCATATAAACCAATAAACCAGGAAGAAATGGATAAATTCCTGGACGCCTGTGTCCTCCCAAGCCTAAACCAGGAGGAAGCCGAAACTATGAATAGACCAATAACAAGGTCTGAAGTTGAGGCAGCAATTTAGAGCCTACCAAACAAAAAAAGCCCAGGTAGAGATGGGTTCATAGCTGAGTTCTACGTGACACACAAAGAGGATCTGGTACCATTCCTTCTGAAACTATTCCAAATAATCCAAAAAGAGGGAACCCTTCCCAAATCATTTTATGAGACCAACATCATCCTGATACCAAAATTTGACAGAGACTCAACAAGAAAAGAAAAAAGGGTATTCAAATAGGAAAGGTGGAAGCCAAATTGTCTCTATTTGCAGACGACATGATAGTATACCTAGAAGACCCCATCACCTCAGCCCAAAAGCTCCTGCAACTGATAAGCAACTTCAGCAAAGTCTCAGGATATAAAATCAATGTGCAAAATCACAAGCATTCCTATACACCAATAACAGACTTAAAGAGAACCAAATCAAGAACAAACTGCCATTCACAATTGCTACAAAGAAAATAAAATCCTTCACGAACAAGCAAGTACTCAGAGATTTTGTCACCACTAGGCCTGCTTTACAAGAGCTCCTGAAAGAGGCACTACACATAGAAAGAAACAACAAGTACCAGCCATCCTAAAAGCATAACAAATGCTAAAGACCATCAACAAAATGAAGAATGTACATGAACCAACGGGCAAAACAACCAGCTAGCATCAAAATGGCAGTATCAAATTCACACATAACAATATTAACCCTAAATGTAAATGGGCTAAATGCACCAATCAAAAGACACAGACTGGCAATTTGGATAAAAAACCAAAACCCATCGGATTGCTGTATCCAGGAAACCCACCTCACACGCAAAGATACACAAATTCTCCAAATAAAAGGATGGAGGAAGATTTACCAAGCAATTGGAGAGCAAAAAAAAAGCAGGAGTTGCAATTCTCATCTCTGGTAATATGGATTTTAAAGCAACAAAGATCAAAAGGGACAAAGAAGGTCATTACATAATGGTAAAATGATCGATAAAACAAGAAGAGCTAACGATTCTAAATATATATGGACCCAATGTAGGAGCACCCAGATATATAAGGCAAGTTCTTAATGACTTACAAAGAGACTTAGACTCCCACACAATAATAGTGGGAGACTTTAACACTCCACTGTCAATATCAGACATACCAACCAGACAGAAAATTAACAAGGATATCCACGACTTGAACTCAGACCTGGAACAAGCAAACCTGATAAACATTTACAGAACTCTCCACCGCAAATCCACAGAATATACATTCTTCTCAGCACCACATCACACCTACTCCAAAATTGACCACATCAGTGGAAGTAAAGCAATCCTCAGAAATGCAAAACAACTGAAATTATAACAAACAGTCTCTCAGATCATAGTGCAATCAAGTTTGAACTCAGAATTCAGAAAATAACTCAGAACCGCATAGCTTCATGGAAACTGAACAACTGGCTCTTGAATGATGGTTGGATAAACAATGAAATGAAGGCAGAAATAAAGAAGGTCTTTAAAACCAACGAGAACGAAGACACAACATACCAGAATCTCTGGGACACATTTAAAGCAGTCTGTAGAGGAAAATATATAGCAATAAGTACCCATATGAGAAGAGTGGAGAGATCCAAAATTAACACCTATCGTCAAAATTGAAAGAGCAAGAGGGGCAAGATCAAAAACGCTCAAAACCTAGCCGAAGACAAGAAATAACTAAAATAAGAGAAGAACTGAAGGAGATAGAGACAAGAAAACCCTTCAAAAATCAATAAATCTAAGTGGTTTTTCGAAAAGATCAACAAAATAGACAGACCACTAGCCAGACTGATTAAAAAGAAAAGAGAGAACAACCAAATAGATGCAATAAAAAACGATAATGGGGAAATCACCACAGATTCCACAGAAATTCAAACCATCATCAGAGAATACTACAAACAACTCTATGCACATAAACTAGTAAATCAGGAAGAAATGGATAAATTCCTGGACGCCTGTGTCCTCCCAAGCCTAAACCAGGAGGAAGCCGAAACTATGAATAGACCAATAACAAGGTCTGAAGTTGAGGCAGCAATTAAGAGCCTACCACACAAAAAAGCCCAGGTCGAGATGGGTTCATAGCTGAGTTCTACGTGACACACAAAGAGGATCTGGTACCATTCCTTCTGAAACTATTCCAAATAATCCAAAAAGAGGGAACCCTTCCCAAATCATTTTATGAGACCAACATCATCCTGATACCAAAATTTGACAGAGACTCAACAAGAAAAGAAAACTTCAGGCCAATATCCATGATGAACAAAGATGCAAAAATCTTCAATAAAATCCTGGGAAACTGATTGCAACAGCACATTAAAAAATTTATCCATCATGATCAAGTAGGGTTCATCCTGGGGATGTAAGGCTGGTTCAACATAAGCAAGTCTATGAATGTAATTCACCACATAAACAGAAGCAAAAACAAAAACCACATGATTATCTCAATTGACGCAGAGAAGGCATCTGACAAAATTCAACAGCCCTTTATGCTAAAACCTCAATAAACTTGGTATTGATGGAACATATTTCAAAGTAATAAAAGCAATTTACGACAAAACAAGAGCCAATATCATACTTAATGTGCAAAAACTGGAAGCATTCCTTTTGAAATCCGGCAAGAAACAAAAATGCACTTGCTCACCACTCCTATTCAACATAGTACTGGAAATTTTAGCCAGAGCAATCAGGCAAGAAAAAGAAAAAAAGGGTATTCAAATAGGAAAGGTGGAAGCCAAATTGTCTCTATTTGCAGACGACATGATAGTATACCTAGAAGACCCCATCACCTCAGCCCAAAAGCTTCTGAAACTGATAAGCAACTTCAGCCATGTCTCAGGATATAAAGTCAATGTGCAAAAATCACAAGCATTCCTATACACCAATAACAGACTTAAGGAGAACCAAATCAAGAACAAACTGCCATTCACAATTGCTACAAGGAAAATAAAATACCTAGGAATACAACTCACAAGGAACATAAGGGACCTCTTTAAGGAAAACTACAAACCACTGCTCAACGAAATAAGAGAGGACACAAGCAGATGGAGAAACTTCCACGTTCGTGGTTAGGAAGAATCAATAACGTGAAAATGGCTATACTTCCCAAAGTGGTTTACACAGTCAATGCTATCCCCATCAAACTACTATTGAATTTCATCACAGAACTGAAACAAAACACAAAGAATTTCATATGGAACCAAAAAAGAGCCCGCATAGCCAAGTCAATTCTAAGCAAAAAGAACACAGCGGGAGGAATCACACTACCAGACTTCAAACTACACTACAAGGCTACAGTAATCAAAACAGCATGGTACTGGTACCAAAACAGAGATATAGACCAATGGAACAGAACAGAAGCATCGGAGGCAACACAGCATATCTACAACCATATTATCTTTGATAAACTAGACAATAACAAGCAATGGGGAAAGGATTCCCTATTTAGTAAGTGGTTTTGGGAAAATTGGCTAGCCATGTGCAGAAAGCAGAAACTGGACACTTTCCAGACACCTTACACTACAATTAACTCCAGATGGATTAAAGACTTAAACGTAAGACCTGACACAATAAAAATCCTAGAAGAATATCTAGGCAAAACCATTCAGGATATAGGAATAGGCAAGGACTTCATGACCAAAACACAAAAGCATTGGCAACAAAAGCCAAAATAGACAAATGGGACCTAATCAAACTCCACAGCTTCTGCACGGCAAAAGAGACAGTCACTAGAGTGAATCGGCAACCATCAGAATGGGAAAAAATCTTTGCAGTTTACACATCTGACAAAGGGCTGATATCCAGAATTTACAAAGAACTCAAACAGATTTACAGGAAGAAAAACAAACAAGCCCATTCAAAAATGGGCAAAGGATATGAACAGAAACTTTACAAAAGAAGACATACATGAGGGCAATAAACATATGAAAAGTATTCATCATCACTGGTCATTAGAGAGATGCAAATCAAAACCACATTGAGATACCATCTCATGCCAGTTAGAATGGCGATCATTAAAAATCTGCAGAAAGCAGAAACTGGACCCCTTCCTGACACCTTACACTAAAATTAACTCCAGATGGATTAAAGACTTAAACGTAAGACCTGACACCATAAAAACCCTAGAAGAAAATCTAGGCAAAACCATTCAGGACATAGGAGTAGGCAAGGACTTCATGAACAAAACACCAAAAGCATTGGCAACAAAAGCCAAAATAGACAAATGGGACCTAATCAAACTCCACAGCTTCTGCACGGCAAAAGAAACAGTCACTAGAGTGAATCGGCAACCATCAGAATGGGAAAAATCTTTGCAGTTTACACATCTGACAAAGGGCTGATATCCAGAATTTACAAAGAACTCAAACAGATTTACAGGAAAAAACAAACAAGCCCATTCAAAAATGGGCAAAGGATATGAACAGACACTTTACAAAAGAAGACATACATGAGGCCAACAAACATATGAAAAGTATTCATCATCACTGGTCATTAGAGAGATGCAAATCAAAACCACATTGAGATACCATCTCACGCCAGTTAGAATGGCGATCATTAAAAATCTGCAGAAAGCAGAAACTGGACACTTTCCAGACACCTTACACTACAATTAACTCCAGATGGATTAAAGACTTAAACGTAAGACCTGACACAATAAAAATCCTAGAAGAATATCTAGGCAAAACCATTCAGGATATAGGAATAGGCAAGGACTTCATGACCAAAACACAAAAGCATTGGCAACAAAAGCCAAAATAGACAAATGGGACCTAATCAAACTCCACAGCTTCTGCACGGCAAAAGAGACAGTCACTAGAGTGAATCGGCAACCATCAGAATGGGAAAAAATCTTTGCAGTTTACACATCTGACAAAGGGCTGATATCCAGAATTTACAAAGAACTCAGACAGATTTACAGGAAGAAAAACAAACAAGCCCATTAAAAAATGGGCAAAGGATATGAACAGACACTTTACAAAAGAAGACATACATGAGGGCAATAAACATATGAAAAAGTATTCATCATCACTGGTCATTAGAGAGATGCAAATCAAAACCACATCGAGATACCATCTCATGCCAGTTAGAATGGTGATCATTAAAAAATCTGCAGAAAGCAGATGCTGGAGAGGATGTGGAGAAATAGGAACACTCTTACACTGTTGGTGGGAGTGTAAGTTAGTTCAACCATTGTGGAAGACAGTGTGGCGATTCTTCAGGGACCTAGAAATAGAAATTCCATTTGACCCAGCAATCCCATTACTGGGTATATATCCAAAGGACTATAAATCGTTCTACTATAACGACACATGCACACGAATATTCATTGCAGCACTGTTTACAATAGCGAAGAACTGGAACCAACCCAAATGCCCAACGATGATAGACTGGACTGGAAAAATGTGGCACATATACACCGTGGAATATTATGCAGGAATCAAAAATGATTAGTTTGTGTCCTTTGTAAGGACATGGATGAATCTGGAGAACATCCTTTTCAGCAAACTGACACAAGAACAGAAAAAGAAATACCGCATAAAGTCACTTATAGGTGGGTGAGCAAAATGAGAACACATGGACACAGAGAGGCGGTCTACTATACACTGGGGTCTATTGGGGGAAATGGGAAAGGGACAGCGGTGGAGGCTGGGGAAAGTTAACCTGGGAATGAATGCCAAGTGTGGGTGAAGGGGAGCAAGGCAGCAAAACACACTACCATGTTTGTACCTATGCAACTATTTTGCTCATTCTGCAGATGTACCCCCAAACAAATAATGCAATAAAAATTAAAAAAAAATGGGCAAAGGATATGAACAGACACTTTACAAAAGAAGACATACATGAGGGCAATAAACATATGTAAAAGTATTCATCATCACTGGTCATTAGAGAGATGCAAATCGAAACCACATCGAGATACCATCTCACACCAGTTAGAATGGTGATCATTAAAATATCTGCAGAAAGCAGATGCTGGAGAGGATGTGGAGAAATAGGAACACTCTTACACTGTTGGTGTGAGTGTAAATTAGTTCAACCATTGTGGAAGACAGTGTGGCGATTCTTCAGGGACCTAGAAATAGAAATTCCATTTGACCCAGCAATCCCATTACTGGGTATATATCCAAAGGACTATAAATCGTTCTACTATAAGGACACATGCACACGAATATTCATTGCAGCACTGTTTACAATAGCGAAGAACTGGAACCAACCCAAATGCCCAACGATGATAGACTGGACTGGGAAAATGTGGCACATATACACCATGGAATATTACGCAGGAATCAAAAATGATTAGTTTGTGTCCTTTGTAAGGACATGGATGAATCTGGAGAACATCCTTTTCAGCAAACTGACACAAGAACAGAAAAAGAAATACCGCATAAAGTCACTTATAGGTGGGTGAGCAAAATGAGAACACATGGACACAGAGAGGCGGTCTACTATACACTGGGGTCTATTGGGGGAAATGGGAAAGGGACAGCGGTGGAGGCTGGGGAAAGTTAACCTGGGAATGAATGCCAAGTGTGGGTGAAGGGGAGCAAGGCAGCAAAACACACTACCATGTTTGTACCTATGCAACTATCTTGCACGTTCTGCACATGTACCCCAAAACAAATAATGCAATAAAAATTAAATTAAAAAAATACACACTTAGGGAAGAGTCAAGAGTCTATTTTATTTGCCCACTCTCTGAATACCCTACTTAGTTGTTCACACCTGGAGAATGGTCAGGATAGTTTTATATGGACACTCAATATGTACCTCACGAAAAATTCACACCTGTGGAATAGTCTGGAATATCTTTTATTTGGTCCCTTTTCAGAGGATCAGTGAATAACGCACACATAGAAAACATTTGGGAGTGTGTTTCATGTGGCCACTCTCTGAGAGACTCACGGAATAGTGCACATCTGGAGAATTCTCAAGAGTTTATTTCGAATGGCAATGCATTCAGACCCTTTGAATTACAAAAAACCAATGGAATTGTGAGGAATCCATTCCAAATGGCCAAATATTCGGAGCCTCAGTGAATTATGAACAATAAGGTAATAAGTCAGGAGTCTATTGATTATGCACTCTCATTCATCCACGCAGTGAATAATACACGTCTTTCGAGTACCGATGGGTCTGTTTATATGGCCACTCATTTGGAGCCTCAATAAATATTACACAACTGAAAACAAGTCAGGGTGTATTTCAAATGGCCACTCAAACAGATTTACAGGAAAAAAACAAACAAGCCCATTCAAAAATGGGCAAAGGATATGAACAGACACTTTACAAAAGAAGACATACATGAGGCCAACAAACATATGAAAAAGTGCTCATCATCACTGGTCATTAGAGAGATGCAAATCAAAACCACATTGAGATACCATCTCACGCCAGTTAGAATGGCGATCATTAAAAATCTGGAGACAGCAGATGCTGGAGAGGATGTGGAGAAATAGGAACACTCTTACACTGTTGGTGGGAGTGTAAATTAGTTCAACCATTGTGGAAGACAGTGTGGCGATTCCTCAGGGACCTAGAAATAGAAATTCCATTTGACCCAGCAATCCCATTACTGGGTATATATCCAAAGGACTATAAATCGTTCTACTATAAGGACACATGCACACGAATGTTCATTGCAGCACTGTTTACAATAGCAAAGAACTGGAACCAACCCAAATGCCCAACGATGATAGACTGGACTGGGAAAATGTGGCACATATACACCATGGAATATTATGCAGCAATCAAAATGATGAGTTTGTGTCCTTTGTAAGGACATGGATGAATCTGAGAACATCATTCTCAGCAAACTGACACAAGAACAGAAAAGAAATACCGCATAAAGTCACTTATAGGTGGGTGAGAAAAATGAGAACACATGGACACAGAGAGGGGGTCTACTATACACTGGGGTCTATTGCAGGAAATGGGGGAGGGACAGCGGTGGAGGCTGGGGAAAGTTAACCTGGGAATGAATGCCAAGTGTGAGTGAAGGGGAGGAAGGCATCAAAACACACTACCATGTGTGTACCTATGCAACTATCTTGCACGTTCTGCACATGTACCCCAAAACAAATAATGCAATAAAAATTAAATTAAAAATACACACTTAGGGAAGAGTCAAGAGTCTATTTTATTTGCCCACTCTCTGAATACCCTACTTAGTTGTTCACACCTGGAGAATGGTCAGGATAGTTTTATATGGACACTCAATATGTACCTCACTGAAAAATTCACACCTGTGGAATAGTCAGGAGTCTATTTCATATGGCCACTCATTCAGAGAATTACTGAATAATGCACACCTGGGTGACAGTCAGGAGTCTATTTCATATGGCCACTCATTCAGAGAATTACTGAATAATGCACACCTGGGAAAGTGTCAGGAGTCTATTTCATATGGCCACTCATTCAGAGAATTACTGAATAATGCACACCTGTGGAATAGTCAGGAGTCTATTTCATATGGCCACTCATTCAGAGCCTTACTGAATAATGCACAAGGGGACAATAGTCAGGAGTCTATTTCATATGGCCACTCAGAAAATCAGTGAATAATTAACTCCACGGTAATACTCAGGATCCTGTTTTATATGACATCTGATTCTGTATAGCACTGAATCACACAGCAAAAAATCGTCAGGATTCTGTTCCTTAGGAACATTCATTCAGAGCCTTACTGAATAATGCACAAGGGGACAATACTAAGGAGTCTATTTCATATGACTTCGTTTTCTGAGCTTCAGTGAATAAAGAACACCTGTGTACTAGTCGTGAGGCTATTAATGGTAGCCCCAAATAAATCACCTCCTAGAATGATGCACACCTGTTTGACAGTCAGGAGTCTACATAAAACAGCTACACATTCAGAGTCTCTATAAATAATGCACACCTGGGCAATGGACAGGAGTCCTTTTTTTATTTCCACTTATTCAGGGTCTCATTCAATAATACACAAATGTAGAAGAGTTAAGAGCCTACTTCATATAGCCACCCATTTAGATCCTCAATTAGTAATGCCCACCAGGGTAACATTCGCCACCCTCTCTCATATAGCGGCTCATTCAGTGCCTCACTGAATGATACACACCTGGGGTGTCATCGGGATTCTAATCCATACTGTCAATCATTCAGAACCTTACTGAACAATTCACAAAGGAGCAATAGTCAGGTGACTATTTTATATGGCCTCCCATTAAGAGCTTCAGTGAATAATGAACTTTTATGGAGTAGTCAGGATGCTGTTTATGGTAGCCACGAATTAAGTGCCTTTCTGAATAATACACACCTGGGTGATAGTCAGGAGTCTATTTCATATGATCTCTCATTCTGGGCCTAACTGAAGAATGCACACCTGGGAAAGTGTCAGGAGTCTATTTCATATGGCCTCTTTTCTGAGCTTCAGTGAATAACGCACACATAGAAAACATTTGGGAGTGTGTTTCATGTGGCCACTCTCTGAGAGACTCACGGAATAGT
This sequence comes from Saguinus midas, assembly GCA_021498475.1. NCBI lineage: Eukaryota > Metazoa > Chordata > Mammalia > Primates > Cebidae > Saguinus > Saguinus midas. The sequence goes on along the minus strand of CM038404.1, from coordinate 32,996,658 downwards.
GCACATCTGGAGAATTCTCAAGAGTTTATTTCGAATGGCAATGCATTCAGACCCTTTGAATTACAAAAAACCAATGGAATTGTGAGGAATCCAATCCAAATGGCCAAATATTCGGAGCCTCAGTGAATTATGAACAATAAGGTAATACGTCAGGAGTCTATTGATGATGCACTCTCATTCATCCATGCAGTGAATAATACACGTCTTTCGAGTACCGATGTGTATGTTTATATGGCCACTCATTTGGAGCCTCAATAAATAGTACACAACTGAAAACAAGTCAAGGGTGTATTTCAAATGGCCCCTCATTCAGAAGCTCAGTGAATAATTCAAAGAGGTTGAGTATTCTGAATCCTTCCTCATATGGAGAAACACTCAGAGTTTCACTGAGGGATAAAAAGCTTGGAAATTGTCAGGATTCTATTTAATATAAACACTCATTATGAGACTCAGTGAATCACACATGTCTGTGAGATACTTAGGATACTAATTCTTTTTACCCCAAAAATTCATAGATTCCCTGAATATTACCCACTCCTGAAATAACCAGAAGTCTATTTAATATTGTGAGTTATTAGAAAGCCCAGGAAATAATACAATACTTGGGAATAGTCAGGAGTCTAATTCATATGGCCACTCAGAGAATCAGTGAATAATGGACACCACGGTAATACTCAGGAACTTGTTTTATATGACCTCTGATTCTGTATCGCACTGAATGACACAGCAAAGAATCGTCAGGATTCTGTTCCATAGGAACATTCATTCAGAGCCTTACTGAATAATGCACAAGGGGACAATAGTCAGGAGTCTATTTCATCTGGCCTCTTTTTCTGAGCTTCAGTGAATAACAAACACTTGTGGACTAGTCGTGACGCTATTTAAGATAGCCACAAATAAAGCACCTTTCTTAATGATGCACACCTGTGTGACTGTCAGGAGTCTACATAAAACGGATACACATTCAGAGTCTCTGTAAAGAATGCTCTCCTGGGCAATGGACAGGAGTCCTCTTTTTATTCCCACTTATTTAGGGTCTCATTCAATAACACACACCTGCAGAAGATTTAAGAGCCTACTTCATATAGCCACCCATTTAGATCGTCAATGAGTCATGCCACCAGGGTAATATTCGCAACCCTGTCTAATAGAGTGGCTCATTCAGTGCCTCACTGAATGTTACACACCTGGGGTGTCATCGGGATTCTAACCTATACTGTAAATCATTCAGAAACTTACTAAATAATTCACAAAGGAGCAATAGTCAGGTGACTATTTTATATGGCCTCCCATTAAGAGCTTCAGTGAATAATAAACTTTTATGGAGTAGTGAGGATGTTGTTTATGGTAGCCACGAATTAAGTGCCTTTCTGAATAATACACACCTGGGTGATAGTCAGGAGTCTATTTCATATGATCTCTCATTCTGGGCCTACCTGAAGAATGCACACCTGGGAAAGTTTCAGGAGTCTACATAAAACGGATACACATTCAGAGTCTCTGTAAATAATGCACACCTGGGCAATGGACAGGAGTCCTCTTTTTATTCCCACTTATTTAGGGTCTCATTCAATAACACACACCTGCAGAAGATTTAAGAGCCTACTTCATATAGCCACCCATTTAGATCGTCAATGAGTCATGCCACCAGGGTAATATTCGCAACCCTGTCTAATAGAGTGGCTCATTCAGTGCCTCACTGAATGTTACACACCTGGGGTGTCATCGATTCTAATCCATACTGCCAATCATTCAGAACCTTACTGAATAATTCACAAAGGAGCAATAGTCAGGTGACTATTTTATATGGCCTCCCATTAAGAGCTTCAGTGAATAATGAACTTTTATGGAGTAGTCAGGATGCTGTTTATGGTAGCCACGAATTAAGTGCCTTTCTGAATAATACACACCTGGGTGATAGTCAGGAGTCTATTTCATATGATCTCTCATTCTGGGCCTAACTGAAGAATGCACACCTGGGAAAGTTTCAGGAGACTATTTGGTATGCACACTCATACAGAACCTGTTTAAATGATGCGAACATGTAGAATAAATAGGAGTCTATGTCATATGGCTACTGATTCACACAATCACAGAATAACGCACACCACTGGAGTAATAAGAAGTCTGTTTCATATGGCCACTCTTTAACAGCCTCACCGCATATTACACACTTGTGATATAATCTGTAGTCCATTTCTAATGGCCACTCATTCAGAGAATTACTGAATAATGCGCACCTGTGGAACAGTAAGAAGTCCCTTCTTTATGGCTACTTATTGAGAGCCTCACTGAAGGTACACACCAGGGGAAATGCTCAGGATTCTGTTGTAACCCCTAATTCAGAGTTTCACTGAATAAGTCACACCTTTGGAAGAGTCAGGTGCCTTTTCCTGTGGCCTCTCATTCGGAGTGTCACTGAATAATGTGTAGTCCGGAGTCTATTTCATGTAGACACATATTCAGAGCCTCAGTGTTTTATACACATCTGTGTGATAGTAAGGAATCTAATTAATATCGCCAGATATTTAGATCCTCACTGAATACTACACAGATGGAGAATAATTTGTAGTTTATTTTTGATGGATATTCATTCACAGCCTCGGTGAACAGTGCACAGATGTAGAGTTGCCAGGATTCTATTTAATTTGGATGCTCATTTTTAGCCTCAGTACATAATATGCACCTGTGATATAGTCAGGAGTTTATTTCATATGGCCACCCATTCAGAGCCTCAGTGAATAATACACACTTAGGGAATAGTCAGGAGTCTATTTTATGTGGCCATTCTCTGAGTACTTTACAGAGTGGTTCCCAACTGGAGATTGGTCAGTATATTTTATATGGACACTCAATGTGTACCTCACTGAAAAATTCACACCTGTGGAATAGTCAGGAATGTATTTTATTTGGTCCCTTTTCAGAGCATCAGTGAATAACACACACTTAGAAAACATTGGAAAGTGTGTTTCATGTGGCCACGCATTGAGAGACTCACGGAATAGTGCACATCTGTAGAATTATCAAGAGTCTATTTGGAGTGGCAATGCATTCAGACTCACTGAATAACAAATACCTATGGAATTGTGAGGAATCCATTCCAACTGGCCAAATATTCGGAGCCTCAGTGAATCATAAACAATAAGGTAATAATCAGGAGTCTATAGATTATTCACTCTTATTCATCCATGTGGTGAATAATACACGTCTTTTGAGTACTGATGTGTCTGTTTATATGGCCTCACATTTGCAGCCTCACTAAATAGTACACAACTGAAAACAAGTCAGGGGTGTATTTCAAATGGCCACTCATTCAGAAGCTCAGTGAATAATTCAAAGATGTTGAGTACTCAGGATCCTTTCTCATATGGCGAAGATTCAGAGTTTCTTTGAGAGATACAAAGCTTGGAAATTTTCAGGATTCTATTTAATATAAACACTCATTATGAGCCTCAGTGAATCACACATTTCTGTGAGATACCTAGGATACTAATTCTTTTTACCCCAAAAATTTATAGATTCCCTGAATATTACCGACTTGTGAAATATCCAGAAGCCTATTTAATATTGTGAGTCATTAGAAAGCCCAAGAAAAAATACACTACTGGGGAATAGTCAGGAGTTTATTTCATATGGCCACTCAGAGAATCAGTGAATAATGGAAACCATGGTAATACTCAGCATCCTGTTTTATATTACCTCTGATTCAGTATGGCACTGAATGACACACCAGGGAATCGTCAGGATTCTGTTCTATAGGAATATTCATTCAGAGCCTTACTCAATAATTCACAAAGGAGCAATAGTCAGGTGACTATTTTATATGGCCTCCATTAAGAGCTTCAGTGAATAGCGAACACCTGTGGACTAGTCCTGATGTGATTTAAGATAGCCACAAATAAGGCTCCTCCCTAAATGATGCACAACTGGTGACAGTCAGGAGTAAACATAAAACGGATACACATTCAGAGTGTCTATAAATAATGCACACCTAGGCAATGGACATGAGTCCTATCTTTCTTCCCACTTATTCAGGATCTCGTTCAATAATACACACCTGTAGAATGGTTAAGAGCCTACTTCATATAGCCACCCATTTAGATCCTCAATGAGTCCTTTCCACCAGGGTAATATTTGCAGCCCTCTCTCATATAGTGGCTCATTGAGTGCCTCACTGAATAATACACACCTGGGGTGACATCGGGTTTCTAATGCATACTGCCAATTATTCAGAACCTTACTGAATAATTCACAAAGGAGCAATAGTCAGGTGACAATTTTATATGGCCTCCCATTAAGAGCTTCAGTGAATAATAAACTTTTATGGAGTAGTCAGGATGCTGTTTATGGTAGCCACGAATTAAGTGCCTTTCTGAATAATACACACCTGGGTGATAGTCAGGAGTCTATATCGTATGATCTCTCATTCTGGGCCTAACTGAAGAATGCACAGCTGGGAAAGTGTCAGGAGTCTATTTGATATGCACACTCATACAGAACCTGGTTAAATGATGCGAACATGCAGAACAATTAAGAGTCTATGTCATATTGCTACTGATTCACACAATCACTCAATAACGCACACCTGTGGAGTAATAAGAAGTCTGTTTCATATGGCCACTCTTTCACAGCCTCACAGCATATTACACCCTTGTGATATGATCTGTAGTCCATTTCTAATGGCAACTCATTCAGAGAATTACTGAATAATGCGCAGCTGTGGAACAGGAAGATGTCCCTTTTTTATGACTACTCCTTGAGAGCCTCACTAAAGGTACACACAAGGGGAAATGCTCAGGATTCTGTTTAAACCCTTAATTCAGAGTTTCACTGAATAAGGCACACCTGTGAAAGAGTCAGGTGTCTTTTTCATGTGGCCTCTCATTCGGAGTGTCGCTGAATAATGTGGAGTAGTCCGGAGTCTATTTTATGTAGACACATACTCAGAGCCTCAGTTTATAATACACAGCTGTGTGATAGTAAGGAATCAAATTAATATCGACAGATATTTGGAGCCTCACTGAATAATACACAGCTGGAGAATAATTTGGAGTCTATTTTCGATGGATATTCATTCAGAGCCTCAGTGAATAATGCACACCTGTGGAGAAGCCAGGAGTCTATTTAATTTGGACGCTCATTCTTAGCCTCAGTAGGTAATATGCACCTGTGATATAGTCAGGGGTTTATTTCTTGTGGCGACTCATTCAGAGCCTCATTGAATAATACACACTTAGGGAACACTCAAGAGTCTATTTTATGTGGCCACTCACTGAGTATTTTACTGAGTGATTCACACCTGGAGAATGGTCAGGATAGTTTTATATAAACACTCAATGTGTACCTCACTGAAAAATTCACACCTGTGGAATAGTCGGGAATATATTTTATTTGGTCCCTTTTAAGAGCATCAGTGAATAACACACACATAGAAAACATTGGGGAGTGTGTTTCATGTGGCCACTCATTGAGAGACTCACTGAATAGTGCACATCTGGAGAATTCTCAAGAGACTATTTGGAATGGGAATGCATTCAGACGCTTTGAATAACAAAAAACCTATGGAATTGTGAGGAATCCATTCCAAATGGCCAAATATTCGGAGCCTCAGTGAATCATGAACAATAAGGTAATAATCAGTAGTCTATTCATATGGCCTCTTTTCTGAGCTTCAGTGAATAATGCACAAGGGGACAATAGTCAGGAGTCTATTCATATGGCCTCTTTTCTGAGCTTCAGTGAATAATACCCGTCTTTCGAGTACTGATGGGTCTGTTAATATCGCCACTCATTGGGAGCCTCACTAAATAGTACACAACTGAAAACAAGTCATGGGTGTTTTTCACATGGCCACTCACTCAGAAGCTCAGTGAATAATTCAAAGATGTTGAGTACTCAGGATCCTGTTTTATATGACCTCTGATTCAGTATCGCACTGAATGACACACCAGGAATCGTCAGGATTCTGTTTAAACCCTTAATTCAGAGTTTCACTGATGGATACAAAGCTTGGAAATTGTCAGTATTCTATTTAATATAAACACTCATGAGCCTCAGTGAATAATGGACACCACGGTAATAGTCAGAATCCTGTTTTATATGACCACTGATTCAGTATCGCACTGAATGACACACCAGGAATCGTCAGGATTCTGTTCCATAGGAACATTCATTCAGAGCCTTACTGAATAATGCACACCTGGGAAAGTGTCAGGAGTCTATTTAATATTGTGAGTCATTAGAAAGCCCAAGATATGATAAACTACTGGGGAATAATCAGGAGTCTATTTCATATGGCCACTCAGAGAAGCAGTGAATAATGGACACCACGGTAATAGTCAGAATCCTGTTTTATATGACCACTGATTCAGTATCGCACTGCATGACACACCAGGGAATCGTCAGGATTCTGTTACATAGGAACATTCATTCAGAGCCTTACTGAATAATGCACAAGGGGACAATAGTCAGGAGTCTATTCAATATGGCCTCTTTTACTGAGATTCAGTGAATAACGAAAACCTGTGGACTAGTCCTGATGCGATTAAAGAAATCCACAAATAAAGCTCATCCCTAAATGGTGCACACTTGGTGACAGTCAAGAGTTTACATAAAACGGCTACACATTCAGAGTCTCTGTAAATAATGCACACCTGGCAATGGACCGGAGTCCTATTTTTTTTCCCACTTCTTCAGGGTCTCATTCAATAATACACACCTGTAGAAGAGTAAAGATCCTACTTCATATAGCCACCCATTTAGATCCTCAATGAGTAATGCCAACCAGGCTAATATTTGCAACCGTCTCTCATATTGGGGCTCATTCAGTGCCTCACTGAAAGATACACACCTGGGGTGTCATTGGGATTCTAATCCATACTGCCAATCATTCAGAAACTTACTGAATAATTCACAAAGAAGCAATAGTCAGGTGACTATTTTATATGACCTCCCATTAAGAGCTTCAGTGAATAATGAACTTTCATGGAGTAGTCAGGATGCTGTTTATGGTAGCCACGAATTAAGTGCTTTCTGAAAAATACACACCTGTGTGATAATCAGGAGTCTATTTCATATGATCTCTCATTCTGGTTCTAACTGAAGAAAGCACACCTGGGAAAGTGTCAGGAGTCTATTTGGTATGCACACTCATACAGAACCTGTTTAAATGATGCGAACATGTAGAATAATTAGAAGTATATGTCATAGGGCTACTGATTCACACAATCACTGAATAACGCACACCTGTGGAGTAATGAGAATTCAGTTTCATATGGCCACACTTTCACAGCCTCACTGCATATTACACACTTGTGATATAATATGTAGTCCATTTCTAATGGCCACTCATTCAGAGAATTACTGAAAAATGCGCACCTGTGGAATAATAAGAAATCCCTTCTTTATGACTACTCCTTGAGAGCCTCACTGAAGGTACACACCAGGGGAAATGCTCAGGATTCTGTTTTAACCCCTCATTCAGAGTCTCACTGAATAAGGCACACCTACAGAAGAGTCTGCTGTCTTTTTCAAGTGGCCTCTCATTCGGAGTGTCACTTAATAATGTGGACTACACCAGAGTCTATTTCATGTAGACACATATTCTGAGCCTCAGTGTATAATACACTCCTGTGTGATAGAAAGGAATCTAATTAATATCGCCAGATATTTAGAGCCTGAATGAATAATACACAGCGGGAGAATAATTTCGAGTCTATTTTCGATGGATATTCATTCAGAGCCTGGGTGAATAATGCACACCTGTGGAGTAGCCAGGAGGCTATTCAATTTGGATGCTCATTCTTAGCCTCAGTAGATAATATGCACCTGTGATATACTCAGGAGTTTATTTCATATGGCCACTCATTCAGAGCCTCATTGAATAATACACACTTAGGGAATAGTCAAGAGTCAATTTTATGTGGCGACTCTCTGAGTAACTTACTGAGTGGTTCACACCTTTAGAATGGTCAGGATACTTTTATATGGACATTCAATGTGTACCTCACTGAAAAATTCACACCTGTGAAATAGTCAAGAATGTATTTTATTGGTTCTTTTTTCAGAGTTTCAGTGAATAACACACACTTAGAAAACATCGTGGAGTGTGTTTCCTGTGGCCACTCATTGAGAGACTCACGGCATAGTGCACATCTGGAGAATTCTCAAGAGTCTATATGGAATGGCAATGCATTCAGACTCTTTGAATAACAAAAATCCTATGGAATTATGAGGAATCCATTCCAAATGGCCAAATATTCGGAGCCTCAGTGAATCATGAACAATAAAGTAATAATCAAAAGTCTATTGATTATATACTCTCATTCATCCACAAGGTGAATAATACACATCTTTCGAGTACTGATGGGTCTGTTTATATGGCCACCCATTTGAAGCCTCACAAAATAGTACACAACTGAAAACAAGTCAGGGGTGTATTTCAAATGGACACTCATTCAGAGGCTCAGTGAATAATTCAAAGATGTTGAGTAGTCAGGATCCTTTCTCATATGGCGAATCATTCAGAGTTTCACTGACGGATACAAAGCTTGGAAATTGTCAGGATTCTATTTAATATAAATACCCATTATGAGCCTCAGTAAATCACACATGTCTGTTAGATACTTACGATCCTAATTCCTCTTACCCCCATAATTCCTAGATACCCTGAATATTACCCACTCATGAAATAACCAGAAGTCTATTTAATATTGTGAGTCATTCGAAAGCCCAAGAAATAGTACACTACTGGGTAATAGTCAGGAGTCTATTCCATATAGCCACTCAGAGAAGCAGCGAATAATGAACACCACGGTAATACTCAGGATCCTGATTTATATGACCTCTGATTCAGTATCGCACTGAATGACACACCAGGGAATCATCAGGATTCTGTTCCATAGGAACATTGATTCAGAGCCTTACTGATTAATGCACAAGGGGACAATAGTCAGGAGTCTATTTCATATGGCCTCTTTTTCTGAGCTTCAGTGAATAACGAACACCTGTGGACTAGTCAGAACGCTATTTAATATAGCCACAAATAAAGCACCTCCCTGAATGATGCAAACCTGGGTGACAGTCAGGAGTCTACATAAAACGAATATACATGCAGAGTCTTAGATTCTCTGTCTCAGGGATTTGGGGCTATCTTTATGAGTATCTGTTGTGCTCTCCTGCCCCACTAGGAGGCAGTCTATTCACTATTTGCCTGCCGGGGTTCTGCCCTGCTAGCGCGGGTCCGCCCTGTTTCTGCTGGGCTCTGTTCTGCTGTGGAGCACTCCCCCATCCTGGCAGAGTCTCTCTGATATGGCAGGTTGCCTCGGCAATGGCAGGCTGCGTCAGCCCTGGGTGGTATTTTAGTAGGGGTGGATTGTGTCCATAGCGGCAGACACACCTCTCTCACCGGTCTGCATCATCCTTGATGCCGGCAGCAAAACTCTCAGCCCCGAGCGCCTCCAATCGCTGCCCTGCTTGTGCCCGTGAGAGTGGGACCCGTGGAGCCCGATCACCCAGCTCCCTGCCTCAGAGTCCGTCCTCTCTCTCTCTCTCTTCCTCTCCCCAAGCTGAAATGTCGACTCTCTCACTGGCGCACCAGTAGCCTGCAAATAGGGCACTGGGATCCATGTGATCTCCCGTGCCACTGCCCACTGCACCAGCTCAGATCACCCTTCCCAGAAAACTCCTGGTCTGGCTCACTGTCCAAGTCCCGTTCAATCAGATGGACATGCCAATCTGCCCTTCCAAATCTCAGATTGCCAGTTAAACAGGGCACCCATACCAGTGAGTTCCGTGCCAGGTCCCGCTGCGATGTGGACAAAGCGGCTGCGTGAGCTGGCTGCACTATCCGGCGGTATTAGCATCCCGTGTCTCTCCCACACCTGGGACTTTCAACGCTCTGTGGGCAAAAAAGGTCCATCCGAGAATGCGACTAGGACTCACCCTTGGCGCCTTCACTGAGAGCTGCAATCCTGAGTCACATCTACGCCCACATCTTGCGAGTCCACCACGATAGTAATTCTTGTTACCCCAAAAATTCATAGATTCCCTAAATATTACCCTCTCATGAAATAACCAGAAGTCTGTTTAATATTGTGAGTCATTAGAAAGCCCAAGTAATAATACACTACTGAGGAATAGTCAGGAGTCTATTTCATATGATCTCATTCTGGGCCTAACTGAAGAATGCACACCTGGTGACAGTCAGGAGTCTATTTCATATGGCCACTCAGAGAATCAGCGAATAATGGACACAATGGTAATACTCAGGAATCTGTTTTATATGACCTCTGATTCAGTATCGTACTGAATGACACACAAGGGAATCATTAGGATTCTGTTCCATAGGAACATTTATTCAGAGCCTTACTGAATAATGCACAAGGAGACAACAGTCAGGAGTCTATTTCATATGGCCTCTTTGTCAGAGCTTCAGTGAATAACGAACACCTGTGGACTAGTCGTGACGCTATTTAAGATAGCCACAAACAGAGCACCTCCCTGAATGATGCACACCTGAGTGACAGTCAGGAGTCTACATAAAACGGCTACACATTCAGAGTCTCTGTAAATAATGCACTCCTGGGCAATGGACAGGAGTCCTTTTTTTATTCCCACTTATTCAGGGTCACATTTAATAATACACACCTGTAGAAGAGTTAAGAGCCTACTTCATATAGCCACCCATTTAGATCCTCAATGAGTAATGCCCACGAGGCTAATATTCGCAACCCACTCTCATATAGCGGCTCATTCTTTGCCTCACTGAATAATAAACACCTGGGGTGTCATCGGGACTCTCATCCATTCTGCCAATCATTCAGAACCTTACTGAATAATTCACAAAGGAGCAATCGTCAGGTGACAATTTTATATGGCCTCCCATTAAGAACTTCAGTGAATAATGAACTTTTGTGGAGTAGTCAGAATGCTGTTTATGGTAGCCACGAATTAAGTGCTTTCTGAATAAAACACACCTGGGTGATAATCAGGAGTTTATTTCATATGATCTCTTATTCTGGGCCTATCTGAAGAATGCACACCTGGGAAAGTGTCAGGAGTTTATTTGGTATGCACACTCATACAGAACCTGTTTAAATGATGCGACCATGTAGAATAATTAGAATTCTATATCATATGGCTACTGATTCACACAATAACTGAATAACGCACACCTGTGGAATAATAAGAATTCTGTTTCATATGGCCACTCTTTCACAGCCTCACCGCATATTACACACTTGTGATATAATATGTAGTCCATTTCAAATTGCCACTCATTCAGAGATTTACTGAATAATGCGCACCCGTGGAACAGTAGAAGTCCATTTTTATGGCTACTCATTGAGAGCCTCACTGAAGGTACACACCAGGGGAAATGCTCAGGATTCTGTTTTAAACCCTAATTCAGAGTCTGACTGAATAAGGCACACTGGTGGAAGAGTCACGTGGCTTTTTCATGTGGCCTCTCATTCGGAGTGTCACTGAATAATGTGTAGTCATCCGGAGTCTATTTCATGTAGACACATATTCAGAGCCTCAGTGTTTAATACACACCTGTGTGATAGTAAGGAGTCTAATTAATATCGCCAGATATTTAGAGCCTCACTGAATAATACACACCTGGAGAATAATTTGGAGATTATTTTCGATGGATATTTATTCAGAGCCTTGGTGAATAATACAAACCTGTGGAGTAGCCAGGAGTCTATTTAATTTGTACGCTCATTCTTAGCCTCAGTAGATAATATGCACCTGTGATATAGTCAGGAGTTTATTTCATATGACCACGTATTCAGAGCCTCATTGAATAATACACACTTAGGGAATAGTCAAGAGTCTATTTTATGTGGCCACTCTCTGAGTACCTTACTGAGTGGTTCACATCTGGAGAATGGTCAGGATACTTTTATATGGACACTCAATGTGTACCACACTGAAAAATTCACACCAGTGGAATAGTCAGGAATGCATTTTCTTTGGTCTTTTTTCAGAGCATCAGTGAATAACACACACATAGAAAACATTGGGGATTGTGTTTCATGTGGAGATTTATTGAGAGATTCACGGAATAGTGCACATCTGGAGAATTCTCAAGAGTCTATTTGGAATGGCAATGCATTCAGACTCTTTGAATAACAAAAAACCTATGGAATTGTGAGGAATCCATTCCAAATGGCCGAATATTCGGAGCCTCAATGAATCATGAACAATATGGTAATAGTCAGGAGTCTATTGATTATGCACTCTCATTCATCCATGCCGTGAATAATACACGTCTTTCGAGTACTGATGGGGCTTTTTATATGGCCACTCATTTAGAGCCTCAGTAAATAGAACACAACGGAAAACAAGTCAGAAGTGTATTTCAAATGGCCACTAATTCAGAAGCTCAGTGAATAATTCAAAGATGTTGAGTACTCAAGATTCTTTCTGATATGGCGAATCATTCAGAGTTTCACTGAGGGTTACAAAGCTTGGAAATTGTCAGGATTCTATTTAATATAAACATTCATTATGAGCCTCAGTGAATCACATATATCTGTGAGATAATTAGAATAATAATTCTTGTTACCCCCAAAATTTTTAGATTTCCTGAATATTACCCACTCGTGAAATAAACAGAAGTCTATTTAATATTGTGAGTCATTAGAAAGCCCAAGAAATAATACTCTACTGGGGAATAGTCAGGAGTCTATTTCATATGACCACTCAGAGAATCAGTGAATAATGAAAACCACGGTAATACACAGGAACCTGTATTATATGACATCTGATTCAGTATGGCACTGAATGACACACCAGGGAATCGTCAGGATTCTGTTCCATAGGGACATTCATTCAGAGCCTTACTGAATAATGCACAAGGGCACAATAGTCAGGAGTCTATTTCATATGGCCTCTTTTTCTGAGCTTCAGTGAATAACAAACACCTGTGGACTAGTCGTGATGGTATTTAAGAGAGCCACAAATAAAGCACCTTTCTGAATAATGCACACCTGGGTTACTGTCTGGAATCTACATAAAACGGCTACACATTAAGAGTATCTGTAAATAATGCACTCCTGGGAAATGGACAGGAGTCCTTTTTTTATTCTTAATTATTCAGGGACTCATTTAATAATACACACCGGTAGAAGAGTTAAGAGCCTACTTCATATAGCCACCCATTTAGATCCTCAATGAGTAATGCCCACCAGGGTAATATTCGCAATCTTCTCTCATAGAGCAGCTCATTAAGTTCCTCACTGAATGATACACACCTGTGGTGTCATCGGGATTCTAGTCCATACTGCCAATCATTCAGAACCTTACTGAATAATTCACAAAGGAGCAATAGTCAGGTGACTATTTTTTATGGCCTCCCATTAAGAGCTTCAGTGAATAATGAACTTTTATGGAGTAGTTAGGATGCTGTTTATGGTAGCCACGAATTAAGTGCCTTTCTGAATAATACACAACTGGGTGATAGTCAGCAGTCTATTTCATATGATGTCTCATTCTGGGCCAAACTAAAGAATGCACACCTGGGAAAGTGACAGGAGTCTATTTGGTATGCACACTCATACAGAACCTATTTAAATGATGCAAACATGTAGAATAACTAGGAGTCTATGTAATATAGCTACTGATTCACACAATCACTCAATAACGCACACCTGTGGAGTAATAAGAAGTCTGATTCATATGGCCACTCTTTCACAGCCTCACCGCATATTTCACGCTTATAATATAATCTGTAGTCCATTTTTAATGGCCACTCATTCAGAGAATTACTTAATAATGCGCACCTGTAAAACAGTAAGAAGACCCTTTTTATGGCTACTCATAGAGAGCCTCACTGAAGGTAGACACCAGGGGAAATGCTCAGGATTCTGTTCCATAGGGACATTCATTCAGAGCCTTACTGAATAATGCACACCTGGGTGATAGTCAGGAGTCTATTTCATATGGCCACTCATTCAGAGCCTTACTGAATAATGCACACCTGTGGAGTAGTCCGGAGTCTATTTCATGTAGACACATATTCAGAGCTTAAGTGTATAAAACACACCTGTGTGATAGTAAGAAATCTAATTAATGTCGCCAGATATTTAGAACCTCACTGAATAATACACAGATGGAGAATAATTTGGAGTCAATTTCGATAGATATTTATTCAGAGCCTCGGTGAATAATGCACACCTGTGGAGAAGCCAGGAGTCTGTTTAATTTGGACACAAATTCAAAGCCTCAGTAGATAATATGCTCCTGTGATATAGTCAGGAGTTTATTTCATATGGCCACTCATTCAGTACCTCATTGAATAATACACACTTATTGCATAGTCAAGAGTCTATTTGATGTGTCCACTCTCTGAGTACCTTACTGAGTGGTTCACACCTGAAGAATTGTCATACTTTTATATGGACACTCAATGTGTACATCACTGAAAAATTCACACATGTGGAATAGTCAGGAATGTATTTTATTTGGTCTCCTTTCAGAGCATCAGTGAATAACACACACATAGAAAACATTGGGGAGTGTGTTTCATGTGGCCACTCATTGAGAGACTCACGGAATAGTGCACATCTGGAGAATTCTCAAGAGTCTATTTGGAATGGCAATGCATTCAGACTCTTTGAATAACAAAAAACCTATGGAGTTGTGAGGAATCCATTCCAAATGGTCAAATATTCAGAGCCTCAATGAGTCCTGAACCATAAGGTAATAATCAGGAGTCTATTGATTATACACTCTCATTCATCCACAGGGTGAATAATACACGTCTTTCGAGTGCCCATGGGTCTGTCTATATGGCCACACATTTGGAGCCTCACTAAATAGTACACAACTGAAAACACTTCAGGGGTGTATTTCAAATGGCCACTCATTCAGAAGCTCAGTGAATAATTCAAGGAGGTTGAGTACTCAGGATACTTTATCATATGGCGAATCATTCATAGTTTCACTGCGGGATACAAAGCTTGGAAATTGTCAGGATCCTATTTAATATAAACACTCATTATGAGCCTCAGTGAATCACACATGTCTGTGAGATACGTAAAATGCTAATTATTAGTACCCCCAAAATTCCTAGATTTCCGGAATATTACCCACTCATGAAATATCCAGAAGTCTATTTAATTTTGTGAGTCATTAGAAAGCCTAAGCAATATTACACTACTGGGGAATAGTCAGGAGTCTATTTCATGTGGCCACTCAGAGAATCAGTGAATAATGGACACAACGGTAATACTCAGGATCCTGTTTTATATGACCTCTGATTCAGTATCGCACTGAAGGACACACAAGGGAATTGTCAGGATTCTGTTTCATAGGAACATTCATTCAGAGCCTTACTGAATAATGCACAAGGGGACAATAGTCAGGAGTCTATTTCCTATGGCCTCTTTTTCTGAGCTTCAGTGATTAATGAACACCTGTTGACTAGTCGTGACGATATTTAAGATAGCCACAAATAAAGGACCTCCCTGAATGACACACATCTGGGTGACAGTCAGGAGTCTACCTAAAACGGCTACACATTCAGAGTCTGTAAATAATGCACACTTGGGCAATGGACAGAAGTCATTTTTTTATTCCCACTTATTCAGGGTCTCATTCAATAATACACACCTGTAGAAAAGTTAAGAGCCTATTTCATATAGCCACCCATTTAGATCCTCAATTATTAATGCCCACCAGGGTAATATTCGCAACCCTCTCTCATATAGCGGCTCATTCAGTACCTCACTGAAAGATACACACCTGGGGTGTCATCGGGATTCTAATTCATGCTGACAATCCTTCAGAACCTTACTGAATAATTTACAAATGAACAATAGTCAGGTCACTACTTTATATGGCCTGCCATTAAGAGCTTCAGTGAATAATGAACTTTTATGGAGTAGTCAGGATGTTGTTTAGGGTACCCACGAATTAAGTGCCTTTCTGAATAATACACACCTGGAAAAGTGTCAGGAGTCTATTTGGAATGAACACTCATACAGAATCTGTTTAAATGATGGAACATGTAGAATAATTAGGAGTCTATGTCATATGGCTACTGATTCACAGAATCACTGAATAAGGCACACCTGTGGAGTAATGTTAAGTCTGTTTCATACGGCCACTCTTTCACAGCCTCACCGCATATTACACACTTGTGATATGATCTGTAGTCCATTTCTAATGGCCACTTATTCAGACAATTACTGAATAATGCGCACCTGTGGAACAGTAAGAAGTCCCTTTTTAAAAAAATTTTTATTGCATTATAGGTTTTGGGGTACATGTGCAGAACGTTCAAGATAGTTGCATAGGTACACACATGGCAGTGTGTTTTGCTGCCTTCCTCCCCTTCACCCACACTTGGTATTCATCCCCAGGCTATCACCCCCAGCACCCCCCGTGCTGTCCCTCCCCCATTTCCCCCAACAGTCCCCAGTGTATAGTAGACCACCTCTCTGTGTCCATGTGTTCTCATTTTTCTCACCCACCTATGAGTGAGTAAATGCAGTATTTCTTTTTCTGTTCTTGTGTCAGTTTGCTGAGAATGATGTTCTCCAGATTCATCCATGTCCTTACAAAGGACACAAACTCATCATTTTGATTGCTGCATACTATTCCATGGTGTATATGTGCCACATTTTCCCAGTCCAGTCTATTTCATATGGCCACTCATTCAGAAGCTCAGTGAATAATTCAAGGAGGTTGAGTACTCAGGATCCTGTTTTATATGACCTCTGATTCAGTATCGCACTGAATGACACACATCTGGGTGACAGTCAGGAGTCTATTTCATGTGGCCACTCAGAGAATCAGTGAATAATGAACTTTTATGGAGTAGTCAGGATGTTGTTTAGGTACCCACGAATTAAGTGCCTTTCTGAATAATACACACCTGGAAAAGTGTCAGGAGTCTATTTCATATGGCCACTCTTTCACAGCCTCACCGCATATTACACACTTGTGATATGATCTGTAGTCCATTTCTAATGGCCACTTATTCAGACAATTACTGAATAATGCGCACCTGTGGAACAGTAAGAAGTCCCTTTTTAAAAAAATTTTTATTGCATTATAGGTTTTGGGGTACATGTGCAGAACGTTCAAGATAGTTGCATAGGTACACACATGGCAGTGTGTTTTGCTGCCTTCCTCCCCTTCACCCACACTTGGTATTCATCCCCAGGCTATCACCCCCAGCACCCCCCGTGCTGTCCCTCCCCCATTTCCCCCAACAGTCCCCAGTGTATAGTAGACCACCTCTCTGTGTCCATGTGTTCTCATTTTTCTCACCCACCTATGAGTGAGTAAATGCAGTATTTCTTTTTCTGTTCTTGTGTCAGTTTGCTGAGAATGATGTTCTCCAGATTCATCCATGTCCTTACAAAGGACACAAACTCATCATTTTTGATTGCTGCATACTATTCCATGGTGTATATGTGCCACATTTTCCCAGTCCAGTCTATCATAGACGGGCATTTGGGTTGGTTTCAGGTCTTTGCTATTGTAAACAGTGCTGCAATGAACATTCGTGTGCATGTGTCCTTATAGTAGAACGATTTATAGTCTTTTGGATAGATACCCAGTAATGGGATTGCTGGGTCAAATGGAATTTCTATTTCTAGGTCCCTGAGGAATCACCACACTGTCTTCCACAATGGTTGAACTAATTTACACTCCCACCAACAGTGTAAGAGTGTTCCTGTTTCTCCACATCCTCTCCAGCATCTGCTGTCTCCAGATGTTTTAATGATCGCCATTCTAACTGGTGTGAGATGATATCTCAATGTGGTTTTGATTTGCATCTCTCTAATGACCAATGATGATGAGCACTTTTTCATATGTTTGTTGGCCTCATGTATTTCTTCTTTTGTAAAGTTTCTGTTCATATCCTTTGCCCATTTTTGAATGGGCTTGTTTGTTTTTTTTTCTGTAAATCTGTTTGAGTTCTTTGTAAATTCTGGATATCAGCGCTTTGTCAGATGTGTAAACTGCAAAGATTTTTTTCCATTCTGATAGTTGCCGATTCACTCTAGTGACTGTTTCTTTTGCTGTGCAGAAGTTGTGGAGTTTGATTAGGTCCCATTTGTCTATTTTGACTTTTGTTGCCAATGCTTTTGGTGTTTGTTCATGAAGTTCTTGCCTACTCCTATATCCTGAGCGGTTTTGCCTAGATTTTCTTCTAGGGTTTTATGGTGTCAGGTCTTAGGTTTAAGTCTTTAATCCATCTGGAGTTAATTTTAGTGTAAGGTGTCAGGAAGGGGTCCAGTTTCTGCTTTCTGCACATGGCTATCCAGTTTTCCCAACACCATTTATTAAATAGGGAATCCTTTCCCCATTGCCTGTTTTTCTCTGGTTTATCAAAGATAATATGGTTGTAAATATGTTTTGTTGCCTCCGATGCTTCTGTTCTGTTCCATTGGTCTATATCTCTGTTTTGATGCCAGTACCATGCTGTTTTGATTACTTTAGCCTTGCAGTATAGTTTGAAGTCTGGTAGCGTGATGCCTCCCGCTGTGTTCTTTTTGCTTAGAATTGACTTGGCTATGCGGGCTCTCTTTTGGTTCCATATGAAATTCATGGTGGTTTTCTCCAGTTCTGTGAAGAAATTCAATGATAGTTTGAGGGGATAGCATTGAATTGTAAATTACGTTGGGCAGTATAGCCATTTTCACAATATTGATTCTTCCTAACCACGAACGTGGAGTGTTTCTCTATCTGTTTGTGTCCTCTCTTATTTCGTTGAGCAGTTGTTTGTAGTTTTCCTTAAAGAGGTCCCTTACATTCCTAGTGAGTTGTATTCCTAGGTATTTTATTTTCTTTGTAGCAATTGTGAATGGCAGTTCGTTCTTAATTTGGTTCTCTTTAAGTCTGTTATTGGTGTATAGGAATGCTTGTGATTTTTGAACATTGATTTTATATCCTGAGACTTTGCTGAAGTTGCTTATCAGTTGCAGGAGCTTTTGGGCTGAGGTGATGGGGTCTTCTAGGTATACTATCATGTCGTCTGCAAATAGAGACAATTTGGCTTCCACCTTTCCTATTTGAATACCCTTTATTTCTTTTCTGTTCTTGTGTCAGTTTGCTGAGAATGATGTTCTCCAGATTCATCCATGTCCTTACAAAGGACACAAACTCATCATTTTTGATTGCTGCATACTATTCCATGGTGTATATGTGCCACATTTTCCCAGTCCAGTCTATCATAGACGGGCATTTGGGTTGGTTTCAGGTCTTTGCTATTGTAAACAGTGCTGCAATGAACATTCGTGTGCATGTGTCCTTATAGTAGAACGATTTATAGTCTTTTGGATAGATACCCAGTAATGGGATTGCTGGGTCAAATGGAATTTCTATTTCTAGGTCCCTGAGGAATCACCACACTGTCTTCCACAATGGTTGAACTAATTTACACTCCCACCAACAGTGTAAGAGTGTTCCTGTTTCTCCACATCCTCTCCAGCATCTGCTGTCTCCAGATGTTTTAATGATCGCCATTCTAACTGGTGTGAGATGATATCTCAATGTGGTTTTGATTTGCATCTCTCTAATGACCAATGATGATGAGCACTTTTTCATATGTTTGTTGGCCTCATGTATTTCTTCTTTTGTAAAGTTTCTGTTCATATCCTTTGCCCATTTTTGAATGGGCTTGTTTGTTTTTTTCCTGTAAATCTGTTTGAGTTCTTTGTAAATTCTGGATATCAGCGCTTTGTCAGATGTGTAAACTGCAAAGATTTTTTTCCATTCTGATAGTTGCCGATTCACTCTAGTGACTGTTTCTTTTGCTGTGCAGAAGTTGTGGAGTTTGATTAGGTCCCATTTGTCTATTTTGACTTTTGTTGCCAATGCTTTTGGTGTTTGTTCATGAAGTTCTTGCCTACTCCTATATCCTGAGCGGTTTTGCCTAGATTTTCTTCTAGGGTTTTATGGTGTCAGGTCTTAGGTTTAAGTCTTTACTCCATCTGGAGTTAATTTTAGTGTAAGGTGTCAGGAAGGGGTCCAGTTTCTGCTTTCTGCACATGGCTATCCAGTTTTCCCAACACCATTTATTAAATAGGGAATCCTTTCCCCATTGCCTGTTTTTCTCTGGTTTATCAAAGATAATATGGTTGTAAATATGTTTTGTTGCCTCCGATGCTTCTGTTCTGTTCCATTGGTCTATATCTCTGTTTTGGTACCAGTACCATGCTGTTTTGATTACTGTAGCCTTGTAGTATAGTTTGAAGTCTGGTAGCGTGATGCCTCCCGCTGTGTTCTTTTTGCTTAGAATTGACTTGGCTATGCGGGCTCTCTTTTGGTTCCATATGAAATTCATGGTGGTTTTCTCCAGTTCTGTGAAGAAATTCAATGATAGTTTGAGGGGATAGCATTGAATTGTAAATTACTTTGGGCAGTATAGCCATTTTCACAATATTGATTCTTCCTAACCACGAACATGGAGTGTTTCTCTATCTGTTTGTGTCCTCTCTTATTTCGTTGAGCAGTTGTTTGTAGTTTTCCTTAAAGAGGTCCCTTACATTCCTAGTGAGTTGTATTCCTAGGTATTTTATTTTCTTTGTAGCAATTGTGAATGGCAGTTCGTTCTTAATTTGGTTCTCTTTAAGTCTGTTATTGGTGTATAGGAATGCTTGTGATTTTTGAACATTGATTTTATATCCTGAGACTTTGCTGAAGTTGCTTATCAGTTGCAGGAGCTTTTGGGCTGAGGTGATGGGGTCTTCTAGGTATACTATCATGTCGTCTGCAAATAGAGACAATTTGGCTTCCACCTTTCCTATTTGAATACCCTTTATTTCTTTTTCCTGCCTGATTGCTCTGGCTAGAACTTCCAGTACTATGTTGAATAGATGTGGTGAGAGAGGGCGTCCTTGTCTAGTGCCGGATTTCAAAGGGAATGCTTCCAGTTTCTGCCCATTAAGTATGATATTGGCTGTTGGTTTGTCGTAAATAGCTTTTATTACTTTGATATATGTTCCATCAATACCAAGATTATTGAGGGTTCTAAGCAAAAATGGCTGTTGAATTTTATCAAATGCCTTCTCTGCGTCAATTGAGTTAATCATGTGGTTTTTGTTTTTGCTTCTGTTTATGTGGTGAATTACATTTATAGACTTGCCTATCTTGAACCAACCTTGCATTCCCAGGATGAATCCTACTTGATCATGATGGATAAGTTTTTTAATGTGCTGTGGCAATCGATTTGCCAGTATTTTATTGAAGATATTTGCATGTATGTTCATCATGGATATTGGCCTGAAGTTTTTTTTTTTGTTGAGTCTCTGCCAGGATTTGGTATAAGGATGATGTTGGTCTCATAAAATGATTTGGGAAGGGTTCCCTCCTATTGGATTATTTGGAATAGTTTCAGAAGGAATGGTACCAGATCCTCTTTGTGTGTCTGGTGGAATTCAGCTGTGAACCCATCTGGACCTGGGCTTTTTTTGTGTGGTAGGTACTTAATTTCTGCCTCAACTTCTGACCTTGTTATTGGTATATTCATAGTTTCGGCTTTCTCCTGGTTTAGGCTTTGGAGGACACAGGCGTCCAGGAATTTATCCATTTCTTCCTGATTTACTCGTTTGTGTGCATAGAGTTGTTTGTAGTATTCTCTCATGATGGTTTGAATTTCTGTGGAATCTGTGGTGATTTCCCCTTTATCGTTTTTTTATTGCATCTATTTGGTTGTTCTCTCTTTCCTTTTTTATCAGTCTGGCTAGTGGTCTGTCTATTTTATTGATCTTTTCAGAAAACAATCTCTTAGATTTATTGATTTTTTGAAGGGTTTTTCTTGTCTCTGTCTCCTTCAGTTCTGCTCTGATTTTAGTTATTTCTTGTCTTCAGCTAGGTTTTGAGCTTTTTTGATCTTGCTCCTCTAGCTCTTTCAATTTTGATGATAGGGTGTCAACTTCGGATCTCTCCACTCTTCTCATGTGGGCACTTATTGCTATATAGTTTCCTCTACAGACTGCTTTAAATGTGTCCCAGAGATTTTGGTACGTTGTGTCTTCATTCTCGTTGGTTTCAAAGAACTTCTTTATTTCTGCCTTCATTTCATTGTTTATCCAATCAACATTCAAGAGCCAGTTGTTCAGTTTCCATGAAGCTGTGCGGTTCTGAGTTAGTTTCTGAATTCTGAGTTCCAACTTGATTGCACTATGGTCTGAGAGACTGTTTGTTATGATTTCCGTTGTTTTGCATTTTCTGAGGAGTGCTTTACTTCCAATTATGTGGTCAATTTTGAAGTAGGTGTGACGTGGTGCTGAGATGAATGTATATTCTATGGATTTGGGGTGGAGAGTTCTGTAAATGTCTATCAGGTTTGCTTGTTCTAGGTCTGAGTTCAAGTCCTGGATATCCTTGTTAATTTTCTGTCTGGTTGATCTGTCTGCTATTGACAGTGGAGTGTTAAAGTCTCTCTCTATTATTGTGTGGGAGTCTAAGTCTCTTTGTAAGTCATTAAGAACTGGCCTTATATATCTGGGTGCTCCTACATTGGGTCCATATATATTTAAAATCGTTAGCTCTTCTTGTTGTATGGATCTTTTTACCATTATGTAATGACGTGTTTTGTCCCTTTTGATCTTTGTTGCTTTAAAGTCTATTTTATCAGAGATGAGAATTGCAACTCCTGCTTTTGTTTTGCTCTCCATTTGCTTGGTAAATCTTCCTCCATTTTTTTATATTGAGCCTTTGTGTATCTTTGCGTGTGATGTGGGTTTCCTGGATACAGCATACTGATGGGTTTTGGTTTTTTATGCAATTTGCCAGTCTGTGTCTTTTGATTGGTGCATTTAGCCCATTTACATTTAGGGTTAATATTGTTATGTGTGAATTTGATACTGCCATTTTGATGCTAGCTGGCTGTTTTGCCCATTGGTTCACGTACATTCTTCATTTTGTTGATGGTCTTTAGCATTTGGTATGCTTCTAGGATGGCTGGAACTGGTTGTTTCTTTCTATGTGTAGTGCCTCTTTCAGGAGCTCTTGTAAAGCAGGCCTAGTGGTGACAAAATCTCTGAGTACTTGCTTGTTCATGAAGGATTTTATTTTTCCTTCACTTATCAAGCTCAGTTTGGCTGGATATGAAATTCTGGGTTGAAAGCTCTTTTCTTTAAGGATGTTGAATATTGGCCCCCACTCTCTTCTGGCTTGTAGAGTCTCTGCCAAGACATCTGCTGTGAGTCTGATGGGCTTCCCTTTGTGGGTGACCTGACCTTTCTCTCTGGCTGCCCTTAGTATTTTCTCCTTCATTTCAACCCTGGTGAATCTGACGATTATGTGCCTTGGTGTTGCTCTTCTTGCTCAGTATCTTTGTGGTGTTCTCTGTATTTCCTGGAGTTGAGTATTGACCTGTCTTGCTAGGTTGGGGAAATTTTCCTGGATAATATCCTGAAGAGTGTTTTCCAGCTTGGATTCATTCTTTTCATCACTTTCTGGTACACCTATCAAATGTAGGTTGGGTCTCTTCACATAGTCCCACATTTCTTGGAGATTTTGTTCATTCCTTTATGTACTTTTTTCTTTAATCTTGGTTTCTCGTTTTATTTCATTGAGTTGATCTTCAACTTCTGATATTCTTTCTTCTGCTTGGTCAATTCGGCTGTTGAAACTTGTGCATGCTTCGCGAAGTTCTCGTGTTGTGTTTTTCAGCTCCTTCAATTCATTCATATTCCTCTCTAAGTTGTCCATTCTTGTTATCAATTCCTCGAATCTTTTTCAAATCTTTTTCAAGGTTCTTAGTTTCTTTGCACTGGTTTAGTACATGTTCCTTTAGCTTACTGAAGTTTCTCATTATCCACTTTCTGAAGTCTGATTTTGTCATTTCGTCACATTCATTCTCCGTCCAGCTTTGTTCCCTTGCCGGTGAGGAGTTTTGGTCCTTTTTTGGAGGTGAGGTGTTTTGGTTTCGGGTGCTTTCCTCCTTTTTGCGTTGGTTTCTTCCCATGTTTATGGATTTATCCGCCTTTCGTCTTTGTAGTTGCTGATTTTTCAATTGGGTCTCTGTGTGGACGCTGAGATTCTTGATGATGAAGTATTTCTGTTACTTAGTTTTCCCTCTAATGGTCTATCCCCTCTGCTGTATGAGTGCTGAGGTCCACTCCAGGCCTTTCCTGTCTGGGGTATAACTTCAGCAGCTGTGGAACAGTGAGGGATGATACCAGTTTCTTCTTCTGCTGTCATTGTTCCAGAATAATGCCAGCCAAATATCAGTCTGATTAGTCCTTTTCTCTGGTGACTCCTTGGATATACAGGGGTCACGGAGCTGCTTGAGGAGACAGTCTGTGCTTTATAGGAGCTCCAGTGCTGAGCTGTGAGCTCCG
Organism: Saguinus midas; assembly: GCA_021498475.1. Classification (NCBI taxonomy): domain Eukaryota; kingdom Metazoa; phylum Chordata; class Mammalia; order Primates; family Cebidae; genus Saguinus; species Saguinus midas. The sequence continues at coordinate 32,972,341 of CM038404.1, read as the reverse complement.
TAGTTCATTCAGCATTGTTGGGAGGTTGTTTATGTCTGCTGCTATAGAACTCATAAAACACCACCCTTTCCCCCCCCTTAGATGCTCTGTCTCAGGTAGTTGGGGCTTTCTTTGTGAGTATCTGTTGCACTGTCCTGCCCCACTAGGCGGCAGTCTATTCACTATTTCCCTGCCGGGGCTCTGACCTGCTAGCGCGGGTCTGCCCTGTTGCTGCTGGGCTCCCTTCTGCTATGGAGTGCGGAGTCTCTCTGTTATGGCAGGTTGCCTCGGCAATGTCAGGCTGCATCAGTCCTGAGCGGTACTTCAGTGGGGGTGGACTGCGTCAGCAATGGTGGACGCCCCTCCCTCACTGGGCTGCACCCTCCTAGATGCCGGCAGCAAAACTCTCAGCCCCAAGCATATCCAGTCGCCACCCTGCTTGTCCCAGTGAGTGTGGGACCCTCCAAGCCCGATCACCCAGCTCCCTGCCTCAGAGTCCGTCCTCTCTCTCTCTCTCTTCCTCTCCCCAAGCTGAAAGGTCGACTCTCTCACTGGCGCCCCAGTAGCCTGCTGATAGGGCACTGGGATCTGTGCAATCTCCTGTGCCACTGCCCACTACCCCGGCTCGGATCACGCTTCCAAGGAAACTCCTGGTCTGGCTCATTGTCCAAGTCCCGTTCAATCAGATGAACATGCCAATCTGCCCTTCCAAATCTCAGATTGCCGGTTTAACAGGGCACCCAGACCAGTGAGTTCCACGCCAGGTCCCACTTTGGCGCCGGCCGAAGAGGCGGCGGTAGCTGGCCGTGTCTCTCCCACACCTGGGACTTTCAACACTTTGTGGGCATAAAAGGAACATCCGAGAATGCGGCTAGGACTCACCCTCTGTGCCTTCACTGAGAGCTGCAATCCTGAATCGCCTCTACAACGCCATCTTGCCTCCTCCCCAACAAGAAGTCCCTTTTTTTATGGCTACTCATTGAGAGCCTCACTGAAGGTACACACCAGGGGAAATGCTCAGGAATCTTTTTTACCCCTAATTCAGAGTATCACTGAATAAGGCACACCTGTGGAAGAGTCAGGTGTCTTCTTCATGTGGCCTCTCATTTGAAGTGTAACTGAATAATGTGGAGTAGTCCGGAGTCTATTTCATGTAGACACATATTCAGAGCCTCAGTTTATAATACACACCTGAGTGATAGTAAGAAATCTCATTAAAATCGCCAAATATTTAGAACCTCACTGAATAATACACAGCTGGAGAATAATTTGGGGTTTATTTTCGATGGATATTCATTCAAAGCCTTGCTGAATAATGCACACGTGTGGAGTAGACAGAAGTCTATTTCATTTGGATGCTCATTCGTAGCCTCAGTATGTAATATGCACCTGTGATATAGTGAGGAGTTTATTTTATATGGGCACTCATTTAGAGCCTCATTGAATAATGCACACTTAGGAATAGTCAAGAGTCTATTTTATGTGGCCACTCTCTGAGTACCTTACTGAGTGGTTCATACCTGTTGAATGGTAAGGATAATTTTTATGGACATTCAAGGTGTACCTCACTGAAAAATTCGCCACTGTGGAATAGTCAAGAATATATTTTATTTGGTCCCTTTTCAGAGCATCAGTGAATAACACACACTTAGAAAACTTTGGGGAGTGTGTTTCATGTGTCCACTCATTTTGAGACTCACGAAATAGAGCACATCTGGAGAATTTTCAAGAGTCTATTTGAAATGGCAATGCATTCCTCCTCTTTAAATAACAGAAATCCTGTGGAATTGTGAGGAATCCATTCCAAATGGCCAAATATTCGGAGCCTCAGTGAATCATGAATAATAAGGTAATAATCAGGAGTCTATTGATTACACACTCTCATTCATCCACGTGGTGAATAATACAAGTATTTCGAGTACTCATGGGTCTGTTTATATGGCCACTCGTTTGGAGCCTCACTAAATAGTACACAACTGAAAACAAGTCAGGGGTGTATTTCAAATGGACAATCATTCAGAAGCTCAGTGAATAATTCAAAGATGTTGATAACTCAGAATTTTTTCTTATATGGCGAATCATTTAGAGTTTCACTGAGGAATACAATGGTTGGAAATTGTCAGGATTCTATTTAATATAAACAGTCATTATGAGCCTCAGTGAATCACACATGTCTGTGAGATACTTAGGATACTAATTATTATTACCCCCAAAATTCCTAGATTCCCTGAATATTACCCATTCGAGAAATAACCAGAAATCTATTAAAAATTTTGAGTCATTAGAAAGCCCAAGAAATAATACACTACTGTGGAATAGTCAGGAGTCTATTTCGTATGGCCACTCAGAGAATCAGTGAATAATGGACACCACAGTAACACTCAGGATTTTGTTTTATATGACCTCTGATTCAGTATCGCACTGAATGACACACCAGGGAATCGTCAGGATTCTGTTCCATAGGAACATTCATTCAGAGCCTTACTGAATAATGCACAAGGGGACAATAGTCAGGAGCCTATTTCATATGGCCTCTTTTTCTGAGCTTCAGTGAATAACGAACACCTGTGGGCTAGTCGTGACGGTATTTAAGAGAGCCAGAAATAAAGCACCTTTCTGAATGATGCACACCTGGGTGACTGTCTGGAATTTACATAAAAAGGCTGCACATTCAGAGTATCTGTAAATAATGCACTCCTGGGCAATGGACAGAAGTCCTTTTTTTATTCTTGCTTATTCAGGTTCTCATTTAATAATACACACCGGTAGAAGAGTTAAGAGCCTACTTCATATAGCCACTCATTTAGATCCTCAATGAGTAATGCCCACCAGGGTAATATTCACAATCCTCTCTCATAGAGCGGCTCATTAAGTTCCTCACTGAATGATACACACCTGTGGTGTCATCGGGATTCTAATCCATACTGCCAATCATTCAGAACCTTACTGAATAATTCACAAAGGAGCAATAGTCAGGTGACTATTTTTTATGGCCTCCCATTAAGAGCTTCAGTGAATAATGAACTTTTATGGAGTAGTCAGGATGCTGTTTATGGTAGCCACGAATTAAGTGCCTTTCTGAATAATACACACCTGGGTGATAGTCAGGAGTCTATTTCATATGATCTCTCATTCTGGGCCTAACTGAAGAATGCACACCTGGGAAAGTGTCAGGAGTCTATTTGGTATGCACACTCATACAGAACCTGTTTAAATGATGCAAACATGTAGAATAACTAGGAGTCTATGTCATATGGCTACTGATTCACACAATCACTGAATAACGCACACCTGTGGAGTAATAAGAAGTCTGTTTCATATGGCCACTCTTTCACAGCCTCACCGCATATTACACACTTGTGATATAATCTGTAGTCCATTTCTAATGGCCACTCATTCAGAGAATTACTGAATAATGTGCACCTGTGGAACAGTAAGAAGTCCCTTTTTTATGGCTACTCATTGAGAGCCTCACTGAAGGTACACACCAGGGGAAATGCTCAGGATTCTGTTTTAACCCCTAATTCAGAGTCTCACTGAATAAGGCACACCTGTGGAATAGTCAGGAGTCTATTTCATATGGCCACTCATTCAGAGCCTTACTGAATAATGTGGAGTAGTCCAGAGTCTATTTCATGTAGACACATATTCAGAGCCTCAGTGTATAATACACACCTGTGGTGTCATCGGGATTCTAATCCATACTGCCAATCGTTCAGAACCTTACTGAATAATTCACAAAGGAGCAATAGTCAGGTGACTATTTTTTATGGCCTCCCATTAAGAGCTTCAGTGAATAATAAACTTTTATGGAGTAGTTAGGATGCTGTTTATGGTAGCCACGACTTAAGTGCCTTTCTGAATAATACACACCTGGGTGATAGTCAGGAGTCTATTTCATATGATGTCTCATTCTGAGCCAAACTAAAGAATGCACACCTGGGAAAGTGTCAGGAGTCTATTTCATATGGCCACTCATTCAGAGCCTCATTGAATAATGCACACCTGTGGAATAGTCAGGAGTCTATGTCATATGGCTACTGATTCACACAATCACTGAATAACGCACACCTGTGGAGTAATAAGAAGTCTGTTTCATATGGCCACTCTTTCACAGCCTCACCGCATATTTCACGCTTGTGATATAATCTGTAGTCCATTTCTAATGGCCACTCATTCAGAGAATTACTTAATAATGTGCACCTGTAAAACAGTAAGAAGACCCTTTTTTATGGCTACTCATAGAGAGCCTCACTGAAGGTACACCCCAGGGGAAATGCTCAGGATTCTGTTTTAACCCCTAATTCAGAGTCTCACTGAATAAGGCACACCTGTGGAAGAGTCAGGAGTCTATTTCATATGGCCACTCATTCAGAGAATTACTGAATAATGTGGAGTAGTCCAGAGTCTATTTCATGTAGACACATATTCAGAGCCTCAGTGTATAATACACACCTGTGTGATAGTAAAAAATCTAATTAATATCGCCAAATATTTAGAGCCTCACGGAATAATACACAGCTGTAGAATAATTTGGAGTTTATTTTCGATGCATATTCATTCAGAGCCTCGGCGAATAATGCACACGTGTGGAATAGCCAGGAGTCTATTTCATTTGGACGCTCATTCGTAGCCTCAGTAGGTAATATGCACCTGTGATATAGTCAGGAGTTTATTTTATATGGGCACTCATTTAGAGACTCACTGAATAAAACACACATAGGGAACAGTCAAGAGTCTATTTTATGTGACGACTCTCTGAGTACCTTTCTGAGTGGTTCACACCTGTTGAATGGTCAGGATACTTTTATATGGACACTCAATGTGTACCTCACTGAAAAATTCACAACTCTGGAATAGTCAAGAATGTATTTTATTTGGTCCCTTTTCAGAGCATCAGTGAATAACACACACTTAGAAAACATTGGGAGTGTGTTTTATGTGGCCACTCATTGAGAGAGTCACGGAATAGTGCACATGTGGAGAATTCTCAATAGTCTATTTGGAATGGCAATGCATTCCGACTCTTTGCATAACAATTATCCTATGGAATTGTGAGGAATCCATTCCAAATGGCCAAATATGCAGAGCCTCAGTGAATCATGAACAATAAGTTAATAATCAGGAATCTATTGCTTATGCACTCTCATTCATCCACGCGGTGAATAATAGAAGTATTTCTAGTACAGATAGGTCTGTTTATATGCCCACTCGTTTGAAGCCTCACTAAAGAATACACAACTGAAAACAAGTCAGGGGTGTATTTCAAATGGCCACTCATTCAGAAGCTCAGTGAATAATTCAAAGAATTTGAGTATCCGAATCCTTTCTCATATGGCGAATAACTCAGAGTTTCACTGAGGGATACAAAGCTTGGAAATTGTCAGGATTCTATTTAATATAAACACTCATTATGAGCCTCAGTGAATCACACATGTCTGTGAGATACTTAGGATACTAATTCTTATTACCCCCAAAATTCATAGATTCCCTGAATATTACCCACTCATGAAGTAACCAGAAGTCTATTTTATGTTCTGAGGCATTAGAAAGCCCAAGAATTAATACACTACTGGGGAATAGTCAGGAGTCTATTTCATATGGCCACTCATTCAGAGCCTCAGTGAATCATGAACAATAAGGTAATAATCAGGAGTCTATTTCATATGGCCACTCATTCAGAGCCTCATTGAATAATACACACCTGTGGTGTCATCGGGATTCTAATCCATACTGCCAATCGTTCAGAACCTTACTGAATAATTCACAAAGGAGCAATAGTCAGGTGACTATTTTTTATGGCCTCCCATTAAGAGCTTCAGTGAATAATAAACTTTTATGGAGTAGTTAGGATGCTGTTTATGGTAGCCACGACTTAAGTGCCTTTCTGAATAATACACACCTGGGTGATAGTCAGGAGTCTATTTCATATGATGTCTCATTCTGAGCCAAACTAAAGAATGCACACCTGGGAAAGTGTCAGGAGTCTATTTCATATGGCCACTCATTCAGAGCCTTACTGAATAATGCACACGTGTGGAATAGCCAGGAGTCTATTTCATATGGCCACTCATTCAGAGAATTACTGAATAATGCACACCTGTGGAGTAATAAGAAGTCTGTTTCATATGGCCACTCTTTCACAGCCTCACCGCATATTTCACGCTTGTGATATAATCTGTAGTCCATTTCTAATGGCCACTCATTCAGAGAATTACTTAATAATGTGCACCTGTAAAACAGTAAGAAGACACTTTTTTTTTTTTTTTTTTTTTTTTTTTTTTTTTTTTTTTTTTTTTTTTTTTTTTTTTTTTTTTTTTTTTTTTTTTTTTTTTTTTTTTTTTTTTTTTTTTTTTTTTTTTTTTTTTTTTTTTTTTTTTTTTTTTTTTTTTTTTTTTTTTTTTTTTTTTTTTTTTTTTTTTTTTTTTTAATTTTATTGCATTATAGGTTTGGGGTACATGCAGAACGAGCAAGATAGTTGCATAGGCACAAATGGCAGTGTGCTTTGCTGCCTTCCACCTCACCCACACTTGGCATTCATCCCCAGGCTATAGACGCTGTCCCTTTTTAACAGTCCCCAGTGTATAGTAGACCACCTCTGTGTCCATGTGTTCTCATTTTCTCACCCACCTATGAGTGAGTATATGTATTTCTTTTCTGTTCTTGTGTCAGTTTGCTGAGAATGATGTTCTCCAGATTCATCCATGTCCTACAAAGACACAAACTCATCATTTTGATTGCTGCATAATATTCCATGGTGTATATGTGCCACATTTTCCCAGTCCAGTCTATCATCGTTGGGCATTTGGGTTGGTTCAGGTCTTTGCTATTGTAAACAGTGCTGCAATGAACATTCGTGCATGTGTCCTTATAGTAGAACGATTTATAGTCCTTGGATAGATACCCAGTAATGGGATTGCTGAGTCAAATGGAATTTCTATTTCTAGGTCCCTGAGGAATCGCCACACTGTCTTCCACAATGGTTGAACTAATTTACACTCCCACCAACAGTGTAAGAGTGTTCTATTTCTCCACATCCTCTCCAGCATCTGCTGTCTCCAGATTTTTAATGATCGCCATTCTAACTGGCGTGAGATGGTATCTCAATGTGGTTTTGATTTGCATCTCTAATGACCAATGACGATGAGCACTTTTTCATATGTTTGTTGGCCTCATGTATGTCTTCTTTTGTAAAGTCTGTTCATATCCTTTGCCCATTTTTGAATGGGCTTGTTTGTTTTTTTCCTGTAAATCTGTTTGAGTTCTTTGTAAATTCTGGATATCAACCCTTTGTCAGATGTGTAAACTGCAAAGATTTTTTCCCATTCTGATGGTTGCGATTCACTCTAGTGACTGTTTTTGCTGCAGAAGCTGTGGAGTTTGATTAGGTCCCATTTGTCTATTTTGGCTTTACAATGCTTTTGGTGTTTTGTTCATGAAGTCCTTGCCTACCCTATGTCCTGAATGGTTTTGCCTAGATTTTCTTCCAGGGTTTTTATGGTGTCAGGTCTTACGTTTAAGTCTTTAATCCATCTGGAGTTAATTTTAGTGTAACAGGAAGGGTCCAGTTTCTGCTTTCTGCACATGGCTAGCCAGTTTTCCCAACACCATTTATTAAATAGGAATCCTTTCCCATTGCCTGTTTTTGTCTGGTTTATCAAAGATAATATGGTTGTAGATGTTGTGTCATGCCTCTGTTCTGTTCCATTGGTCTATATCTCTGTTTTGGTACCAGTACCATGCTGTTTTGATTACTGTAGCCTTGTAGTATAGTTTGAAGTCTAAGTGATGCCTCCCGCTGTGTTCTTTGCTTAGAATTGACTTGGCTATGCGGGCTCTTTTGGTTCATATGAAATTCATGGTGGTTTTTCCAGTTCTGTGAAGAAATTCAATGGTAGTTTGATGGGGATAGCATTGATTGTGTAAATTACTTTGGGCAGTATAGCCATTTTCACATATTGATTCTTCCTAACCACGAACATGGAATGTTTCTCCATCTGTTTGTGTCTCATTTTGAGCAGTTGTTTGTAGTTTTCCTTAAAGAGGTCCTTACATTCCTAGTGAGTTGTATTCCTAGGTATTTTATTTTCTTTGTAGCAAGAATGGCAGTTCGTTCTTGATTTGGTTCTCTTTAAGTCTGTTATTGGTGTATAGGAATGCTTGTGATTTTGAACATTGATTTTATATCCTGAGACTTTGCTGAAGTTGCTTATCAGTTGCAGGAGCTTTTGGGCTGAGGTGATGGGGTCTTCTAGGTATACTATCATGTCGTCTGCAAATAGAGACAATTTGGCTTCCACCTTTCCTATTTGAATACCCTTTATTTCTTTTTCTTGCCTGATTGCTCTGGCTAGAACTTCCAGTACTATGTTGAATAGAAGTGGTGAGAGAGGCATCCTTAATTCAGTGCTCATTTCAGAATGCTTTGTTTTGCCATTAAGTATGATATTGGCTGTTGGTTTGTCATAAATAGCTTTTATTACTTTGAGATATGTTCCATCAATACCAAGTTTATTGAGGGTTTTAGCATAAAGGGCTGTTGAATTTTGTCAAATGCCTTCTCTGCATCAATTGAATAATCATGTGAGTTTTTGTTGTTTATGTGGTGAATTACATTTATAGACTTGCCTATGTTGAACCAGCCTTGCATCCCAGGATGAATCCTACTTGATCATGATGGATAAGTTTTTAATGTGCTGTTGCAATCGGTTTGCCAGTATTTTATTGAAGATTTTGCATCTATGTTCATCATGGATATTGGCCTGAAGTTTTCTTTTTCTTGTTGAGTCTCTGCCAGGTTTTGGTATCAGGATGATGTTGGTCTCATAAAATGATTTGGAAGGGTTCCTCTTTGGATTATTTGGAATAGTTTCAGAAGGAATGGTACCAGATCCTCTTTGTGTGTCTGGTAGAATTCAGCTGTGAACCCATCTGGACCTGGGCTTTTTTTGTGTGGTAGGCTCAATTGCTGCCTCAACTTCAGACCTTGTTATTGGTCTTCATTCTAGTTTCCTCCTGGTTTAGGCTTGGGAGGACACAGGCGTCCAGGAATTTATCCATTTCTTCCTGATTTACTAGTTTGCATAGAGTTGTTTGTAGTATTCTCTGATGATGGTTTGAATTTCTGTGGAATCTGTGGTGATTTCATCATTTTTATTGCATCTATTTGTTGTTTCTCTTTTTATCAGTCTGGCTAGTGGTCTGTCTATTTTGTTGATCTTTTCGAAAACCAGCTCTTAGATTTATTGATTTTTGAAGGGTTTTCTTGTCTCTATCTCCTTCAGTTCTGCTCTGATCTTAGTTATTTCTTGTCTTCGGCTAGGTTTTGAGCTTTTTGATCTTGCTCCTCTAGCTCTTTCAATTTTGACGATAGTGTCAATTTTGGATCTCCACTCTTCTCATGTGGGCACTTATTGCTATATATTTTCCTCTACAGACTGCTTTAAATGTGTCCAGAGATTCATATGTCTTCATCGTGGTTTCAAAGAACTTTATTTCTGCCTTCATTTCATTGTTTATCCAATCAACATTCAAGAGCCAGTTGTTCAGTTTCCAAAGCTGTGGTTCTGAGTTACTGAATTCTGAGTTCCAACTGATTGCACTATGGTCTGAGAGACTGTTTGTTATGATGTTGTTTGCTGAGGAGTGCTTTACTTCCAATGTGGTCAATTTTGGAGTAGGTGTGATGTGGTGCTGAGAAGAATGTATTCTGTGATTTGGGGTGGAGAGTTCTGTAAATTCATCAGGTTTGCTTGTTCCAGGTCTGAGTTCAAGTCCTGGATATCCTGTTAATTTTCTGTCTGGTTGATCTGTCTGCTATTGACAATGGAGTGTTAAAGTTCCCACTATTGTGTGGGAGTTCAAGTCTTTTGTAAGTCATTAAGAACTTGCCTTATATATCTGGGTGCTCCTACATTGGTCCATATATATTTAGAATCGTTATCTCTTCTTGTTGTATGATCCTTTTACCATTATGTAATGACCTTCTTGTCTTTTGATCTTTTGTTACTTTAAAGTCTATTTTATCAGAGATGAGAATTGCAACTCCTGCTTTCGCTCTCATTTGCTTAAATCTTCCTCCATCCCTTTATTTTGAGCCTTTGTGTATCTTTGCATGAGGTGGTTTGGATACAGCACACGGGTTTTGTTATCCAATTTGCCAGTCTGTGTTTTTGAGGTGCATTTAGCCCATTTACATTCAGGGTTAATATTGTTATGTGTGAATTTGATACTGCCATTTTGATAGCTGCTGTTTTGCGTTTGGTTCATGTACATTCTTCATTTTGTTGATGGTCTTTAGCATTTGGTATGCTAGGATGGCTGGAACTGGTTGTCTTTCTATGTGTAGTCTCTTCAGAGCTCTTGTAAAGCAGGCCTAGTGGTGACAAAATTGAGTACTTTGTTCGTGAAGGATTTTATTTTTCCTTCACTTATGAAGCTCAGTTTGGCTGGATATGAAATTCTGGGTTTTTTTAAGGATGTTGAATATTGGCCCCACTCTTCTGGCTTGTAGAGTCTCTCCAGAGATCTGTGAGTCTATGGGCTTCCCTTGTGGGTGACCTGACCTTCTCTCTGGCTGCTTAGTATTTTCTCCTTCTTTCAACCCTGAATCTGACGATTATGTGCCTTGGGGTTGCTCTCTTCAGAGTATCTTTGTGGTGTTCTCTGTATTTCCTGGAGTTGAGTATTGACCTGTCTTGCTAGGTTGAAATTCCTGGATAATATCCTGAAGAGTGTTTTCCAGCTTGGATTCATTCTCTTCACACATTCTGGTACACCTATCAAACGTAGGTTGGGTCTCTTCACATAGTCCCACATTTCTTGGAGATTTTGTTCATTCCTTTTGCTTTTTCTTTAATCTTGGTTCTCGTTTTATTTCATTGAGTTGATCTTCAACTTGATATTCTTTTTCTGGTCAATTCGGCTGTTGAAACTTGTGCATGCTTCATGAAGTTCTCTTGTGTTTTTCAGCTCCTTCAATTCATTCATATTCCTCTAAGTTGTCCATTCTTATCAATTCAATCTTTTTTCAAATCTTTTCAGGTTCTTAGTTTTGCACTGGTTTAGACATGTTCCTTTAGCTCACTGAAGTTTCTCATTATCCACTTTCTGAAGTCTGATTGTCATTTCGTCACATTCATTCTGTCCAGCTTTGTTCCTTGCTGGTGAGGAGTTTTGGTCCTTTTTAGGTGAGGTGTTTTGGTTTCTGTTTTCCTCCTTTTGCGCTGGTTTCTTCATCTTATGGATTTATCCGCCTGTCTCTTAGTATTGCTGATTTTTCAATTGGCCTGTGTGGACACTGAGATTGTTGATGATGAAGTATTGTTACTAGTTTTCCTCTAATGATCTATCTCTGCTGTATGAGTGCTGAGGTCCATAGGCCCTTTTGTCTGGGTATACCGCAGCAGCTGCAGAACAATGAGGGATGATAAGTTTCTTCTTCTGCTGCCCTTGTTCCAGAATGATGCCAGCCAAATATCAGTCTGATTAGTCCTTTTCTGTGACTCTTGGATACAGTCAGGAGCTTGAGGAGACAGTCATGGAGCTCCAGTGCTGTGAGCTCCGTCATTCAGTTGTTGAGGTTGTTTATGTCTGTAACAGAACTCATAAACACCTCACCCTTAGATGCTCTGTCCCAGTGAGGTGGGACCCGCCGAGCCTGATCACCCAGCTCCCTGCCTCAGAGTCCGTCCTCTCTCTCTCTCTCTTCCTCTCCCAAGCTGAAAGGTCGACTCTCTCACTGGCGCCCCAGTAGCCTGCTGATAGGGCACTGGGATCCGTGCAATCTCCTGTGCCACTGCCCACTACCCCGGCTCAGATCACGCTTCCAGGAAACTCCTGGTCTGGCTCATTGTCCAAGTCCCGTTCAATCAGATGAACATGCCAATCTGCCCTTCCAAATCTCAGATTGCCGGTTTAACAGGGCACCCAGACCAGTGAGTTCCACGCCAGGTCCCAGGCGCCGGCCAAAGAGGTGCTTAGCTGGAAGTGTCTCTCCACACCTGGGACTTTCAACACTTTGTGGGCATAAAAGGAACATCCGAGAATGGCTAGGACTCACCCTCTGTGCCTTCACTGAGAGCTGCAATCCTGAATCGCCTACAACGCCATCTTGCCTCCTCCCCAACAAGAAGTCCTTTTTATGGCTACTCATTGAGACCTCTGAAGGTACACCAGGGAAATGCTCAGAATTTTTTACCCCTAATTCAGTATCACTGAAGTCACACCTGTGAAGAGTGTGTTTCTTCATGTGGCCTCTATTCAAGTGTAACTGAATAATGTAGTCCGAGTCTATTTCAAGACATATTCAGAGCCTCAGTGTATAATACACACCTGTGTGATAGTAAAAATCTAATTATCGCCAAATATTTAGAGCCTCATGAATAATACAGCTGAGAATAATTTGGAGTCTATTTCGATGATATTCATTCAGAGCCTCTGAATAATGCACACTGTGGAGTAGCCAGAGTCTATTTAATTTGGACGCTCATTCTTAGCCTCAGTAGGTAATATGCACCTGTGATATAGTCAGGAGTTTATTTTATATGGCCACTCATTCAGAGCCTCAGTATGCCTGTGATATAGTCAGTAGTTTGTTTGATATGGCCACTCATTCAGAGCCTCATTGAATACACACTTAGAATAGTAGTCTATTTTATGTGGCCATCTCTGAGTACCTTACTGAGTGGTTCACACCTGAGAATGGTCAGGATACTTTTATATGGACACTCAATGTGTACCTCACTGAAAAATTCACACCTGTGGAATAGTCAGAATGTATTTTATTTGGTCCTTTCAGAGCATCAGTGAATAATACACACTTAGAAAACATTGGGAGTGTGTTTCACCACTCATTGAGACTAAAATAGTGCACATCTGGAGAATTCAAGAGTCTATTTGAATGGCAATGCATTCCTCCTCTTTGAATAAAAACCTATGGAATTGTGAGGAATCCATTCCAAATGGCCAAATATTTGGAGCCTCAGTGAATCATGAACAATAAAGTAATAATCAGGAGTCTATTGATTACTCATTCATCCACGTGGTGAATACAAGTCTTCGAGTACTATGGGTCTGTTTATATGGCCACTCATTTGGAGCCTCTAAATAGTACACAACTGAAAACAAGTCAGGGTGTATTACAATCATTCAGAAGCTCAGTGAATAATTCAAAGATGTTGAGTACTCAGGATTTTTCTATATGGCGAATCATTCAGAGTTTCACTGAGGATACAAAGCTTGAAATTGTCAGGATTCTATTTAATATAAACACTCATTATGAGCCTCAGTGAATCACATGTCTGTGAGATACTTAGGATACTAATTCTTATTACCCCAAAATTCTAGATTCCTGAATATTACCCACTGAGAAATAATAAAAGTCTATTTAAAATTTGAGTCATTAGAAAGCCCAAGAAATAATACACTACTGGAATAGTCAGGAGTCTATTTCATAGCCACTCAGAGAATCAGTGAATAATGGGCACCAGGTAATACTCAGGATCCTGTTTTATATGACCTCTGATTCATCGCACTGAATGACACACCAGGAATCAGGATTCTGTTCCATAGGAACATTCATTCAGAGCCTTACTGAATAATGCACAAGGGGACAATAGTCAGGAGTCTATATATGGCCTCTTTTCTGAGCTTCAGTGAATAACAACACCTGTGGACTAGTCGTGACGGTATTTAGAAATAAAGCACCTCTGAATGATGCACACCTCAGTGTTTCATACAAAAATGCACATTCAGAGTCTCTGTAAATAATGCAATGCAATGAAGTCCTTTTTATTCACTTATTCAGGTCTCATTCAATAATACACACCTAGAAGAGTTAGAGCCTACTTATATAGCCACCATTTAGATCCTCAATGAGTAATGCCCACCAGGGTAATATTCACAACCTCTTTAGAGCTCTCATTCAGTCCCTCACTGAATGATACACACCTGGGTGTCATCGATTCTAATCCATACTGCCAATCATTCAGAACCTGAATAATTCACAAAGCAATAGTCAGGTGACTATTTTATATGGCCTCCATTAAGAGCTTCAGTGAATAATGAACTTTATGGAGTAGTCAGGATGCTGTTTATGGTAGCCACGAATTAAGTGCCTTTCTGAATAATACACACTGGGTGATAGTCAGGAGTCTATTTCATATGATCTCTCATTCTGGGCAAATGCACACCTGGGAAAGTGGAGTCTATTTGGTATGCCACTCATACAGAACCTATTTAAATGATGAAACATGTAGAATAATTAGAGTCTATGTCATATGGCTACTGATTCACACAATCACTGAATAACGCACCTGTGGAGTAATAAGAAGTCTGTTTCATATGGCCACTCACAGCCTCAAATATTCACGTGTGATATAATCTGTAGTCCATTTCTAATGGCCACTCATTCAGAGAATTACTGAATAATGCACCTGTAAACAGTAAGAAGCTAGCCTCTCACTAATAACATAGAGTTTTAATAATCTGATTCAGATTTCACTAGTCATATAATGGTGAAAACACACAGTCTTTTTCAGTCTGATCAATATTTCATAATTTATTTTTTATTTTTAATTTTTTTAATTTTGCATTATAGGTTTCATGCAGAACGAGCAAGATAGTTGCATAGTACACAAATGGCAGTGTTTTGCTGCCTCACCACCCACACTTGGCATTCATCCCAGGCTATAGAGCTGTCCCTCCTTTAACAGTCCCCAGTGTATAGTACCTCTGTGTCCATGTGTTCTCATTTTCTTACCCACCTATGAGTGAGTATGCGGTATTTCTTTTTCTGTTCTCACAGAGAATCTCCAGATTCATCCATGTAGACAACTCATCATTGATTGCTGCATAATATTCCATGGTGTATATATATTTTCTCAGTCTGTCACACATTTGGGTTGGTTCCAGTTCTTTGCTATTGTAAACAGTGCCAATGAATTCGTCATGTGTCCTAGTAGAACGATTTATAGTCCTTTTGATAGATAACAATGGGATTGTTTTGGTCATTTCATAGGTCCTGAGGAATCGCACACTGTCTGAATAAACAATTTAAACAGTGTAGATATCTACATTTCCAGCATCTGTCAGATTTTTAATGATCCATTCTAACTGGAGATGTATCTCAGTGGTTTTGATTTGCATCTCAGGCCAATGAGATTTTTCAGTTTTTCATATGTCTTCTTTAAAGTTTCTGTTCATATCCTTGCATTTTAATGTGTTTGTTTTTCCTGTAACTTTGCAAATTCTGGATATCAACTCAGATGTAACTGCAAATTTTTCATTCTGATGGTGTGATTCACAGTGACTGTTTCTTTCAGAAGCTGTGAGTGATTACCCATTTGTCTATTTTGGCTTTTGTACCACTGAATCATGAAGTCCTGCACATGTCCTGAATATTTTGCAGATTTTCTATTTTGACAGTCTCATTTTTAATCCATCTGAGATTAGTGGGTGTCAGAATCCAGTTTCTGATGGCTAGCCAGTTCAACACATTTATTAAATAGAATTTTCACATCTTTTTTGTCTGGTTTATCAAAGAAATAGTTGATGTGTGTGTCCGGTCTGTTCCATTGGTCTATCTCTGTTTTTAAGTACCATGCTGTTGATTACTGTAGCCTTGATAGTTTGAGACTGATGTGCTTCTTTTTGCTTAGAATTGACTTGGCAAGGCTCTTTTTTTATATGCCATGTTTTTTCCAGTTCTGTGAAGAAGGTAGTTTGATGACATTGAGTAAATTACTTGGCATAGCATTTCAGATATTGATTCTTAACCACGAACATGGAATGTTTCTCCATCTGTTCTCTACAGCAGGTTTGTAGTCTTAAAGAGGTCCACATTAGTGAGTTGTATTCAGGTATTTTATTTTCAAAATGCATTCATGGTTCTCTTTAAGTCTATGGTGTACAGGAATGTTGTGATAAACATTGATTTATATCCTGAGACAAGTTGCTTCAGGAGCTTCTGAGGTGATATTCTATATACTCATGTAAATAGAGACAATTTGGCTTCCACCTTCCTATTTACACTATTTCTTCTTGTTTGATTGCTCATTAGAACCCACATGTTGAATAGAAGGAGAGAGGATGTCAGTGTATTTAAAGAATGCAGTCCATTGTATGAGGCTTTGGTGTCAAATAGCTTTATTACTGATATCCCATCAAGTTTATTGAGTTTTAGCATAAATGTTAATTTGTCAAATGCCTTCTCTGCCAATTGAGATAAGCATTTGTGTTTATGTGGTGAATTCATTTATAGACTTATATGCAACCAGCCTCATACAATCCTACTGATCATGATGGATAAGTTTTAATGTCAATGGTTTGCCAGTATTTTATTGAAGATTTTTGCATCTATCATCAAGATATTGGCCCAAGTTTTCTTTGAGTCTCTGCTGGTTTAATCAGGATGATGTTGGTCTCAGAAAATGATAAAGGGTTCCTCTTTTGGATTATTTGGAATAGTTTGAAGAATGAAAGATCCTCTTTGTGTCTTAGAATTCAGCTGAAACCCATCTGGACCTGGGCTTTTTTGAGTAATTGCTCAACTTCAGACCTTTATTGGTCTTCATAGTTTCTGGTTTCTCCTGTAGTCAGAACATGTCAGGACCATTTCTTCCTGATTTACTGTTTATGCAGAGTTGTGGTATTCTGATGATTTGAATTTCTGTGGAATCTGTGTGATTTCAGATGAATCATTTGGTTGTCTTATCAGTCTACTAGTGGTCTGTCTATTTGATCTTTGAAAACAGCCTATTTTGATTTTTTTGAAGGGTTTTGTCTCATCTCTCAGTTCTGTTTGATCTTAGTTATTTTGTTGCCAGGTTTTCAGCTTATGATCTGCTTCAGCTTTTTCAATTTTGACGATAGGTGTCAATGATCTCTCCACTCTTCCTGTGGGTTATTATATTTTAAACTGCTAAATGTGTCAGAGATTCTATGTGTTTCATTCTCGTTTCAAGAACTTTTATTTCCCATTTCATTGATCAATCACATTCAAGAGTTGTTCAGTTTCCAAGCTGTGGTTCTTTATTTTCTGAATCTGAGTTCAACTTGATTGCACTATGTCTGAGAGACTGTATGATTGTTTGCATTGAGGAGTGCTTCCCAATGTGGTCAATTTTGGAGTGTGATCTGAGGAATGATTCTGTGATAGTGGTCTGTTTCAGGTTTGCTTGTTCCAGGTGTGAGTTCAAGTCCTGGATATCCTTTAATTCTGTCTGGTTGATCTTCAAACATTGGAGTAAGTCTCCACTATTATGTGGAGTCTAAGTCCTTTGTAAGTCATTAAGAACTTTTTATATTGGGTGCTCCTACATTGGTCACATATTTAGAATCGTTATCTCTTCTGAATTTTACCATTATGTAATGACCTTCTTGTCCTTTTGATCTTGTTGCTTTAAAGTCCATTTTATGAGATGAGAATGCAATGCTGTCTCCATTTGAAATCTCCTCCATTTTTATTTTGAGCCTCATGTGAGGTGGTCCTGGATAATACTGAGTTTTGTTTATCCATCAGCCTGTCTTTTGATTGGTGCATTTAGCCATTTACATTCAGTTATAGTGAATTTGATAATGCCATTTGATGCTAGTCAGGGTTTCATGTACATCTTCATGATGGCCTTGCATGGAATGCTTTATATGCTGGAACTGGTTGTTTATGTGAGTCTCAGAGCTCTGCAGAGTGACAAAATGAGTACTGCTGTTCATGGAAGGATTTTATTTTCCTTCACTATAAATAGTTGGCAAAATTCTGGGTTCTTTTATGATGTGAATTTGTCTTGGCTTGAGTGTCTCTGGAGATCAAATCTGATGGGCTTCTGTGACCTGACCTTCTTGAGTATTTTCTCTTGTAAAGTGAATTGATTATGTGGCTCTGTTTATCTGTGTGTCTCTGTATTTCCTAGTTGAGTATTGACCTGTCTTGTTAAATTTTCCTGATATCCTGAAGAGTGTTTTCCAGCTTGATTCATTCTCTCACATTCTGGTACATTTCAAACGTAGGTTGGGTCTCACATAGTCCCACATTAGATTTGTTCATCTTTTGACTTTTTCAATCTATTCTCATTTTATTGAGGATCTTCAACTGATATCTTTTTCTGCTGAACAATTGAAATTGTGCATGCTAAATTCTTTTTCAGCTAATTCATCATACTCTGGTTCCATTCACACAATTCAATCTTTTCAAATCTTTTCAGGTTCTTAGTTTCGCACTGATAGACATGTCTTTAGCTCAGAAGTTTCCTCTTTCTGTGTCTGATATTTCTACATTCATTCTATCCAGCTTTGTTCCCTGTTAGAGGAGTTGGTTTTGGAGGTGTGTTGTTTTCTGTTGGATCTTTAGGATTTATACTGTTAACACTGATTTTTTCATTGGGTCTCTGTGTGGATCTGAGATTGTGATGAAGTTTTCTTAGTCTAATGATTCATCATTGAGTTGATAAGGCCCTGTTTTGTCTGGGTATACCTGCAGCTGAATATGATACATTTTCTTCTGTCCAGAATATGCCACAAATATCAGTCTGATTAGTCCTTTTCTGGGTATTACAATCAGGAGCTGCTTGAGGAGACAATTTTTATACCCAGTGCTAATTGTGAGTCTATTCATTGTTAGGTTGTTGTCTGCTGTAATAGAACTCATAAACAACTATTTTTTCAATGCTCTGTCAAGTTGAGGCTTTTATGAGTATCTATTGCACTGTCCTGCCCACCAGATGGCAGTCTATTCACTATTTGCCTGCCTTTTTAGCTGGGCTCCTTCTGCTGTGGATTATTCTGTTATGGCAGGTTGCCTCAATGTAATCGGTACTTAGATTCTAATGGTACGCCTCAGGCTGCATAGATGCTGCAACAAATCTCATAAGTAGTGTGTTTGTCCTATGTATAGATCATGAGATTTAAGCTGAATTGACTCTATGGTCAGGAGTGACAGGGCACTATTGCATCTGTGTAGAAGTATCATTAGGAAACTCCTGGTCTGGCTCATTTTCAAGTCCTTCAATCAGATGATGTCTGTTTAAATCTCAGATTGCTAACAGGCACCCAGACCAGGAGTTCTGTCTGGCTCTTCTAATCTGAATTAAGATCACCTGGAGTGTTTGTGTCTCTACATGATTTCAGTCTGTCATAGAACATAGACTAGATATTGGCCTTCAGAGAGCTGAATAGTGAATCTGTAAGTCAAGAAGTTTTTATGGCTACTCAGAGCCTCACTGAAGGTACACAGGGAAATGCTCAGGATTCTGTTTTAACCTAATTCAGAGTCTCACTGAATAAGGCACACCTGTGAAGAGTCAGGTTTCTTTTTCATGCCTCTTTCTGTGTCACTGAATAATGTGAGTCAGAGTCTCTTTTATTGACACATATTCAGAGCCTCAGTGTATAATACACCTGTGTGATAGTAAAATCTAATTAATATCGCCAAATATTTAGAGCCTCACTGAATAATACACAGCTGAGAATAATTTGAGTTTATTTCGATGGATATTCATTCAGAGCCTGTGAATAATGCACTGTGGATAGCCAGAGTCTATTTCATTTGGACGCTCATTCAGCCTCAGTAGGTAATATGCACCTGTGATATAGTCAGGAGTTTATTTTATATGGCCACTCATTCAGAGCCTCATGAATAATACACACTTAGGAATAGTCAAGAGTCTATTTTATGTGCCACCTCTGAGTACCTTTCTGAGTGGTTCACACCTGAGAATGGTCAGGATATTTATATGGACACTCAATGTGCCTCACTGAAAATTCACACACTGTGAATAGTCAGATATTTTATTTGGTCCTCAGAGCATCAGTGAATAACACACAGAAAACATTGGAGTGTGTTTTATGTGGCCACTCATTGAGAGAGTCATGGAATAGTGCACATCTGGAGAATTCTCAGTCTATTTGAATGGCAATGCATTCAGACTCTTTGAATAACAATCATGGAATTGTGAGGAATCCATTCCAAATGGCCAAATATTCAGAGCCTCAGTGAATCATTAAGGTAATAATCAGGAGTCTATTGATTATGCACTCTCATTCATCCACTGTGAATAAGAATATTTCTAGTGATGGGTCTGTTTATATGGCCACTCATTTGGAGCCTCACTAAAGTACACAACTGAAAACAAGTCAGTGTATTTCAAATGGCCACTCATTCAGAAGCTCAGTGAATAATTCAAAGATTTGAGTACCAATCCTTTCATATGGCGAATCATTCAGAGTTTCACTGAGGATACAAAGCTTGGAAATTGTCAGGATTCTATTTAATATAAACACTCATTATGAGCCTCAGTGAATCACACATGTCTGTGAGATACTTAGGATACTAATTTTATTACCCCAAAATTCTTAGATTCTGAATATTACCCACTCTGAAATAACCAGAAGTCTATTTAATATTGTGAGTCATTAGAAAGCCCAAGAATAATACACTACTGGGGAATAGTCAGGAGTCTATTTCATATGGCCACTCAGAGAATCAGTGAATAATGGACACAGTAATACTCAGGATCCTGTTTTATATGACCTCTGATTCAGTATCACTGAATGACACACCAGGGAATCGTCAGGATTCTGTTCCAGAACATTCATTCAGAGCCTTACTGAATAATGCACAAGGGGACAATAGTCAGGAGTATTTCATATGGCCTCTTTTTCTGAGCTTCAGTGAATAACAACACCTGTGGACTAGTGTGACTATTTAAGATAGCCAATAAAGCACCCCTGAATGATGCACCTGGGTGACAGTCAGAGTCTACAAACAGCTACACATTCAGAGTCTCTGTAAATAATGCACACCTGGGCAATGGACAGAGTCCTTTTATTCCCACTTATTCAGGGTCTCATTCAATAATACACACCTGTAGAAGAGTTAAGAGCCTACTTCATAGAGCCACCCATTTAGATCCTCAATGAGCCCCACCAGTGTAATATTCACAACCCTCTCTCATATGGCTCTCATTCAGTGCCTCACTGAATGACACACCTGTCATCGATTCTAATCCATACTGCCAATCATTCAGAACTTACTGAATAATTACAAGGAGCAATAGTCAGGTGATTTTATATGGCCTCATTAAGAGCTTCAGTGAATAATGAACTTTATGGAGTAGTCAGGCTGTTTATGAGACACGAAGTGCCTTTCTGAATAATACACACCTGGGTGATAGTCAGGAGTCTATTTCATATGATCTCTCATTCTGGGCCTAACTGAAGAATGCACACCTGGAAAGTGTCAGGTCTATTTGGTATGCACACTCATACAGAACCTGTTTAAATGATGAAACATGTAGAATAATTAGAGTCTATCATGGCTACTGATTCACAATCACTGAATAACGCACACCTGTGGAGTAATAAGAAGTCTGTTTCATATGGCCACTCTTTCACAGCCTCACCGCATATTACACACTTGTGATATAATCTGTAGTCCATTTCTAATGGCCACTCATTCAGAGAATTACTGAATAATGCGCACCTGTGGAACAGTAAGAAGTCCCTGGCTACTCATTGAGAGCCTCACTGAAGGTACACAAGGGAAATGCTCAGGATTCTGTTTTAACCCTAATTCAGAGTCTCACTGAATAAGGACACCTGTGGAAGAGTCAGGTGTCTTTTTTCATGCCTCTCATTCAGTGTCACTGAATAATGTGGAGTAGTCAGAGTATTTCATGAAACATATTCAGAGCCTCAGTGTTTAATACACCTGTGTGATAGTAAATCTAATTAATACAGATATTTAGAGCCTCACTGAATAATACACAGCTGGAGAATAATTTGAGTCTATTTTCGATGGATATTCATTCAGAGCCTCGGTGAATAATGCACACTGTGGAGTAGCCAGGAGTCTATTTAATATGCCATTCTTAGCCTCAGTAATATGCACCTGTGATATAGTCAGGAGTTTATTTCATATGGCCACATTCAGAGCCTCATTGAATAATACATAGGGAATAGTCAAGAGTCTATTTTATGGCCACTCTGAGTACCTTACTGAGTGGTTCACACCTGGAGAATGGTCAGGATACTTTTATGGACACTCAATGTGTACTCACTGAAAATTCACTGTGGAATAGTCAGAATGTATTTTATTTGGTCCTTTCAGAGCATCAGTGAATAACACATAGAACATTGTTTATGTACTCATTGAGAGACTCAGAATAGTGCACATCTGGAGAATTCTCAAGAGTCTATTTGAATGGCAATGCATTCAGACTCTTGAATAACAACCTATGGAATTGTGAGGAATCCATTCCAAATGGCCAAATATTCGAGAAGTGAATCATGAACAATAAGGTAATAATGAGTCTATTGATTATGCACTCTCATTCATCCATGACACACGTTTTAGAGTACTGATGGGTCTGTTTATATGGCCACTCATTTGGAGCCTCACTAAAGAGTACACAACTGAAAACAAGTCAGGTGTATTTCAAATGGCCACTCATTCAGAAGCTCAGTGAATAATTCAAAGATGTATCAGGATCCTTTTCATATGGCAAATCATTCAGAGTTTCACTGAGGGATAAAGCTTGGAAATTGTCAGGATTCTATTTAATATAAACACTCATTATGAGCCTCAGTGAATCACACATGTCTGAGATACTTAGGATACTAATTTTATTACCCCAAAATTCTAGATTCTGAATATTACCCACTGAAATAACCAGAAGTCTATTTAATATTGTGAGTCATTAGAAAGCCCAAGAAATAATACACTACTGGGGAATAGTCAGGAGTCTATTTCATATGGCCACTCAGAGAATCAGTGAATAATGGACAAGGTAATACTCAGGATCCTGATATGACCTCTGATTCAGTATTGCACTGAATGACACACCAGGAATCGTCAGGATTCTGTTCCATGGAACATATTCAGAGCCTTACTGAATAATGCACAAGGAAACAATAGTCAGGAGTCTATTTCATATGGCCTGTTTTTCTGAGCTTCAGTGAATAACGAACACCTGTGAGCTAGTCGTGATGCTATTTAAGATAGCCACAAATAAAGTATCTCCCTAAATGATGCACACATGGGTGACAGTGAGGAGTCTACATAAAACGGCTACACCTTCAGAATCTCTGTAAATAATGCACTCCTGGGCAATGGACAGGAGTCCTTTTCTTATTCCCAGTTATTCAGGGTCTCCTTCAATAATACACACCTGTAGAAGAGTTAAGAACCTACTTCATAGAGCCACGCATTTAGATCCTCAATGAGTAATGCCCACCAGGGTAATATTCGCAACCCTCTCAAATATAGAGGCTCATTCATTGCCTCACTGAGTGATACACACCTGGGGTGTCTTCGGGATTCTAATCCATACTGCCAATCATTTAGAACCTTAATGAAAAATTCACAAAGAAGCAATAGTCAGGTGACTATTTTATATGTCCTCCCATTAAGAGCTTCAATGTATAATGAATTTATGGAGTAGTCAAGATGCTGTTTATGGTAGCCACGAGTTAAGTGCCTTTCTGAATAATACACACCTAGGTGACAGTCAGGAGTCTATTTCCTATGATCTCTCATTCTTGGCCTAACTGAAGAATGCACACCTGGGAAAGTGTCAGGCGTCTATTTGGTATGCACACTCATACAGAACCTGTTCAAATGATGCGAACATGCAGAACAATTAAGAGTCTATGTCATAAGGCTACTGATTCACACAATCACTGAATAACACACCTGTGGAGTAAGTCTGATATGGCCACTCTTTCACAGCCTCACCGCATATTACACACTTGTGATATAATCTGTAGTC